>JANUWF010001123.1:132500-732500 GCA_026120185.1 Voacanga thouarsii
TTTAACCTAAATAAAACCCTAGGTTAAACTGGATTGGGCCATTGGACTCTTAATTTAACCTTTTGGGCTTAATTAATTATTCTAACTAAAATCAAATAATTGGCCCAATTAATAAATAATTAAATTTTTCAGCCCAAATAAACTAGTCCAATTAATTAAGCCTCTATTTGTTTAGTCCCAGATTAATCTTTAATTATTCAAACTGGGCCAAAGCCCTGAATAATTAATTAACCCACTAAACTAATTTAATTAATTCTCTCTCTCCATAGACCTTTCTTTTATTCTAGCCCAATAATTAAATCAGGCTACTTAAATAAAATAAATTCCATTTAATTTAAGATCAATTCTTTAGCCCATATTTAATTAGGACTCATGGTCTATAGTGGGGACCAAAAGACACACCGCCTTGGTTACTAAAATGACCAAAATACCCTTGCCATAAAAATAGCTGTATTTTGCATTTTAAATATTTCCTAATATCACCATAAGGAAATATTGACCCCAAGGACAATGCTGCGTTCGCAAAGTCTCCGACCTACAGGTGAAATGACTAAAATACCCCTCTACACATCACCGTATATTTTGAGATGAAGAAGTATACGAACACCCCTCTAAATGACATCTACCATCCTTAGGCTTCTAGTCCAATGATCCACGACTTCTTGGAGTGTTTCCGTTTTCTAAGGGAGCTACCCTAAAGCAAACATCCAAGTCATGTTTCCCAGGGCCCTGGATAATTTAGACCATTCGGACAACCACAAGGGACGATATAGTGCAGAAACTATCTTGTATAAGTCTGTCTTAACTAACTAGTCACACATACCCAACATGCAAGTATATTGACCCTATGATAGAACCTCAACTACAGCAAATCAAAGTATATGCTTCCAGCTTCGCCAGACCACCAACTCACACTCAAGTCGTAGAGTACTAGTCCAGGCTGTAGCGCTGGTAGTCTAGATTTCTACCATATAGTACTTTGAAAAACCACTACTACAGGTCCTGTTCTACGTATTCGAAATACGCTTATGTCATGAAGTGAGTGGACTACCCACTGGCTAAAGGTAAGCCATTCCCCATTTGGAATTCATAACATAATAACCTAAACATGACGAGGTTCGCAGTCTCATCAATAGGTTAAGAACAAATGTTTATGTATTAAATAACCCGTGATCTATACCTTACTGTGAAAGACCACCATTCACATGGATCACTTATTTAAACACAATGGGCTTGTTCCAAACGAAAATCGTGCACAAACAAAAAGTAAATTCACAAACAATTTCTGAAAATAAATTCTTTTATTAAAATATTCGATTTTGCATCAGGAACCTAGTCTAAGAGGGCATACAATCCAACAATCTCCCACTTGCACTCTAAGACTAGGTAAGTCCATAGGTGCCCACCCCTATGGCGTCTAAGTGTCTCTTGAAGACTCTCTCAGCCAAAGGCTTGGTGAATGGATCTGCTAGATTGTTATCTGAGGTAATATGCTCCACCACGACTTTCCGTCTCTGGATGAAATCCTGGATCAGGTGGTACTTCCTCTCGATGTGTTTCCCCTTCTTGCGGTTCCGAGGCTCCTTAGATTGCGATACTGCTCCAGTGTTGTTGCAATACATCACAACCGGCCTGTCCATATGTGGTACGACTCCAAATTCTGAAAGAAACTTCCGGAGCCCAGACTGCTTCCTTGGATGCCTCCGAAGCAGCCACATACTCAGCTTCCATGGTTGAGTCAGCAATACAAGACTGCTTAATACTCCTCCAGACAAGGTGAAGACATATCCACTAGTGGATTTTCTCTCATCCTTATCTGCCTGGAAGTCTGAGTCTGTGTATCCTGTAGGAAACAAATCATCAGCCCTGTAAACCAGCATATAATCTCTCGTTCCCTTGAGGTACTTAAGAATATGCTTTACAGCTTGCCAATGAACCTCCCTTGGGTTTGACTGATATCTGCTAACTAAGCCCACGGCAAAGCAGATATCTGGCCTAGTACATAGCATGGCGTACATGAGACTTCCTACAGCCGAAGCGTAGGGAATCGTGCTCATTCTGTCATTTTCTTCTTGAGACTTAGGACAGTCCTTCGAAGAAAATGACAACCCATGTCTGCAAGGGAAAATGACAATCCTTGCTGTACTTGGCCAGCATCTTGTCAATGTATGTCGCTTGGGATAATCCTAACATTCTTTGCTTCCTATTTCTAAGAAGCCTAATCCCGAGAATGTAGCTGGCTTCTCCCAAGTCCTTCATACTGAATTGACTAGACAGCCAAACCTTTGTAGATGACAATGTCCCTACATCATTTCCAATGAGTAGAATGTCATCCACATAGAGGACAAGAAAAATCACATTAATGCCTTCAAGTTTCCTGTACACGCATGGTTTATCTTCGTTTTGAATAAAACCATAAGACTTTACGGTCTCATCAAAACGAATGTTCCATGCTCTCGATGCCTGCTTAAGTCCATAAATGGACTTCTTAAGCTTGCAAACCATGTGTTCCTGGCCTTCAGCATTGAAGCCTTCCGGTTGGGACATATAGATGTTTTCGCTAATATGGCCATTCAAGAATGCCGTCTTGACATCTATTTGCTATATCTCGTAGTCATAGTGACATGCGATGGCAAGGAGGATGCGGATGGATTTAAGCATGGCTATCGGGGAAAAAGTTTCCGCATAGTCGATACCCTCTTTCTGAGTATACCCTTTCGCCACAGGCCTAGCTTTGAAGGTTTCCACCTTCCCATCCGCTCCTCTCTTCCTCTTGTATACCCACTTGCACCCAATGGGTTTTATCCCTTCAGGTGAAGCTACAAGATCCCAAACCTGATTGAGGTACATAGACTCAATCTCGGCTTTCATTGCTTCATGCCACAGATTTGCATCGGCATCAGCAATAGCCTCCTCGTATCTAGTGGGGTCTTATTCCTGATGGTCAGAGACCAGCTCAAAAGCTTCTCCAGTCCATTTATTTGGAACCTTAGACACCCTTCCACTACGACGAGGCTCCATTTGCACAGGCTCTTGAGGTTATGCGTCTTCTTGTTCCACTATCGGGTCAGAAGAAGTTGATTCCGTAGATAACTTCTCCTCAAGTTCCAACCTAGTTGAACTTTTAGTGGAAGTACTTGTATCATCTTCCAAGTATCTAGCATTGGTACTGACTAGTACCTTCTGCTCCTTAGGATGATAAAAGTAACTTCCTTTTGTCCCTTTTGGATACCCAACAAAATAGCATAATTCTGATCTTGGTTCCAACTTGTCTCCCTTGATCAGTACATAAGCTGGACAACCCCAAATCCTGAGATGATTCAGACTTGACTTACACCCAGTCCACATCTCATAGGGAGTCCTAGGTACTGACTTGGAAGGCACCAAGTTCAGAATATATGCCGCTATTTCCAAGGCATATTCCCAAAAGGACACTGGAAGAGTAGCATGAGACATCATGCTTCGGACCATTTCCATCAACGTCCTGTTCCTTCTCTCAGCTCCTCCGTTCTGTTGGGGGGTTCCCGGCGCAGAGAGCTGGGATACTATCCCATGATGTACCATGTAGTCCTTGAATTCACCTAGGAGGTACTATCCACCACGATCCGATCGTAAGGTTTTGATTAATTTACCTTTTCGACGCTCCACTTCAGCCTTAAACTCTTTGAACTTGTCAAAAGAGTCAGACTTGCGTCTCATCACGTAAATGTAACCATACCTTGTACAATCATCCGTGAATGTGATGAAGTACTCAAAACCTCCCCTAGCTGGTGTAGACAATGGACCGCACACATCAGTGTGAACAAGACTCAACACCTCCTTGGCTCTATCCGCCTTTGGTATAAATGACCTCTTGGTCATTTTTCCCATCAGGCAGGATTCACACTGAGTCCAACTTTCCAATCTCAATGAGCGCAAAGGCCCATCATGGATTAGCCTCTGAATCCTGGTTGAGTTAATATGACCCAACCTTAGATGCCAAAGGTATGAATCATTGATATAGGTCTTTCTCTTCTTAGTTAAATGTTCAGATTGAGCGTTATTTGATTGTTCGTTAATAGGGTTTAAAAAGAACAAATTTCCATACATGTGCCCAGTACATAAAATTTCTCCATCTCTACTGATAGAATTACCAGAATGGAAAGATACAGAATATCCTTGATTAATAAGTTTTGCAACTGAAATCAAATTCTGACGAAAACCAGGTACATATAAAATGTCTTTTAAAACCACTATCTTATTACAATCAAAGATAAGATCCAGCTCTCCCACTGCAAGGGCCCAGACTTGTGCTCCATTTCCCACTCGAAGCCCATGTTCGCCCTTCTTGAGTCTTCTTATCTTCCTAAACCCCTACAAGGAGTTACAGATATGATCAGTGGCTCCTCAATCAACAATCCAAGTGGAAGTTAATCCTACCATTGATATGGACTCTAGATAGTAAACATTACTTGTGGGGTTTTTCTTAGTTTGAAGATCTGGACACTCATTTTTCCAGTGTCCCTTCGTCCCACACTTGAAGCACTTGCCCTTTGGTTTGTCCTTGGGCTGGTTTTTGGGCTGGGCTGCTGCATTCCCCTTCTTCCTCTTGAACTTTCTGGGCTTAGACCCAGTTCTTGAAGAAGAGGCCTTAGCAATCATGGTCGTAGACTGCGGCTTCATGACCTTCTCCGCCATCTGGAGCTCCTTCATCAGTTCAGTTAAACTCATGTTCAACTTGTTCATGTTATAGTTTAACTTGAACTGAGTGAAAGAGCCCGGTAGAGATTCGAGAACCATGTCCACTTGGCTCTCGGGGTCCATGACAGCCCCTAAGATTTCTGCCTCCTCGAAAGCAGCAATCATCTTGAGCATATGCTCTCGGACTGATGCTTCCTCAGCCATCTTAGTGTTTACAATTATTCGAAGAGCCTCCTGCCTTGCGGGCCGGCTCTTGTTTGCAAACATAGTTGCCAATGATTGACTTATGTCATATACAGAATCCATGTGCTTGTGTTTTGACTGGAGCACATTAGACATGAAAGCTAACATATAGCAACGTGCCATTTCGTCAACTTTCTTCCACGCCTTTTCAGCCTCTTGCTCTTCAGCGGTGGAACCTTCCCCGATAACAAGGCAGGTTTCGTAAAGGACATACTTATACTCCTCGACTGTGAGTATTATGTCCAGGTTCCTTTTCCAGTCCACATAGTTTGGACCCGTTAGCTTATTCTCCCTGAGAATAACGGCCAATGGACTAAAAGAACCTCCCACCATTTCTGAAAATCGAAAATAAAAGAAAGAATTTAGTTTGTGAAAACAAAATGAAATTTGTGCACTAAAAATAATTTGGCTCTTAGGAAAACTGACATAGCTTCTTGGGAAAATTAACAATTTCCTAAGTTAAGTGTATTAACCACCACAAATTAATTTCCCTTCTAGGTAATGGTCTAGAGAATAACTCCATCGAGGGATGGTCGTTTCCTCTCATTTCCTATGGACATACCTCGCACTATAACCTCCAACGTGGGCTAGCCGATCATAGTACGTGCCCCGAGTTATTAATTACATCATTCCATTAGATCTAGATCCTTATGGTATCCCCATCCTATACGGGTTCACTCCCAGGGTGACGTAAGGGGATCCACGATCTCTAATGAGGACCGTGATGGAAGCCATGGGGCCGTTGGAACCCCTCTCCCACTTAATCTTTTAAAATAAAGGTTTTCTGGAAAATATCCTTTTGAAATTTTCATTAAGTTTTTCTTTAACTCAAAAAATAAAATATCTAAGTCCAACAAAATCTCTATGTCAAGGCTTATATCCTTTGAGAGATTTCCTCCATGGACTAATTTTATTTAAGTTAAAACTTAATGATTTAAAAAATTTTCTAATTAAAACTTTCTAAAGACTTTGGTCTCAAGCTTATTTGACAAAATCATTTTTCTAGTCCAAAATAAAACAAAATGGCTCTCCATTTTAATTTACAAAAATATCTAAATCCAATATATTTTCTATGTCAAGGATTAAATCCTTTGAAAAATATTCAAGGTTTAATTTTTGTACCAATTAAAATAACCATTTAGTTTTTAAAGAAAAATATTTTTTCTTGCCAAAACAAAAAGTTTCCAAAGACTTTAGTTTTTGAGAAAAAACACACATAGGTACATAAAAAAATAGCATGCTAGAAAACAATAAACGTTTTCATGCTTTTCTATTTTTTAAACCTAAGTGCCCAAATAATAGAATTAAACACATTAATTAATTAATTAATGATCTTGTTTAATCCTAAAATCCTTTACTAATATTTTTCATGCAAATATATTCCAAGAATATAAATATTGCAAAAATATTAACTTCGCTTGGTATGGACCCCAAACAAAAAAGAAAATGCAAGAAAATTACAAGGGAAAAAAAAATTTCCCATTGGTTCACTGCACCCGCCGCATAGAAACAAAACCAATCTGGTCAGCGGTCCACAACACCCGCCGCACCTGAACGTCCGCCTCATGGACCATCCAAGCAGCGACCCGCCCGGTGCTGACTTTCGGATTTCGCAATTGAATTGCCAATTTGTAATTCAATTCCACCCGATGCAGCCGAGCCAGTAAGCCACAAAGCCGAGCCGCCCTCCTTGTTCCAGGCACAGACGCTGCTGGCGGCTCGGCTCGGCGAGCCGAGCCGATGAACAGTGCCGTCTGCTTCAATTTTCCAGTGCGATTTTCTTCTGCTGCGCTCTTCTGGTTTTTCTTTTTCTGCGACAATTTCCAGCTTTTGGCCCTCCGATTTCGACCCAAAATCAATGAAATCACAAACCAACAACCGCCTATACCCATTAAAGTTGGGTTTACACGATTTATTCTTGGAAAAATAGTGAATTACATCTCACCTATACCTCCAACTGAGAGGTTTAACAAGCCATCTATCCATACCAAAAAACCAGTGAAGGATCACAGTTAATCACACATAATTGTCCGATTTTATTAACTAGCATACAGGCTTCCTATATGTGCAAATATCTTCATGCTCTGATACCAATTGAAGATAAAATAGCATGCTAAATATAGCTAAAAAACTAGCCAAGGAGCAACAAAACGCAGCACACCTGCGTGAAGAAGGAAAAAAGGGGAAAAAAAATATTTTCTTTTTACCTCTTCTTCTTGTTCTCACAATTGGCTGAACTGGAATATGCGGAACTGAGGTAGGCACGCTCGTGGAAACCTCTGGTGCAATTCTTACAAGCCTTCTACTTCGTCTTTGCATGTAGATGAACGCCTAGCTCTTGATCTTCCAGTATTTGGCCTGCCTAATATCGTTTTTGGTGAAACAACCTAGGGGCCAAAGAATTTCCTGAGAGGGAGAGGAAAAAAACGTCTGGTATTTTTCACAGAGAGGAAGCACTGGAAAAAAACAACATTGTTTTCTTTTCTCTTATTTAACCTAAATAAAACCCTAGGTTAAACTGGATTGGGCCATTGGACTCTTAGTTTAACCTTTTGGGCTTAATTAATTATTCTAACTAAAACCAAATAATTGGCCCAATTAATAAATAATTAATTTTTCTAGCCCAAATAAACTAGTCCAATTAATTAAGCCTATATTAGTTTAGTCCCAGGTTAATCTTTAATTATTTAAACTAGGCCAAAGCCCTGAATAATTAATTAACCCACCAAACTAATTTAATTAATTCTCTCTCTCCATGGACCTTTCTTTTATTCTAGCCCAATAATTAAATCAGGCTGCTTAAATAAAATAAATTCCATTTAATTTAAGATCAATTCTTTAGCCCATATTTAATTAGGACTCACGGTCTATATTGGGGACCAAAAGACACACCGCCTTGGCTACTAAAATGACCAAAATACCGTTCCCATAAAAATAGCTGTATTTTGCATTTTAAATATTTCCTAATATTACCATAAGAAAATATTGACCCCAAGGACAATGCTGCGTTCGCAAAGTCTCCGACCTATAGGTAAAATGACTAAAATACCCCTCTAAACATCGCCGTACATTTAGAGAGGAAGAAGTGTACTAACACCCCTCTAAATGACATCTACCATCCTTAGGCTTCTAGTCCAATGATCCACGACTTCCTGGAGTGTTTCCGCTTTCCAAGGGAGCTACCCTAAAGCAAACATCCAAGTCATGTTTCCCAGGGCCCTGGATAATTTAGACCATTCGGACAACCACAAGGGGCGATATAGTACAGAAACTATCTTGTATAAGTATGTCTTAACTAACTAGTCACACATACCTAACATGCAATTATATTGGCCCTACGATAGAACCTCAACTATAGCAAATCAAAGTATATGCTTCCAGTTTCGCCAGACCACCAACTCATACTCAAGTCGTAGAATACTAGTCCAGGCTGTAGCAGTAGTAGTCTAAGTTTCTACCATATAGTACTTTGAGAAACCACTACTACAGGTCCTGTTCTACGTATTCGAAATACGCTTATGTCATGAAGTGAGTGGACTACCCACTGGCTAAAGGTAAGCCATTCCCCATTTGGAATTCATAACATAATAACCTAAGCATGATGAGGTTCCCAGTCTCATCAATAGGTTAAGAACAAATGTTTATGTGTTAAATAACCCGTGATCCATACCTTACTGTGAAAGACCACCATTCACATGGATCACTTATTTAAACACAATGGGCCTGTTCCAAACGAAAATTGTTCACAAACAAAAAGTAAATTCACAAACAATTTCTGAAAATAAATTCTTTTATTAAAATCTTCGATTTTGCATCAGAAACCTAGTCTAAGAGGGCATACATTCCAACAGCATCTTCATTGTGACGCCACGTACTTTTGGTAACATTGTGTTGTTGTCTTTATACGCATTAAACAAATAATTAATTAAGTAAAATGTTAACTTATGAAGAAAACACTCTTGCATATGTTAGAATAAAATTATTTACTTGTATTCCTTCCCAAACTTCGTCTTTAAGTCTTAGAGGTACGGAATGCCAATCCCTATAATTCACAAGGATCCTACTACTCATGTGTAGAAAACAGCTCACCACTAAACTATAGTGGGACACATCCACTCCTACAAACCCTCTGTGTCGGTTAGTACCAACCTCGTACTTTTGGAAGCCTAACTCACCCTATCTGGAGGGTAACTTTCCATCCCCAAGACAACTCCTCGTTATGGAACCTACAAAATAACAATTATAAAATTAACACAAAGCAGTTAACAAAAATAAAACTTTAATATGATTTCAACATCTATGTAGATCAATTTCTCCTAAGTTACTTCCCAACAACATAATAAACCTGAGGCGCTAGGGCTCGCAGAAAAAGGTCCCGTGCAACTGGGACCTACATTAGAAGCAGCTAGAACTGTCTCTTGAATGGACCTCTGATCTCTGGAGCCTATCTGGACAATTATATTTGATCTCTGGCTAACCTCGTATACAAGTGGTTATGTCTCTGTACCCTACAAAGAACTAGCATCTGATCTTGAGGCAGCTATGGTGATGAGGGCTCATCATATGCATATTTTCTAGTGCTTTTGTGCTTTAATTGTGATCAATTCTTGTATAAATCACTACTTACCATATCCTTTTCATTTTCTTTTGTTAGGAATTGGAAAATACCACACAAAGATGAATAAAGATAAAAAGGAAGAAAAATGGGGCAAAATGGAGAAAATTTGAAGAAGTGCTAATAAAGTAGGTTTCATGAATACACTTAGAAATCATTTCGTCAAAGATGATTGCAAGTTTGCAAGTCAAACTTTTTTCTTTAAAACAACAGTAAGTGGTATTTTGAAGCTAAAGTCATAATAAAATGTATGACATATAAGAACCACTAAAAAATAAACGGGTTATAAAACATTGCATCATAGCCTTGCCATGAATACCTACATCATGACAAACACTGTAAAACCCTGTGTCGTAGTGAAGCCGGTGTACGGCCTACTGAGTAAGACACTACTCCATCTCTTATCTTAACTTACCGGATGTCCACCACAAAATAGCTCCCCTGAATTGTGGTGCTAGCTCAAACTGGCTTGACCTACATGAACTGGAACCTTTTTCAGATAGAGCTCATCTCTCAGAGATGCCCTCCTAATGAGAGACTTGCCCTTCTTGGAATGTATGTCCTCTTAAACTAGGCTTCTGATATATTTTTGACTTGTATTAATAAAAGAATTTTTTTTCAGAATTTGTTTGTGAAATTTTTTTATATTTGTTCACGATTTTCTTGGAAAGGACCGCTTGTGTTTAAGTAAATGTTCATATGAATGGAGGTTTTTCACAGTAAGGTATGGACTATGTGATACTTAACATATAAACTATTATTCTTTACCGGATGATGAGAATGGGAATCTCATCACGGTAAGGTTATTGTGTTATGAATTCTAAATAGGGAATGACTTACCTTTATCTAATGAGTAGTCCACTCATTTTATAACACAAACGTGTTTTGAATACGTGGAATAGGACCTGTAGTAGTGTTTTTTAAAAGTACTATGTGATAGAAACCCAGACTACTACTGCTATAGCGTGAATTTTTACTCTACAACTTGAGTATAAGTTGGTGGTTCGACAAAGTTTGAAATGTATGCTTTGATATACTATAGTTGAGGTTCTTTAGAAGGCCCAATATACTTGTATGTTTGGTATATCTGACTAGTTAGTCAAGAGAGATTTGTACAAGATAGTGTCTATACTATATCGCAACTTGTGGTTGTCTAAATGATCTAATTATCTAGGGCCTTACGGAACATTACTTGGATATTAGATTTTGGGTAGCTCCCTTGGAAAGCTGGAATATTCCAAGTAGTTATGGATCATTGGACTAGAAGCTTAAGGATAGTATTGAAGGCACAGAAAATGGGAAAACATAGGGCACGCAGCGGAAGCGAACATAAAAAAACTGGAAAAACACAAGAACAGGGATTCCAGGATAGGGCTGGTGTCGGCTTTGGCTGCCCTTGTCGGCGTCGGTTGTGCCTTGTCCAAAACCCAAGGTTTTAAAATTTTTATCTCTCCTTTTGGTTCTCAAAGGTGGCTGGACCGGAACGTGCTCAACCGAGGTAGGTGTGCTGATAGAAGCCTCTGGTGTAATTCCTACAAGTCTCCTACTCCACCTTTGCATGTATGTGACTGCCGAACTCTCGGTCTTCCAGTATATGGCCTGCCTAACTACCGTTTGGTAAACAACTAGTAGGCTAGGAAATTTTCTGGAGAGAGAGAGAGACAGAGCGAGATGCCTGGCCTTTTCCACAGAGAAGAAGCCGTCTCTTAGATTGTGTATTCTGTAACAATGACATTGTTTCCAATCCTCCTATTTAACCTAAATAAAACCCTAGGTTAAACTGGACTGGGCCATTGGACTCTTAGTTTAACCTTTTGGCTTTAATTAATTATTCTAGTTAGAACCAACTTAATGGCCTAACAAATAATTAATTTTTTCAGCCCAAATAAACTAGTCCAATTAAATACGCCTAAATTAGTTTAGTCCCAGGTTAATCCCTAATTATTCAAACTGGGCCAAAGCACTGAATAATTAATTAGCCCACTAAACTAATTTAATTAATTCTTTCTCCATAGATCTTTATTTTATTCTAGCCTAATAATTAAATTAGACTACTTAAATAAAATTAATTTAATTTAATTTAATTTAATTCCTTAGCCCGTATTTAATTAGGACTTACGGTCTATACTAGGGACCAAAAGACATACCGCCTTGGCCACTAAAATGACCAAAATACCATTGTCATATAAATAGCTGTTTTTTTTTTTTTTTGCATTTTAAATATTTCCTAATATCACAATAAGGAAATATTGACCTTTAGGACAGTGCTGCGTTAGTAAAGTCTCTGACCTACAGGTGTAATAACTAAAATACCCCTCTATACATCGCCATAAATTCAAAGAGGAAGAAGGTACTAACACATCTCTAAATAACATCTACCATCCTTAGGCTTCTAGTCCAATGGTCCATGACTTCCAAGATTATTTCTGCTTTCCAAGGGAGCTACCATAAAGCAAACATCCAAGTCATGTTTCCTAGGACCTTGGATATTTAGATCATTCACATAACCATAAGGGACGATATAGTATAGAAACTATCTTGTACAAGTTTGTCTTAACTAACTAGTCACACATACCCAACATGCAAGTATATTGGCCCTACAATAGAATCTCAACTTTAGCATATCAAAGTATATACTTCCAGCTTCGTCAGACCACCAACTCATACTCAAGTCGTAGAGTACTAGTCTACGCTGTAGCGGTAGTAGTCTAGGTTTCTACCATATAGTACTTTTAGAAACCATTACTACAGGTCATGTTCTACGTATTCAAAATACACTTATGTGATGAAGTGAGTGGACTACTCACTGGCTAAAGGTAAGCCATTCCCTATTTAGAATTGACAATATAATAATCTAGACATGTTGAGATTCCTATTCTCATCAAGCAGTTAAGAACAAAAGTTTATGTGTTAAGTAACCCGTGATCCATACCTTACAGTGAAAGACCTACATTCACATGGACCATTTACTTAAACACAATGGGTCTTTTCCAAATGTAATTGTGCACAAATAAAATTTTAAATTCACAAATAATTTCTAAAAATAAATTATTTTATTAAAACATTCAATTTTTACATTAGAAACCTAGTCTAAGAGGGCATACATCCCAACAAGTATATGTCGTTTAGAGTGTTGTTAGTACACTATTTTCTTTCTAAATAAATGGCAATGTGTAGAGAGGTATTTTAGTCTTTTCACTTATGGGTTGGAGGCATAGCTATTGCAGCATTGTCCTTGAGTTCAATATTTTCTTATAGTGATATTAGAAAATATTTAAAATTCAAAATATAGCTATTTATATAGCAATGGTATTTTGGTCATTTTAGTAGCCAAGGCAATGTGCCTTTTTGGTCCGCAGAATATCCTGTAAGTCCTAATTATTTTAGGTCGAGAAAATGGTCACAATGGAAAATGATTTTATTTTATTCGCAAAGTCTAATTTATTTTTGGACTAAAACAAAATAAAAAGAATGAGAGGAATTAAATTTATTATCTAGTTTAATTGGTTAATTAATTACTTATGGCCAAAGCCTAAATTGAATAATTAGAAAAATTAACCTGGGCTTAAACTAATTAATAAAAGGCTTAATATTTATTTTAGTTAATTTAGGCTCATTAATTATTTATTAGGTTATTTTAATGCATCTAGGAAATAAATAATTAATGGTTATTATTTTTGAGCTCATTGGATCCAAGGAGAAATAATCAATTATTTTGGCCTAATAGCCTGAACTAATGGGTTTTTATTATTAACAGTACAAAAAATTTGGGGATTACCCAAACCTCTTCTATTGATAACTTCTGGATGTTTGAAATATCAAAACACCAGGATTGAGTTATCTGGGATGTGAATAGGAGTCGTGTAGTAGGAAAAAAAAGAATACAACTCACGACATTGAAGAGAAAAAAAAAAAAAACCCAAAGTTGGTCTTCTTCTCTCTCTCTTTCTTGTTTTGCTCTTTTTCCCTTTTCCATCTTCTTATGTTTGCTAACTAATAGTAAATGATCAAGAAGGACCACTCCTTACCTAGGTTGTTTCACTAATATATATAGGCAGAAGAATATTTTGAGAAGTGAAAAGCTTCACGTACATGCCAAGAAGAAGCTGATGGATCGCTGGTTTCTCGATGGAATCGTCGTCATGACAAGTAGCTGCTCCCGTGGTTGGTTCCTCATCTTCTCAACCAAACTAGAAAAGGTCGCGTAAAGGTATTAATCTTAACCTTCCGTTTCGTCGTGTCCTTGTTTTTCTGGGTCTTTTTTTCATGCGTGCATGGCATCCCTGTTTTTCGTTGCTGCAAGTGGTATCAGAGTGTTTGCTTTGAAAGGCTTTGGATGATGCATGCTAGTTAATAAAGTCTGGCAAGACTATTTATAATAAGCTCCTTCGCTATTTTGGTATAGGTAGATTATCTGCACACCTCAACGTTTAGGTATAGGAGCCTCTGTAAATTTTTTTTCCTACGCTTTGGTTAGCTTTGTGAAAACCTAATTTGAAAAGGTATAGGTGGTTGTCATGTTTTTTTGTTGAAAAATGTATCATGAAACGGCCTTAGACGATTGTAAAGCATCGCAAAGGAGACAAGCAAAACATTTGCAGAGAAATCGTAGCGGAGGAGTTTCTTTCTTAAGGAAAATGATGGACCGAGCTGCAAGCTGAGCCGAGCGAGACCTTTGGTGTCAGGGGAGCCAAGGATGCCCAAGCCAGCCACGGTTTGAAGCCATAGCTGGGCCGAGCATTTCCTTAGCTCTGGGCACATGCGAGGAAGATTCCTTGCGGAAGCTATTACCTTGCGGAAGTAGAGTTTCCTCGCAGAAGCTGATGCAACAGCTTCTTCATTGAAGCTGCTGCATCGGGCGTTCGGGTCGCGGGCACCCACTGGTGGACCGTAGTCCATTGGTCTTCCCATGGGGCATGACCAATGTGATGGGTGCACTAGACTAGAAAAAAATATATATGTATATATTTTTTTTTTTGTTTTTGGTCCCTTAACATATGAAGTTATTTTTATTGCAATAGTTAATATTCGTTAAATATTTTGAATGAAGAATAATAGTAAAGGATATTAGGATTAAATAAGATCATTAATTAATTTAATTAATGTGTTTAATTCTTTTATTTGTGTACTTAGGATTAAAAATAGAAAAGCATAAAAATGTTTACAATTTTCTAGCATGGTAATTATTTTAAGTCCTATGTGCACTTTTCTCAAAGACCAAAGTCATTGGAAAACTTTATTTGACAAGGAAAAATATTTTTCTTTAATTAAATGATTATTTTAATTTAAACAAAAGTTAATCCTTGGTTATTTTCTTAAAGGTTTTTATCTTTGATATAGAAAATAATATGGATTTAGAATTTTTTTTTTAAGTTAGAATGGAAAGCCATTTTAATTCATTTTAGTAAAGGAAAAATTCATTTTGTCAAATAAAGCCTTGAGATCAAAATTCCTAGAAATTTTTGAATGGAAAAGTTTTGAAATTATTAAGTTTTTTACTTAAATAAAATTAATCCATAAGGAAAGATTTCTCAAAGAGTATGAACCTTGGCATAGAAATTTTTTATTGATTTAGACATTTTATTTTAAGTTAAAAGAGAACTTAATTGAAAATTTTCAAATAATATTTTTCTAAAAAAAACCCTTATTTTAAGTGGGAGAGGGGTTCCAATAGCCCTACGGCTTCTATCGCGATCCTCATTAGAGATTTGGGTCTCTTCATGTCACATTGGGAGTGAACTTGTATAGGATGGAGATACCACAAGGATCTAGAACTAATCGAAGGATGTAATTAATATCTTGGGACACGTACTATGATCGGCTGGCCCACGTTTGAGGTTATAGTACGAGGTATGTCCATAGGAAATGAAAAGAAATGGCTATCCCCTTGATGGAGTTATCTTTTAGATCATTACATAGAAGAGAAATTAAATTGTGGTGATTAACACACTTAACATAGGAAACTGTTAATTTTCCCAAGAAGTTATGTCAGTTTTCCTAAGAGCCAAATTAATTATCTTAAAGATAATAGTAATGACATTAGCTATTATCAAGTTTAATATTAGGACAAAGTGTACAAAATTATTTTTGTTTTACAAATTCTTAGAATTTCTTTTATTTATTTTTCATAATTTAAAAAATGATTGGTGGAAGTTCTTTTAGTCCCTTGGTCATCATTGTTCATGAGAATAAGTTAACAGGTCCAAACTATATGGATTGAAAAAGGAACCTAGACATAATACTCATAGCCGAAGAGTATAAGTATGTCCTCTACTAGACCCGTCCAGTAATCGGGGAAGGCTCCACCGCTGAGGAGTGTGAGGCTGAAAATGTATGGAAGAAGGCTAACGAAATGGCCCAATGCTATATGTTAGCCTCCATGTCAAATGTACTATAGTCCATACATGAGCACATGGCTATTGCTATGACATTAGCATATCTCTAGCCACAATGTTTGCAGATAAGAGTCAGCCTGTATGGCAGGAGGCTCTTAGAACGATCATAAATACCAATATGGCTGACAGAGCATCAGTCAGAGAGTATATGCTCAAGATAATTGCTGCTTTCGAGGAAGCAAAAGTCCTGGGAGCTGTTATTGACCCCGAGAGCCAAGTGGATATGGTTCTCGAATATTTTTTGGGCTTATTCACTTAATTCAAGTTGAATTACAACATGAACAAATTAAACATGAGTGTAATTGAGTTGATGAAGGAGCTCCAGGTAGCAGAGAAGGTTATGAAGCTACCGACTAGAGCTATGATGGCTTCTACTTTGAGAATTAGGCCTAAGCCCAGAAAGTTCAAGAAGAAGAAGGGTAATGCAGTGCATCAGCTCAAGTCCCAACCCAAAGATATACCTAAGGGCAAATGCCTCAAGTGTGGGAATAAGGGACACTGGAAAAAGGAGTGTCCAGCTCTTTCGGCCAAGAAAAACCCTACAGGTAATGTTCTCTATCAAGAGTTTATATAAACGATTGGAACAACTTCCTCATGGATTGTTGATTTAAGGGGCACTCATTATATCTAAAACTCCTTGCAGGGGTTTACGAAGGTTAGAAGACTCTAGAAGGGCAAATATGGACTACGCGTGGGAAATTAAGCACAACTTTAGGTCATGTTGTGGGAGACCTAGAACTTAATTTTGATTGTAATATAATAGTTATTTTGAAGGATATTTTGTTTATTCCTTAGATAAAATTTGGTTTCAGTTGCAAAACTAATCAGTTAAGGATATTCTGTTTCTTTCCATTTTGGTATTACTATCAGTAAAAATGAAGAACTTATATATACAGGGCACATGTATAGAAATCTATTCTTCATTAATCCTATCAACAATCAATTGAATAATACTGAATCAGAACATTTAACTAGAAAGAGAAAGACTAATGTCAATTACTCATATCTTTGACATCTAAGGTTGGGTCACATTAACTTAACTAGGATTCAGAGGTTAATCCATGATGGGCCTTTAGGTTCATTGAGATTGAAAAGTTGGCCTCAATGTAAATCCTATCATATGGAAAAAATGATCAAAAGGTCTTTTACCCAAAAGACGAATAGAGCTAAAGATGCATTGAGTCATGTTCACACTAATGTGTGTGGTCCTTTATCTACGCCAACAAGAGAGGGGTTTGAGTACTTCATCACTTTCTTAGATGATTGTACAAAGTATGGTTACGTTTATCTGATGAGACACAAGTCTGAAGTTTAAAAAATTTAAGGCTAAAGTGGAGCGTCGAACAAGTAAGCTAATCACGACCTTACGATCGGATTGTAGTAGATAATACCTCCTTGGTGAATTCAATGACTACATAGTATATCATGAGATAGTATCCCAACTCTCTGCATCGGAAACACCCCAACAAAATGGAGTAGCTGAGAGAAGGAACAGGACATTAATGGAAATGATTCGAATTATGATGTCTTATGCTACTCTTCCAGTATCTTTTTGGGGATATGCCTTAGAAACAATGGTATATATTCTGAACTTGGTACTTTCCAAATCAGTACCTAGGACTCCCTATGAGATGTGGATTGGGCGTAAGCCAAGTCTAAACCATCTCAAGATGTGGGGTTGTCTAGCTTATGTACTGATCAAGGGAGATAAGTTAGAACTAAGATAAGAATTATGCTATTTTGTAGGATATCTAAAAGGTGCAAAGGGTGGTTACTTTTATTATCCCAAAGAGCATAAAGTACTCGTGAGTACTAATACTCGATACTTGGAGGATGAATAAAGTACATCCACTAAAGGTTTAACAAGGTTGGAACTTGAAGAGAAATTATCTTATTAATCAACTTCTCCTAGCTCGATTATAGAAGAAGAAGAGGCATAGCCTCAGGAACCTATACAAATAGAGCCTCATTGTAGTGGGAGGATATCTAGAGTTCTAGAAAGATGGACTGGAGATGCTTTTGACCTAGTCTCCGACCATCAAGAACAAGATCCCACTATCTACGAGGAGGCTATTGCTGATACCGATGCAGACCTATTGCATGAAGTAATGAAAGCCGAGATTGAGTCTATGTACTTTAATCAGGTTTGAAACCTTGTAGCTTCACCTGAAGGGATAAAACCCATTGGGTGTAGATGGGTTTATAAGAGGAAGAGGGGAGTTGATGGGAAGGAGGAAACCTTCAAAGTTAGGCTTGCGGGTGAAAGGGTATACTCAGAAAAAAGGGATCGACTATGAGAAAACCTTTTCCCCAGTAGCCATGCTTATGCCCATCCGTATCCTCCTTGCCATTACAAGTCATTATAACTATGAGAAATGGCAAATGGATGTCAAGACGGTATTTTTAAATGGCCATCTTATTGAAGACATCTATATGCCCTAACCAGAAGGCTTTATTGCTAAAGGCCAAGAATATATGGTTTGTAAATTTAAGAAATCCATTTATGGGCTTAAGTAGGCATTCAGAGCATGGAACATTCATTTCCATAAGATGGTAAAGCCTTACGGTTTCATTAAAAATGAGGATGAATTATGTGTGTATAGGAAACTGGAATGCATAAATGTGATTTTTCTTATCTTGTACGTGGATGGCATTTTACTTGTTGGAAATGATGTAGGGACACTGTCATCTACTAAGGTTTGGCTATCTAGTCAATTTAGTAGGAAGGACTTAGGTGAAGCTAGTTACATTCTCAGAATAAAGCTTTTTAGAAATAGAAAGTAGAGAATGTTAGGTTTATCCCAAGCTACATGCATTGATAAAATGTTGGCCAAGTACAGCATGAACTCATGCAAGGGGATATTGATACCTTGCAAACATGGGTTATCTTTTTCTTTAAAGTACTGTCCAAAGTCTTACGAATAAGAAGATAAGATTAGTAGGATTACCTATGCTTTGGCTGTGGGAAGTCTCATGTATGCCATGTTGTATACTAGGCCAGATATCTGCTTTGCCGTAGGTATAGTCAGTAGATATCAGTCAAACCCTGGGGAGGTTCATTGGTAGGCTGTAAAGCATATTCTTAAGTAACTTAACGGTACGAGAGATTATACGTTGGTTTATAAGGTTGATGACTTGATTCCTACAGGAAACACGGATTCAGACCTCCAGGTGAATAACGATGAGAGAAAATCCACTAGTGGATATATCCTTACCTTAGCTGGAGGAGCCATCTCATTGAAAAGTATCAAGCAATATTGTATTGCTAACTCAATCGTGGAAGCTGAGTATGTGAAAGTTTCAGAGGCATCCGAGGAAGCAGTTTAGCTCCGAAAGTTCCTTTTGGAACTTGGAGTCATGCCATACATGGACAAACTGGTTGTGATGTATTACGACAAAATTGGTGTAGTCTCACAATCCAAAAAACTAAGGAACCACAAAAAAGGAAGCATATAGAGAGGAAGTACCACCTGATTTGAGATTTCATCTAGAGACAAGAAGTCGTGGTGGAACAGATTGCCTCAGAGAACAATTTAGCATATCCTTTCTCCGAGCCTTTGGCGGAGAGAGTCTTTAGAAGACACTTAGATGCCATAGGGGTGGACACCTATGGACTTACTTAGTCTTAGAGTGTAAGGGGGAGATTGTTGGAATGTATGCCTTTTTAGACTAGGTTTCTAATGTATTTTTGACTTGTATTAATAAAAGTAGTTTTTTTTAGAATTTGTTTGCGAAATTTTTCTTTATATTTGTGCACGATTTTATTGGAAATGACCTATTGTGTTTAAGTAAATGGTTCATGTGAATAGAGGTCTTTCATAGTAAGGATTGGACCATGGGATACTTAACACATAAACTATTGTTCTTAACAGGATGATAACAATGGGAATCTCACCATGGCAAGAGTATTGTGTTATGAATTCCAAATAGGGAATGACTTACTTTTAGTCAATGATTAGTCTACTCATTTCATAACATAAGCATATTTCGAATACGTAGAATATGACCTGTAGTTGGTCTTTAAAAGTAATATGTGATAGAAACCCAGACTGCTACTATTATAGCGTGGACTTATACTCTACAACGTGAGTATAAGTCGGTAGTCTGACAAAGTTAGAAATGTATGCTTTGATATACTATAGTTAAGGTTCTTTAGAATGACTAATACACCTGTATGTTGGGTATATGTAACTAGTTAGTCAAGACAGACTTATACAAGATACTGTCTATACTATATCGCCTCTTGTGGTTGTCCGAATGGTTTACTTATCCAGGGCCCTATGGAACATGAATTCAATATTGGCTTTAGGGTAGCTCTCTTACAAAGTTGGAATATTCCAAGAAGTCGTGGATCATTGGACTAGAAGCTTAAGTATAATAGATGTTGTTTAGAGAGGCGTTAGTATATTCTTTTGTTTCTAAACGAACGGCGATGTGTAGAGGAGTATTTTAGTCATTTCACCTGTGGGTGGGAGACATAGCTAACACAACATTGTCCTTGTGGTGAATAGTTCCTTATGGTGACACTAGAAAATATTTAAAATGCAAAAAAAAAAAAAAGATATTTATATAGCAAGGGTATTTTGGCCATTTTAGTAGCTAAGGCGGTGTGTCTTTTTGGTCCTCGGAATAGCGCTTAAGTCCTAATTATTTTAGGTCGAGAAAATAGTCACAATGGAAAAGGATTTTATTTTATTTATAAAGTCTACTTTATTTTTTGATTGGAATAAAATAAAAAAAAAATAAGAGAAATTAAATTTATTATCCAGTTTGATTGGTTAATTAATTATTCATGGCCTAAGCCCAGATTGAGTAATTAGAAAAATTAATGTGGCCTTAAACTAGTTAATGGAAGGCTTAGTATTTATTTTAGTTCGTTTGGGCTCATTAATTATTTATTGGGTTATTTTAATAAACCCAGGAAATGAATAATTAATGGTTATTATTTTTGAGCTCATTGGGTCCAAGGAAAAATAATAAATTATTTTAGCCTAATTGCCTAGACTAAAGCGTTTTTAGTCCATTCACGACATAGAAAAGTTAGGGATTACCCAAACCTCTTCTGTTGATAACTTCTGGATATTTGAAATATCTAAACACCGGGGTTGGTTTATCTAGAATGTGAATAGGAGTTGTGCAATAGGAAAAAAAAAAGAATACAACTCACGACACTGAAGAGAAAAAAAAACCCAGAGTTAGTCTCCGTTCTCTCTCTCTCTCTCGTTTTGCACCTTTTCTTTTTTCCATCTTCTTTTCTTTGCTAACTAATAGTAAAAGATCAAGAAGGACCAGTCATCGCCTAGGTTGATTCACCAATATAGATAGGTGGAGGAATATTTTAAGAAGTGAAAAGCTTCACATACATACCAAGAAGAAGCCGATGGATTGTTGGTTTCTCGACAGAGTCATTGTCGAGACAAGTAGCTGCTCCCATGGTTGTGCCTCATTTTCTTAGGCAAACTAGAAAAGGTCACTTAAAGGTATTAATTTTAACCCTTCGTTGCGCCGTGTCCATGTTTTTTTGGGTCTTTTTTTCATGCGTGCATGGCGTCCCTATTTTTCGTTGCTACATGTGGATCAGAGCGTTTGCTTTGAAAGACTTAGGATGATGCATGCTAGTTAATAAAGCCTGGCAAGACTATTTATAATGAGATCCTTCGCTATTTTAGCATGGGTAGAATGTTAGTACACCTCACTGTTGAGGTATAAGAGCCTCTGTAATTTTTTTTCCCATGCTTTGGTTAACTTCAAGTAAACTCAATTTGATAGGTTATAGGCAGTTGTCGTGTTTTTTGTTGAAAAATATAACAAGAAATGAACTTGGACTATTGCAAAGCATTGCAGAGGAGACCAGCAAAAAAAATTGCAGAGAAATCGCAGTGGAGGAATTTTTTACTCGAGGAAAAAGATGGACCGAGCCATAAGCCGAGCCCAGCCGAACCCTCAGTGTGAGGGGAGCCAAAAATGCCCAGGCTAGGCACAGCTTGAAGCCACAGGGGGCCCGAGCATTTCCTCAGCTCTGGGCGGAAGCTATTGCCATGTAGAAGCTAAGTTTCCTCATGGAATCTGCTGCATCGGGCGCTCACAGATCGTGGTCCATGGGTCTTCCCATGGGTCATAATCTAATGTGACGGGTGCACTGGACTAGAATATATATATATATATATATATGTATGTATGTATGTATGTATGTATGTATGTATGTATGTATGTATGTATGTATGTATGTATGTATGTATGTATGTATGTATGTATGTATGTATGTATGTATGTATGTATGTATGTATGTATGTATGTATGTATGTATGTATGTATGTATGTATGTATGTATGTATGTATGTATGTATGTATGTATTTTTTTTTATTTTTAGTCCCATACTAGAAGAAGTTAGTTTTATTGCAATGGTTAATATTCATTGAATATTTTGCATGAAAAATAATAGTAAAGGATATTAAGATTAAACATGATTAATAATTAATTTAATTATTATGTTTAATTCTTTTATTTGGGCACTTAGGATTAAGAATAGAAAAGAATGAAAACGTTTACAGTTTTCTAGCATGCTAATTATTTTAAGTCCTATGTGCACTTTTCTAATAAACTAAAGTCTTTGGGAAATTTTATTTGACAAGTAAAAATATTTTTCTTTAATTAAATGATTATTTTAACTTAAACAAAAATGAATCCTTGGTTATTTTCTTTAAGGTTTTTATCCTTGATATAGAAAATATTATGGATTTAGAAATTTTTGTAAGTTAAAATGGAAAGCCATTTTAATTCATTTTAGCAAAGGAAATATTATTTTTGTCAAATAAAGCATTGAGATCAAAATCTTTATGAATTTTTAAATGGAAAAGTTTTGAAATTATTAAGTTTTTCACTTAAATAAAATTAATTCATAAGGAAAGATTTCTCAAAAGGTATAAACCTTGAAATAGATTTTTTTTTTTTTTATGGATTTAGAAATTTTATTTTAAGTTAAAGGAGAACTTAATTGGAATTTTTCAAATAATATTTTTCTAAGAAAACTCTTATTTAAAAAATTAAGTGGGAGAGGGGTTCCAATAGCCCTATGACTTCCTTCACGTTTCTTATTAGAGATCGTCGGTCTCCTCATGTCACCTTAGGAGTGAACCCATATAGGATGGAGATACCACAAGAATGTAGAACTAATGAAAGGATGTAATTAATAACCCGTCACAATGGAAAAGGATTTTATTTTATTTGGGAGGTCTAATTTATTTTTGGACTAGAATAAAAAAAAAAAGAAATGAGAGAAATTAAATTTATTATCCAGTTTGAATGGTTAATTAATTATTCATGGCCTAAACCTAGATTGAATAATTAGAAAAATTAACCTAGGCATAAACTAGTTAATAAAAGGCTTAATATTTATTTTAGTTTATTTAGGCCCATTAATTTATTGGGTTGTTTTAATACGCGTAGAAAATAAAAAAATAATGGTTACTATCTTTTGGCCTAATAGACTAGATTAAAATGTTTTTATTATTCACGGTACAGAAAAGTTGGGAATTACCCAAACTTCTTTTGTTGATAACCTTCGGATGTTTGAAATGTCAAAACACTGGGGTTGGGTTATCTGGGATGTGAATAGGAGTCATGTAGTAGGAAAAAAAAAAAAAAGAATACAACTCACGACACTAAAGAGAAAAAAAAAAAACCCAGAGTTGGTCTCTGTTCTTTCACTCTCTCATTTTACTCTTTTTCTCTTTTCCATCTTCTTGTCATTGCTAACTAATTGTAAAGGATCAAGATTGACCAATCCTCGCCTAGGTTGTTTCACCAACATACATAGGTGGAGGAATATTCTGAGAAGTTAAAAGCTTCACGTACATGCCAAGAAGAAGCCGACGGATCGCTGGTTTCTCGATGGAATCGTCATCAAGATAGGTAGTTGCTCTCGTGGTTGGTGCCTCATCTTCTTAACCAAACTAGAAAAGGTCACGTAAAGGTATTAATTTTAACTTTCCATTGAGCCATATCCACATTTTTCTGGGTCTTTTTTTCATATGTGCATGGCGTCCCTATTTTTCATTGTTACAGCCTTACCTTTTAAAGGTTAGTCCAAGTTATCTACCCTTACTGAGTACTCAATGCTTCTTTACAAATGTTCAAGATGCAAATCTCAATAGAAACATTTTCAATACGTTGGTCATGCAAGCATGGTTTCCAAATAATTTGTTGTAAAATCATTTCACAAATAAAGGGTGATTTTCTATTAAAACCCTTGTTTTTCTAAATGTCTTTTGTATAAAAAAAAAACTTGCATTCCAAATAATCACATCATTCAGATAACATTTATTTCACAAATAAGTTGCCATTCAGAGCTTTAGTACTAAGTATTTAATGCAAGGACTTACTTAGCATAATATAGGTGGTTAAATAATGTCGACTGCCTTCATCTCACACTTTAGTTATACCCTTTTAAGTCACATAATAAATAGCTTTCACATATCGTAATATGACTAAAACATAGCCAAGCTACTTAAATTAATAGATCTAGAATTTTATCAACCCATCATGTTTTCGTTATGTCAACTTATCAAATAATATTCATGGTCCAATGCCTATCTCAAATATTCATATAACTTGCTCAAAAAAAGTTTATCTATTCATAAAACAATCTTAAACCTAGCAATTAGTCATATAACCAAATATAGGTCTTCCTTATCTCATGCTCTTAATGACGAAATCATCAAAAGATCATGATCCGCATACCTAACATCACGTGATCACCCTATTATCAAGTCATGCCTAAACATAATTAAGGATCACTTTTTGTCTAACATATGCCTTAGATCTCCATATAGGCCGCATATAGTGTTAACTAAATCACCCTATGAAAACCATAACATAGGTAGAATAGCTTACCTCTTTTAGAGTATTTAAAATCAAAAGGTGACTCCACCAAAAAATAAGTTGAATCTGTCTAGAGAAAAGGGCTCGCTTGTTGGACTATATTCCCCAAATGGCCTATGTACTTCTATACTTTGGAAATTAATAAAAGTATTTCATTCATGATTATTTGTTTTCGTATATTGACATATTAAATGTCTAAGTGTGTTAGTAAGTAATCTAGGTGATTGGGTTGTGTTTTCACAGTAAGGTACAGATTATGGGCTACTAGTAAATAAGCAAAAAATTATTCTTGATCAATTGATAAAGCTAGGCACTTTGTCATGGTTTAGATCATTACACTATGGTTTCTTAATAAGGAATAGTTTACCTTTAACCAATGAGTAGTCCACTCATACCAATAGTGTAAGCGTATATGGAATATGTAGAACTAGACTACGTGATAATAATCTTTATCAAAATGCTAAAATAAATAAAGATTGATTTATCTAGCTACTGCGTAGACGAGTACCCTAGGACTTGAGTGTAAGTTAGTGGTCTGGTGAAACTGGACTTGTACATTTTGATGTATGTTGCGTGAGGTCTTATCGAATGGCCAATAATCTTATACGTTGGGTGTATGACTCTGATTAATTAAGACAGACTTATACAATATAGTTTCTATGCTTCATTAAGTGAAGAAATCACTCTCTTGTGATTGTTCAGGATAATCCAATAATTTAGGGCCCTGGGAAACGTGACTAAGTATGTATGCTTTATGGGTAGCTCCCTGAGATAAGTTGGTACATACTGCAAGTGATGGATTATCAGACTAGCTATCAAAGGATGGTAGACGTCATTGAGAAAGGTGTTGGTACTAATTTTCTATCTTAATGATAGGTGTTACGTAGAGGAGTATTTTTGTCATTGCACTTGTAGGTTGAAGACACTACACTTGTAATATTATTTTCCGGGTCAATACTTTTATATGGTGATGAATGGAATATTTAAAATGATTAAAATACCGCTATTTGTTAGTAGGGGTATTTTAGTCATTTTTGTAGTCAAGAATAATATATCTTTTGGTCTCTAGAGTAGCTCAAATAACCTTCGTAAATTTATTTAATATATGTGCTTATTAGGTGAATTTATTAATGGAAGAATTATTCTAGGAGTCCAATTAATTATTTATTTAGACTAGAATAATTAATTGGGACAATATAATTAATTAGTTTATTAATTAATTATATTGGATAATTTTATATTGGGCCCAAATGGTTTAATTAATTAATAAAAGAGCTAATTTAATTAATTAGTTATTAATTAATTATCTTGTGTAATTTTATATTGGGCCCAAGTAGATTAATTAATTAATATAAGAGCTATTCAATTAGTCATGGGATAATTAATTGAAACCGTAGCCTACTAGGGTAAATTGAACCAACAAAGTTTCTTTAGGAAACATGGTAGCAGCCTTAAAGGAAAAAAAAAAAAAAAGGAAGGAAAATGAAAACGAAATAAGAAAAAGAAAAATGAATGGAAGTTTCAGTTTTGGAAAAGGAAAAGGAAGCTACTGTCTAGATAAATTTGTATGGTTTTGTACTGTACTATGGTTTTGACTGATTTTCTGAAAAAAAAGATGGAGTTTTGGCTTTTCCCTGAACAAAACGAAGTCACCATTTTCTCATCGTTTTCTTGTCCTTTTTTCTTCGTTGTACCATTAACGTTTAGCTTTTCTATTTTTTCTTCTAATTTTCTTCACCCTAATTCTACTTTCACTGGTTGAGGTACATAGTGGTTAGAGAAAACTCTAGAAGGTCAGGAGCTAGCAAACGTGGTAAGTATTTGGTGTGAAGGAGCCGAGGGTTAGCTAGTATCCAAATGGAACAAGTAGACGTTCCTATTCAGAAAGCGCCATCAAATTCAAATTCAACTCTGGTTATTCAAATAAAACACCCTAAAAGTAAGTACTTCTAGACTTTAGCTCAGGAAAAATATTAATTTGCTGTCTTCTGCTACGTATTTAATTTTTCTGTAGTCCATCATCGCTTACATCTTATAGGGTTTTTTGTGTGATTGCAAGAAAGAGAAGAAAAAGATTAACTCTTTTTTTTGGCTTAACAGGAATAAAGATCAAAGAAAGGGAAGGAAAAGAAATTGTCATCTTGTAGAGATTTTAACATTGTCGAGAGGTAGAGTGAGGGAAAAATTGTTGGATTGTATGCCCTCTTAGACTAGGTTTCTGATGTAAAATCGAATGTTTTAATAAAAGAATTTATTTTCAGAAATTATTTGTGAATTTAATTTTTGTTTGTGCACGATTTTCGTTTGGAACAAACCCATTGTGTTTAAATAAGTGATCCATGTGAATGGTGGTCTTTCACAGTAAGGTATGGATCACGGGTTATTTAACACATAAACTTTTGTTCTTAACCTATTGATGAGACTGGGAATCTCATCATGTTTAGGTTATTATGTTATGAATTCCAAATAGGGAATGGCTTACCTTTAGCCAGTGGGTAGTCCACTCACTTCATGACATAAGCGTATTTCGAATACGTAGAACAGGACCTGTAGTAGTGGTTTCTCAAAGTACTATATGGTAGAAACCTAGACTACTACCGCTATAGCGTGGACTAGTACTCTACGACTTGAGTATGAGTTGGTGGTCTGGCGAAGCTGGAAGCATATACTTTGATTTGCTATAGTTGAGGTTCTATCGTAGGGCCAATATACTTGCATGTTGGGTATATGTGACTAGTTAGTTAAGACAGACTTGTACAAGATAGTTTCTGCACTATATCGCCTCTTGTGGCTGTCCGAATGGTCTAAAATGTCTAGGGCCCTGGGAAACATGACTTGGATGTTTGCTTTAGGGTAGCTCCCTTAGAAAGCGGAAACACTCCAGGAAGTTGTGAATCATTGGACTAGAAGCCTAATGATGGTATATGTCATTTAGAGGGGTGTTGAACACTTCTTCCTCTCTAAATGTACGGCGATCTGTAGAGGGGTATTTTAGTCATTTCACCTATAGGTCAGAGACTTTGTGAATGCACATTGTCCTTGGGGTGAATATTTCTTTATGGTGATATTAGAAAATATTTAAAATGCAAAATACAGCTAGTTATATAGCAGGGGTATTTTGGTCATTTTAGCAGCCAAGGCGATGTGTCTTTTTGGTCCTCGGAATAGCCCGTAAGTCCTAACTAATTTTGGGTTGAGGAATTAGTCTCAGTTGAAGATGATTTTATTTTATTTTATTTTACTCAGGAAGTCTAATTTATTATTGGACTGAAATAAAATAAATAAATTAATTAAAATAGGAGTTTAGAGAAATTAGTTATCTAGTTTAATTGATTAATTAATTATTCAGGGTCTAGGTCCAGTATGAATAATTAGGAAATTAACCTGGGCTTAAACTAGGGAAAATAATTAATGTTTAATTATATATTGAGTTATTTATATAGGCCCAAGAAATAAATAATTAAAGATTAATTATTTTGGTTTATTTGGGCTCATTAATTATTTATTCGGTTATTTATATAAGTCCAGGAAATAAATAATTAATGTTTATTATTTTGGGCCTTTTGGGTCTAAGGAAAATAATAAATATTTTTTCGGCCCAATAGCTTGGACCTTAGGGTTTTTTCCAGATACGGTTAAGAAGAGTTTAGGGTTAGGCAAAACTTATTCTCAGGATAACATCCGGGTGTTTTGAAATCCCGGGGATATGTTTATCAGATAATGAGAGACTCAATTTTGGCTAACTAATAAACAAGTATCTGGGAAAAGAAAACCCTAATCCTCCTAAGCAAAAGAAAGAGTCACGTCTCCTTTCTCTCTGCTCTCTCACGTCTCCATCTTCTAGTTTCTCGTTGGGACTTTGCTAACTAATAGCTAGAGAACCAAGGAGATTTGAGACCATTCTTCTTCTCCAATGTGTTCACCGACTAGAGGTTAGGCAGAGGAATATTCCGAGAGCTGGAAAGCTTAGCGTTGATGCAAACAAGGCAAAGTAGAAGGCTAGCGGGTGTTCAACCGGAAGCTTCTTCAAGTGGACAAAGCGAGGTGATTCCAGTCGTTCAATCTGCTCCTACTCAACCTAGAAGGGTTAAGGAGCGCAAAGGTATGATCTTCACTCTTCCGTATAGCCTTTAAGGCTTGGTTTTATTTTTCTCTAAATTTTTTTTTCCCGTGACTGCATATGCTCTCTGTTTTTCGGTTCCCTCAATGTGGTATCAGAGCCACTGGTTTTTGATCAATATAGGGAGCATGGTAGTTAATGAAAATGGAGAAGATGATTATATCTGTGATCCTTTGCTGTTTTGGTATGGGATAGGATCTCTGTGAGCTTCATCGTTGAAGCATAGGCATCACTGTAAATTTTTTTTTGGCTATGCTAGTTAATTGTGTAAACCCAATTTTAATGGGTATAGGCGGTTGTGGTTTTGTTTTGGATGTTTTTTGTAAGTAAAAATGTCCAAAGAAGCTAAAGAAATAAGCAAAAGGTGAAGGGAAAAGCCTTTGCAAATTTTCGCGCGGACAGAAAAAAAAAACGAAGAAGATGACACTGTTCCTAAGCCGCACGAGCTGAGCCGTTGCGTTTCTGTGAGGAGAGCCGGTCGCTGTTGAGCTGAGCCGCTGGGAGAATTGGAGCCGATTGCATGAAATTTGCAATTGAAGCGCGGGTCAGCAAACCGGATAAAGGTGCGGATCTTTGCGAGTCGGTAGCAGAGGTGAAACGATCGCGGGTTACGGGTAGCTCCATGGGTCGCGCAGTGAGGGATCCGGTGCGGCGCGGTGCACTGCGGCCGCGGTGGACTGCATGCCACGCGGGCACGGATACGGTGCGGCGCCAGCGTTTTTTTCTGCAATTTTTTTTCTTTTTCGTTTTGGGTCCCATACCAGGCGAAGTTAATATTTTTACAATATTTATTTTCTTGAAATATATTTGCATGAAAAATATTAGTAAGGGATTTTAGGATTAAACAAGATCATTAATTAATTAATTAATGTGTTTAATTCTATTATTTGGGCACTTAGGTTTAAAAAATAGAAAAGCATGAAAACGTTTATTGTTTTGAGCATGCTATTTTTTTATGTACCTATGTGTGCTTTTTCCCAATGACCAAAGTCTTTGGGAACTTTTTGTTTTGGCAAGAAAAAATATTTTTCTTCAAAAATTAAATGGTTATTTTAATTGGTACAAAAATTAATCCTTGAATATTTTCTCAAAGGATTTAATCCTTAACATAGAAAATATATTGGATTTAGATATTTTTGTAAATTAAAATGGAGAGCCATTTTGTTTTATTTTGGACTAGAAAAATTATTTTGTCAAATAAACTTGAGACCAAAGTCTCTAGAAAGTTTTAATTGGAAAATTTTTGAAATCATTAAGTTTTAACTTAAATAAAATTAGTCCATGGAGAAAATCTCTCATAGGTTATAAGCCTTGACATAGAGATTTTATTGGACTTAGATATTTTATTTTTGAGTTAAGGAAAAACTTAATGGAAATTTCAAAAGGATATTTTTCAGAAAACCTTTATTTTAAAAGACTAAGTGGGAGAGGGGTTTCAACGGCCCTACGGCTTCCATCACGGTCCTCATTAGAGATCGTGAATCCGCTCGTGTCACCCTGAGAGTGAATCCGTATAGGGTGGGGATACCACAAGGATCTAGATCTAATGAAAGGATGTAATTAATAACCCGGGGCACGTACTATGATCGGCCAACCTATGTTGGAGGTTATAGTGCAAGGTATGTCCATAGGAAATGAGAGGAAATGGCCATCCCACGATGGAGTTATTCTCTAGACCATTACCTAGAAGGGAAATTAATTTGTGGTGGTTAATACACTTAGCTTAGGAAATTGTTAATCTTCCCAAGAAGCTATGTCAGTTTTCCTAAGAGCCAAACTATTTTCAGTGCACAAATTTTATTTTGTTTTCACAAACTAAATTTTTTCTTTTATTTTTCGATTTTTAGAAATGGTGGGAGGTTCTTTTAGTCCATTGGCCGTTATTCTCAGGGAGAATAAGTTAACGGGTCCAAACTATGTGGACTACAAAAGGAACCTGGACATAATACTCACAGCTGAGGAGTATAAGTATGTCCTTTACGAAACCTGCCCTATTATCGAGGAAGGTTCCACCGCTGAAGAGCGAGAGGTTGAAAAGGCGTGGAATAAAGCTGAAGAAATGGCACGTGGCTATATGTTAGCTTCCATGTCTAATGTGCTCCAGTCAAAACACGAGCACATGGCTTCTGCATATGACATAAGTCAATCATTGGCAACTATGTTCGTAGACAAGAGCCGGCCCGCAAGGCAGGGGGCTCTTCGAACTATTGTGAACACTAAGATTGCTGAGGGAGCATCAGTCCGAGAGCATATACTCAAGATGATTGCTGCTTTCGAGGAGGCGGAAATCTTAGGGGCTGTCATTGACCCCGAGAGCCAAGTGGACATGGTTCTCGAATCTCTATTGGGCTCTTTCACTCAGTTCAAGTTAAACTATAACATGAACAAGTTGAACATGAGTTTAACTGAACTGATGAAGGAGCTCCAAATGGCGGAGAAGGTCATGAAGCCGCAGCCAAAGGCTATGATTGCTAAGGCTTCTTTCTCAAGAACTGGGCCTAAACCCAGAAAGTTCAAGAGGAAGAAGGGAAATGCAGTAGCCCAGCCCAAGACCCAGCCCAAGGACAAACTAAAGGGCAAGTGCTTCAAGTGTGGGAAGAAGGGATACTGGAAAAAAGAGTGTCCAGTTCTTCAAGCCAAGAAAAATGCCACAGGTAATGTTTACTATCTAGAGTCCATATCAATAGTAGGATCAAATTCCACTTGGATTGTTGATTCAGGAGCCACTGATCATATCTGTAACTCCTTGCAGGGGTTTAGGAAGATAAGAAAACTCAAGAAGGTCGAACATGGGCTTCGAGTGGGTAATGGAGCACAAGTCTGGGCCCTTGCAGTGGGAGAGCTGGATCTCATTTTTTATTGTAATAAGATAGTGGTTTTAAAGGATATTTTATATGTACCTGGTTTTCGTCAGAATTCGATTTCAGTTGCAAAACTTATTAATCAAGGATATTCTGTATCTTTCCATTCTGGTATTTCTATCAGTAGAGATGGAGAAATTTTATGTACTGGGCACATGTATGGTAATCTGTTCTTTTTAAACCCTATTAATAACCAATCAAATAACGCTCTGTCTGAACCTTTAACTAGGAAGAAAAAGACCAATATTAATGATTCATACATTTGGCATCTAAGGTTGGGTCATATTAACTCAACCAGGATTCAGAGGCTAATCCATGATGGGCATTTGGGCTCATTGAGATTGGAAAGTTGGCCTCAGTGTGAATCCTGCCTGATGGGAAAGATGACCAAGAGGTCATTTACACCAAAGGCAGATAGAGCCAAGGAAGTGTTGAGTCTTGTTCACGCTGATGTGTGTGGTCCATTGTCTACACCAGCTAGGGGAGGTTTTGAGTACTTCATCACGTTCACGGATGATTGTATGAGGTATGGTTATATTTACTTGATGAGACGCAAGTCTGACTCTTTTGACAAGTTCAAGGAGTTTAAGGCTGAAGTGGAGCGTCGGACAGGTAAATTAATCAAAACCTTACGATCGGATTGTGGTGGAGAGTACCTCCTAGGTGAATTCAAGGACTACATGGTACATTATGGGATAGTATCCCAGCTTTCTGCTCCGGGAACACCCCAGCAGAACGGAGTAGCTGAGAAAAGGAACAGGACATTGATGGAAATGGTCCGAAGCATGATGTCTCATGCTACTCTTCTAGTGTCCTTTTGGGGATATGCCCTGGAAACAGCAGCATATATTCTGAACTTGGTGCCTTCCAAGTCAGTACCTAGGACTCCCTATGAGATGTGGACTGGGCGTAAGCCAAGTCTGAATCATCTCAGGATTTGGGGATGTCCAGCTTATGTACTGATCAAGGGAGACAAGTTGGAACCAAGATCAGAGTTATGCTATTTTGTTGGGTATCCAAAAGGGACAAAAGGAGGCTACTTTTATCATCCTATGGAGCAGAAGGTACTAGTCATTACCAATGCTAGATACTTGGAAGATGATCAAAGTACTTCCACTAAAGGTTCAATGAGGTTGGAACTTCAGGAGAAGTTATCTACGGAATCAACTTCTTCTGACCCGATTCTGGTGTTAGTGTTGTGCCCTAGAGGTAATCACTTGTACCATTTATATTGCATATTAAATTAATAAGAGGCATTCTTTATCTTTCAGTTTGATTGTTATATCTAAATATGTGTACAAACTATTAGATAAAGTCCCTAGTACAACACAGTGTTAATGAAATCATGATAGAGATCATGATGTCAGATTCCTACTACACTATGCAGTGTTTGTACTTAAATAATCCTCAGTCATAGTATTAATAAGATGGGACATTATTAATACGCTAAGACTGGCACATGTTATATCTCTTGACTGGATCAAGCGGTGGTTCTCATATCCGTGGGTATTGGGATACTCAGGATTAACGTGTAGATGCTTGTTTTGAAACAAGTTCATTGGATGACCTAGCTACGAGATAATCACTTGGATAACTATTTAGTGCCAGTGATAGAATCTCATTATAGCAAGTGTGCAAGTATCCTTAGACTTGAGATCTCCAAAGTACTTTGTTTATCGAGCGCTGTACTTTGATTCTAATCTTTGGAGTCTTATCTAGGACCGCCTATGGGATGGATATTGGGTACAACGTAAAGTAAACGAAAGTAGTTGAGAGGGTCAATAAAGGATTCACCACTCCTAATAGTAGGAGAGTATATCTCAAGGCCACTTATAGAAATCATTACTCATGAAGTCCTTGGCCAAGGCGACTATATGATGGAAATGGTTCCAATTGATACACATGTCAAGTAATGGATTTCTTGAACAAGTACTAAAATATTCGGGCCAGAATTAATAATATTCTGGAGGGAGTTGGCACTAATTCCATGCTCTAGACCGAATGAGATATTGTATGTTAAAAGGAGTTTATTGCACTGATAATTTTCTATTGAAAGGTTCATGTCAAGCCACTTGACTTTCTGGACTTTTGGGTGGTCAAGAGTCATTGCTAGATATCGCTCTTGATATGCTAAATATGAATTTATTAATTAGAGAATTAATAAATTTAATCCTTTATTTTATTAAGGATTATTAATTCTAATATTGTTAGAATTAATTCATATTATGCTACCAATAAGACCAGGAAACCTAATGGGTCACACATAATAAAGGTTTGAATTCTCAAATATATTATTTGATAATATTGTGGGGTTAATTAAGAGAAGGAAATATATTTATAGGTGAATTATAAGTTTGTTATAATTCATGGGACCGAATTGTAATTAAGTAAACTTCAAGGATCAATTTGTTGACAATTGGACATTGAAGGACTAAGTTGCAATTTATGGTAATTATAAATCTATAAATATAAGGAAATGGTTTCCTCAGGGTTTGAGAGAGACTATTCACGCAATAATAGAGAAACCGTTTCTCTGCCTCTCTCTTGATCAAACCCTAGCCGTCTCTCTTCTTGATCAAAACCCTAGCCTCCCGAATTCTACTAGCATAGAATTGTGAGATTGTGAGCATTCAATCTTGTGTGGATTATCATTAGAGGGAGCTCTTTCTTGGACTTCAGTTGAGCTGTAGTGAACGGTTTTGGATAATTTGGATCGCGCCTGCGTTCTTGTTTCTGAAATTTTTGAATTCCGGCTTCACGAGGTAATAGACGCAATCTTCACCTTTTCCCCGTTTCTATTGCAAACCCGTGATCCATGGCTTGGATTTCTTGTTTTTTTCCACTGCGCTTAATCTGATTATGCATGATAGAAATCCTACATCTGGAACAAGAAGAGGCACAGCCTCAAGAGCCTGTGTAAATGGAGCCTCGTCGTAGTGGGAAAGTGTCTAGGGTTCCGGATAGATGGACAGGAGAAGCCTTTGAGCTGGTCTCCGACCATCAGGAACAAGACCCCACTAGATACGAGGAGGCTATTGCTGATGCTGATGCAAATTTGTGGCATGAAGCAATGAAAACCGAGATTGAGTCTATGTACCTCAATCAGGTTTGGGATCTTGTAGCTTCACTTGAGGGGATAAAACCTATTGGGTGCAAGTGGGTATACAAGAGAAAGAGAGGAGCGGATGGGAAGGTGGAAACCTTCAAAGCTAGGCTTGTGGCGAAAGGGTATACTCAGAAAGAGGGAATCAACTATGAGGAAACCTTTTCCCCGGTAGCCATGCTTAAATCCATCCGCATCCTCCTTGCCATCGCATGTCACTATGACTACGAGATATGGCAAATAGATGTCAAGACGGTATTTTTAAATGGCCATCTTAGCGAAGACATCTATATGTCCCAACCGGAAGGCTTCATTGCTGAAAGCCAGGAACATATGGTTTGCAAGCTTAAGAAGTCCATTTATGGACTTAAGCAGGCATCGAGAGCGTGGAACATTCGTTTTGATGAGACTGTAAAGTCTTATGGTTTTATTCAAAATGAAGATGAACCATGCGTATATAGGAAACTTAAAGGCATTAACGTGGTTTTTCTTGTCATGTATGTGGATGACATTCTACTCATTGGAAATGATGTAGGGACATTGTCATCTAAAAAGGTTTGGCTGTCTAGTCAATTCAGTATGAAAGACTTGGGAGAAGCCAGCTACATTCTCGGGATTAGGCTTCTTAGAAATAGGAAGCAGAGAATGTTAGGGTTATCCCAAGCGACATACATTGACAAGATGCTGGCCAAGTACAGCATGGACTCATGCAAGGGAGCTCTAATCCCTTGCAGACATGGGTTGTCATTTTCTTCGAAGGACTGTCCTAAGTCTCAAGAAGAAAAGGACAGAATGAGTAGGATTCCCTACGCTTCGGCTGTAGGAAGTCTCATGTACGCCATGTTGTGTACTAGGCCAGATATCTGCTTTGCCGTGGGCTTAGTTAGCAGATATCAGTCAAACCCAGGGGAGGTTCATTGATAAGTTGTAAAGCATATTCTCAAGTACCTCAAGGGAACGAGAGATTATATGCTGGTTTACAGGGTTGATGATTTGGTTCCTACAGGTTACACAGACTCAGATTTCCAAGCGGATAAGGATGAGAGAAAATCCACTAGTGGATATGTCTTCACCTTGTCTGGAGGAGCAATTTCATGGAGGAGTATTAAGCAGTCTTGTATTACTGACTCAACCATGGAAGCTGAGTATGTGGCTGCTTCGGAGGCCTCCAAGGAAGCAGTTTGGCTCCGGAAGTTTCTTTCAGAACTTGGAGTCGTACCATATATGAACAGGCCGATTGTGATATATTGCGACAACACTGGAGCAATATCGCAATCTAAGGAACCTCGGAACCACAAGAAGGGGAAACACATCAAGAGGAAGTACCCCCTGATTCAGGATTTCATCCAGAGACGGGAAGTCGTGATGGAGCATATTGCCTCAGAAAACAATCTAGCAGATCTATTCACCAAGCCTTTGGCTGAGAGAGTCTTCAAGAGACACTTAGACGCCATAGGGGTGGGCGCCTATGGACTTACCCAGTCTTAGAGTGCAAGTGGGAGATTATTGGATTATATGCCCTCTTAGACTATGTTTCTGATGTAAAATCGAATGTTTTAATAAAAGAATATATTTTCAGAAATTGTTTGTGAATTTACTTTTTGTTTGTGCACGATTTTCGTTTGGAATAGACCCATTGTGTTTAAATAAGTGATCCATGTGAATGGTGGTCTTTCACAGTAAGGTATAGATCACAGGTTATTTAGCACATAAACTTTTGTTCTTAACCTATTGATGAGACTGGGAATCTCGTCATATTTAGGTTATTATGTTATAAATTCCAAATGGAGAATGGCTTACCTTTAGCCAGTGGGTAGTCCACCCACTTCATGACATAAGCGTTTTTTGAATACGTAGAACAGGACCTGTAGTAGTGGTTTCTCAAAGTACTATATGGTAGAAACCTAGACTACTACCGCTATAGCGTGGACTAGTACTCTACGACTTGAGTATGAGTTGGTGGTCTGGCGAAGCTTGAAGCATATACTTTGATTTGCTATAGTTGAGGTTCTATCGTAGGGCCAATATACTTGCATGTTGGGTATGTGTGACTAGTTAGTTAAGACAGACTTGTACAAGATAGTTTCTGCACTATATCGCCTCTTGTGGTTGTCCGAATGGTCTAAAATGTCCAGGGCCCTGAGAAACATGACTTGGATGTTTGCTTTAGGGTAGCTCCCTTAGAAAGCGGAAACACTCCAGGAAGTCGTGGATCATTGGACTAGAAGCCTAAGGATGGTAGATGCCATTTAGAGGGGTGTTAGTACACTTCTTCCTCTCTAAATGTACGGCGATGTGTAGAGGGGTATTTTAGTCATTTCACCTGTAGGTCGGAGACTTTGCGAATGAAGCATTGTCCTTAGGGTCAATATGTCCTTATGGTGATATTAGAAAATATTTAAAATGCAAAATATAGCTAGTTATATAGCAGGGGTATTTTGGTCATTTTAGCAGCCAAGCGATGTGTCTTTTTGGTCCTCGGAATAGCCCGTAAGTCCTAACTAATTTTGGATTGAGGAATTAGTCTCAGTTGAAGAGGATTTTATTTTATTTTATTCAGGAAGTCTAATTTATTATTGGACTTGAATAAAATAAATAAATTAATTAAAATAGGAGTTGAGAGAAATTAATTATCTAGTTTAATTAGTTATTTAATTATTCAAGGCCTAGGTCCAGTATGAATAATTAGGAAATTAACCTGGGCTTAAACTAGGGGAAATAATTAATGTTTAATTATTTATTGGGTTATTTATATAGGCCCAAGAAATAAATAATTAAAGTTTAATTATTTTGGTTCATTTGGGCTCATTAATTATTTATTGGGTTATTTATATAAGCCCAGGAAATAAATAATTAATGTTTATTATTTTTGACCTTTTGGGTCCAAGGAAAAGAATAAATATTTTTTCGGGCCAATAGCTTGGACCTTAGGGTTTTTTCCAGATACGGTTAAGAAGAGTTTAGGGTTAGGCAAAACTTATTCTCAGGATAACATCCGTGTGTTTTGAAATCCCGGGGATATGTTTATCAGATAATGAGAGACTTAGTTTTGGCTAACTAATAAACAAGTATCTGGGAAAAGAAAACCCTAATCCTCCTAAGCAAAGGAAAGACTCACGTCTCCTCTCTCTTTGCTCTCTCACGTCTCCATCTTCTGGTTTTCTCGTTGGGACTTTACTAACGAATAGCAAGAGAACCAAGGAGATTTGAGACCATTCTTCTTCTCCATTGTGTTCACCGACTACAGGTTAGGCAGAGGAATATTCCGAGAGCTAGAAAGCTTAGCGTTGATGCAAACAAGGCGAAGTAGAAGGCTAGCGGGTGTTCAACCGGAAGCTTCTTCAAGTGGACAAAGCGAGGCTATTCCAGTCGTTCAATCCGCTCCTACTCAACCTTGAAGGGTTAAGGAGCGCAAAGGTATGATCTTCACGCTTCCGTATAGCCTTTAAGGCTTGGTTTTATTATTCTCTGTGAAATTTTTAACGTACAGTGCATGCTCTCTGTTTTCGGTTCCCTCAAAAATCATAGGCATTGTTTTGCTGATGATCATGTTAGTTGTTACAACTTGTGTAGGTGTATTGTCGTTGGCTGTGTATGTAGAAGAAATAGCTTTTGGGTGTCCGATATTCTCAAGGAAATGGAAGAGTTGTTATTGGGGGAAAATTTTTGATTGCATGGAATAAAAATCGCCATACATATGATAAGTTTTCTAGGCTTTTTTTTTTTTTAAAGGATTTTAGTTTAACAAAAACAATCCCAAGATGGCGAATAAAGCTCGGTTTTTATTTTCTAGAAACATAAAGTCATGAAGATAAAATAAAATATAGTGAGATAATTAAGTAATTTCCAGGAGATAAAGTTTGTATTTTCATTTAAAAAACCTAGAATCCAAAATTTCTAAATAGGATGGATCTTAATAGTGGCTGAAAATTTCTGGAATAGCTGGAGTTTTCAAAATATAGAATAGATGTAAAAACAAATGGCAACCATAAAAAATAAAAGCTGAAATTCATTCTAGATAAATGCTAGAGGAATTTTAGGTAAATAAATAACAGACTATAGATAAAAATTAGTAATATCTATGTAATCTACATTGAACGAGATAATTTGCTCAAGATGGCAGATGAGCTTTAAAATTCAGCCGTATTTAAATTTTTTATATGAAATAAAATTAAGAAAATGGATATTTTTTTGAAGATAATAGTTTAAATATTTGAGTAGGTAAATTATAAAAAAGAAAGTAATAATATAAGGAACTAGAAGATAACTACTAGGTTTTTATCTTCAAGAAATACAAGGAAATAAAACTTCTATTTGGTAAGAAAATCAACCATGTGGCGGCTAGAATAAGAATTTCGGCCAAGGGAAAATTGAAGGCAAAAAAGAAAATAATTTGTGTTAGAGTTAGAATTCAAACTCAAGTAACCAAGGGATATACACCAAGCCTAACAACTAAACCACAATCACTCTTGTGTTCATATTTCTTATTTAAATTTCCTTCACTCTCTCCCCCAAGCATCTCATATGACAATAATACTCTAACTCCTTTAATAATTCATTAAACTTAACCGAGAAATCACTACAACCTTTCTAAGCTACCATATATTCATAAATGAAAACAAATTTAACTACACTCAACCAAACAGACATACATACATGCATTAAAATATTTCATGCCCAAATTATATGCTATGCATTTTCCGAATACCCTACAAGTCTAAGGGTAGTTCCATGTGGGGTATTACATCATCCCCTACTTAAAAGAATTTCGTCCCAAAATTCAAGATATCAAACATCAATATCAATTTCGGATATTTCCGCCTCACCCACTCCTCGGTTTCCTAAGTAGCGTCTTGTGCACCACAATGATACCACAGAACCTTTACCATGGGAATCTACTTATTTTGAAGCATCTTAATACTCCTATTCAAAATCTTTATTAGCTTCTTGACATAGCTCAAATCAGGTTATATAGAATCAACAGTACTTCATTAAGCACATACTCTGGATCAAGATGATATTTCTTCTATTGTGACATATGGAACACATCATGTATTCTACCTAACCCTTTCGGCAAATCCAAGCGATAAGCTATTGGTCCAATTATCTCAATAGTTAGAAACATCCCTAAATACCTCGGGCTTAATTTCCCTCCTTTTGGATGCTTCAAGATTCCTCTACTTGGAGTCAACTTCAAGAACTTTTGATCACCTACTTCAAACTCCATTTCCTTTCTTCGGTTATCCACATAGCTTTTCTATCAGCTCTAAGCTACTTTTAATCCTTCTTTTGTTATATTAACCTTATCTGTTATCTCTAAAATATTCACCTCACCTAATTTGCTTTCTTGACACTCTTCCATCCAAACCTAATATAAAGGTACTTGACACGTCCTTCTATAAAGAGCCTCATACGAAGCCATAGCAATAGATGACTGATAACTGTTGTTATATCCCACCTTTGCATAGGGTAGGCATTTAATCAACTTGTCCCTAAAGTCTAGAATATACACCCTCAGGTTGTCCTCCAAAATCTGAATAACCCCGTCGGATTGTCCATCAGTCTGAGGATGAGATGTGGTGCTAAACTTTAATGTTTATCCCGTAGACTCCTAAAATTTATTCCAGAATCTCGAAGTGAACCTAGGATCTTGATTTGATACAATACTTAACAATACTCCGTGAAGTCTTACAATTTTTCGTGTGTAGATTTCGGTTAACTTCTCAATTGAGTCCCCCACGTTAACTAGTATAAAATGTACAGATTCCTCAAAAGTCAAGTTATTGGGGAGGCCAAGGTTGAAAAGCTCTTGATAAACTAGCGATAATACCTATCTAAACCAAGGAAGTTATGAATCTCAATAATATTTTTTGGCTACTTCTAGTTTGGCACCGCTCTACCTTCGCAAGATCCACTTTAATACTATCTTTAGATACCACATAACTAAGGAATAACGCTGAGTCTAACTAAAACTCATATTTGCTGAATTTAGCAGAAAGTTTATGTTCTCTCAGCTTCTCCAAAACTAGTCTCAAATGTTCAACATGCTCCTTATGAATTTTGGAGTAGATGAGAATATTGTCGATGAATACCACAATGAACTTGACTAAATAGGGTTGGAAAACTGTGTGCATCAGGTTTATAAATACAGCAAGTGTATTGGTTTCCACAAATGGTAACACTACGAACTCATAATGGTCTTATCTTGTGTTAAAAGCCATCTTAGATATAACCTCCTTAATCCGCACTTGATAATATTCTTGTCTTAGATCCAACTTGGAATAGCAGTTGAAACCTAGTAATTGATCAAATAGTTCATCTATTAGAGGTAGCAGATACTTATTCTTGATCGTCAAAATGTTCAATCTTCTATAATTAATGAAAAGTCTTAGTGTCCCATCTTTCTTCTTTATGAATAGCATGGGTGCTCCCCAGAACAACATACTCAGTCTAATATAGCCCTGATTTACTAATTCCTCCAACTATTCTTTTAATTCCTTCAACTTAGCAGGGGCCAAGTATATGATGAGGGGCTAAGTACAAGTGAAAGGGGCGGATGAGGGGAAAACCTATAATTATTACAACAGTAGGAGTGATGGCCATTATTACTACAGATTCCCAAGTTTGCCACAAAAACTAAAAGAGAAGGAAGAGCTGCAATAAAAAAATGGGAGAATTTCAAGCCTCTAAAATCATGGTGCAATAAAGAAGTAGAAGATGATTGACTTGTGAGATTTGTTGTATTAAAAGGCACACAAAGGCTGATTTTCCAAATAAATTGGAATATAAAAGATTTTATGAGGTGTAAGAAAATGAGGAAAAAGTTGAGAAGGTTGAACAAAATGTGATGATGAGAGTAAAAGGAGATGATTTACCAGGCTTTGAGAATGAGGGGAAGCTAGAAAATAAGGCCAAGTTCTAAGGAGTACTCGATCAAAATGAGGAAGTAGTGCACGTAAAAGTTGAGAAAAATGTTGATGAGATTGATAAGGGGCTTAGTGATAATGAAGAAGAATAGTGGATCCATTAAGTTCAACAAATAGGGTAACTAAGGAATATTACAACATTTGATTCTTTCTAGAAGATGAGTAAAACCCAATGGGAGTGTTAGTGGGGAATGAGCAAGAAGGAGTTGAGCAAATTGGAGTAGTATTTGTTGAAGAGCAAAAACATTCAAGGAATGAGGTAGAAGGGAAGTAAATTTGTGCTATGGATGAAGGTTCCTAAAGTGCTTCAAGTACTCTTGAAATGGGAGAAAGCTCACATCCACAAGAGGAGAAAAAGAGGAGTTAGCTAGAGGTGGTGCAAAAGCAAATAAGAATGAGTGAAATTAGTGAGAATGAAGCATCTAGTTCAACATCACAAAATAGCACCAAATCTAGTGGAGAAGATAGAGTGGATGGAAGAGATGGAAATAAACTTGAGAAACCATGTGCATTAATTGGTGTAATGAGGGAAATTATTGAAGCTTGTGTGGTTGAAATGAAAGAGGATCTACAGAGAGAAAATGTATTCAAAGTGTCAAATCAAAGAAAAAAATATGTAGCTTGATTATTGATGGAGGGAGTTGTAAAAATGTGATTAGTGCTATATTGGTAGAATAATTGGGAATGGAGAATTGAAACATCCTAAACCTTATAAGCTTCAATGGTTGAACAATTGTGGTGAAGTAAAGGTGAACAAACAAGTCAATGTTACAATTGTTGTGGAGGGATATAAAGATGAGGTGATATGTGATGTGTTTCCTATGCATGTTGGGCATATTATTGAGAAGGCTTTGGCTATATGATAGAAAGATAGTTCACCATGGAAAGAAAAATACCTACTCTTTGCACAAGGATGGAAGGAAATTCATACTTTGCCTTATGTTCCCAAGTGAGATTGTAAAATATCAAAGTATTTTGAGAGAGGAAGACAAAAAGAGAGGGAAAAGCAAGAGAGGGAAAAATAAGCGCAAGAGAGGAGAGAAAATAATAGAAGGAAAAAAAGAAGAAAAAGAGAGGTTATAACTCCAAACGCTAGCAAAAACAACGGAGGAGAGAGAACACACGAGGTAGTAAGGAGGTAAAACAAAGAGTGCCAACTTGGGTTTGGAGGGATGAAAACAATAAGAGGAAACAAAAAGAGCGAAGTAAGGTAAGAGTGAAAAATTGGGTTGAGAAGAAAGGAAACATGGTAGGAGTTGTGGAGCAAAAGCTTGAAATTTTACTTTCATACAAAAAAATCTTGCTTGAATTCTTATGTAGGGAAATCTATACATGTAATATGGCGCATTGATTTGTGGATGAATCATCTTAGAGAAAGGGGAAATGATAGGAATCTGTCAACGCAACAAGGCATATCTAATGAAAGTGGATGGAAAGTAAAGACTTGCTTCAAATCTCTATGGGAACATTCAACACTCAAGAAGTTTCTGGAGGGTTTTTAGGCCATCCAAACATACAATCTAAGAGCCAAAAAGTTTTCCAAGAGATGGGCAGTGAAAGGAGCAATAAAGGGGATACAAAAAGAACAACAATCCTTGTGGAGAATCAAGCTAATATTGAAATAAGGATTGATGTCCAAAAGAGTAACAAGAAGAGTTCAAAATGGCCAACATTTCATTTGGAAGATTAAGGGAACACGTGGAAAAGGACTGGAGGTCAAATGAGCAGGGATTGTAGTGTAACAATACAAGAGAGGCCGCACAGAGCAAAACTAGCGCTGGGCCCAGATCTGGCTTAGTTCTATCGAGCTGGCATCGGCTCCGTGTGCTAGAGCTGACATGGGCCTATTCGGGCCACTTCCCAACTTTTGCAATTTTTTTTTTTATTTTCAGCCTTTTTAGTTCTAATTTTATTTTCACAACTTTTACTGTGTTTTAACTTGTTTTAAGGCATGTATTGGGGTCTCAAAACTTATATTAAGGCCCTTTAATAGTTAGGATTAGTTGCTAAGTAGTTTAGGTCAAGGCAACTATAAATATGCTCTTATAGCTTTGTAAAAACAACCTTGGGAGATATATGAAATATTGGAGAGTTCAAGAACTCTTCGAGAGATTTGGTGAGGGTGATCCTCTTGGGTGATTCCCGTAAACATCAAGACTAAATCAAAAGATTTAGTCCCACATTGGATCTTACTTTTAAATCTTAAGGGATAATCTAAACTTTTCTCTATTTTATGTGCTAGATTTCCTAGTATGTTTGATAGGATTGAGTTAGGTGCCATCAAATTCCTACCCTTAGTGTTCCAATCTTTAGTTAGATTAGGGTGTTAAGGTGTCTTTGAAGCTGGATAGATTCATGTTTTCAAAAGAGTATTAAATTCTTTGTATTTTGGTGTTCATGTGTGTGAGTTTGTTAGGGTTCTTATTCTTAAGCTTAATCCTCATTTTTGGATCTTTCCAAGATCATTTCAGTTTGTGGAACTGCTATCTTGTTGGCAGCCTCATCAGCTAGTATAGTTTGGGTACTATTCGATGCTTGTCTTCATTTTCCTTTCTGGTAGCTGCATCTACCGCGACTACATATATTGCTGGTAGGGAGGCTGCTAAAGCCCTCTTTAGCTCATTCCTTAATCTTTTGATGAATTGTCTCATTCGTTTCAACTCTGTATCTACCAGTTACTTGTAGTATTTCAACAGCTGCGTAAATTATGCGGCATAGTATGCCACATCATACTTTTTTTTTTACCTCAAACCTTGGAATTCATCCTCTTTCTTCTCCATTATCCATTATGGAATGTATTCTGCACTAAAAGCCTCAGTGAAGTTGCTCCAAGTCCACTTTGATCAATCTTCCTCCACTCCTCCCAGATGGATTGCCAGTATGGCTTAGCCGGTCCTTATAGCTGAAAGATGGCGAACTTAACCATTCTTTCCTTAATGTATTGCAGAGTGGAGAGTATATCTTCTATTTGCTCAATCTATTGCTCCACTTTCTCATCTTGCTCCGTTTCTCCATAGAAAGTTGGTGGCTGAAAGTTCAAAAATTGTTCCAGAGCTATGTCATCACCGTTAAGTGTCTTCTTCTCAACCTTCTCCAACAGAGAATGAAGGATCTTCGTCATCTTATGGAATTCTTACCCAAGGGTCATTTTCGTAGCTCCTTCCAGTGCTTTCTCATGCTTCTACCCATAATCCCTTCCTTTTTTAGGTGTGGAGTGCTACATGGGTTCGAACTTTGGGGTTGAAGATATACTCTCCCGAGTAGTTTTGCTGCTCACCACGGTTCATCATCATGGTGCCATCTTAAATCATACAAAGTCACTAAAGTGGTAAGTTATACATGCATACAGTGATGGAATCATGTATGAACAAGTTATGGGTACTTTACAATAGAAATTTCAAACTCAAGTTATACTAGATAGTAAACCAAATAATTTTTGAAATAGGTAATCATTTGAAAGAAGTAAACTTGTTGTTTATTCAAATTGCATAATTCAATAAAAGAAAGAAAAGGCATGCATAGCATCTTTGTTTTACATAAACAAAAGTTCCCAAAATAACATATAGTAAAGGAACACCCTTAAAATAAGGCTTCCTAATCTCCATCACCAAGTCAATTTAACTATCTCACTCACATTTTTTCCCCTTTATATTCTTGGTATCGAGCTTATAAAAGCAACCTCTAGTGTCCTTGGAAAAGTCTATCCCTTTTCTATCCACAAAACCCAAGGTTCATGGTTCCTTGGTGACCCTACTAGAACTCCCCACAGCCCAAATAGGTCTTCTAGAACTCTCTATTTCTGTAAGACTTGCTCTCAATCTCACTAACCTAACTCACCCTTGGTGCTTTGCCATAAATTTTTTGTATTTACTTCTTGGTGCCTCAAATACTAAGTCCCCTGAGTCTTCACTATCTGGGTTAATTTCTCTTCCTTTCCAGGTCGGTTAGGGGCAAGCCTCTCCACTTTGGCTTCCTCATCCTTACTCTCCTGTTCTGACTCTTTTGGCTCGGGCTTAGATTCAGACTCGCTAGGCGAAAGGGGTACGAATAGTGATAGTACATTAGGTCCACACATAAAAGGTCAATCCCTTGCCATTGGCACAAATCTCCTAGCCATCTTATTCATAAACAACAACTAGGGTTAGTAAAAGATTTAAACACATAACTAAAGAAATCTTATCATTTTTATGCATATTGCCTAAAGCTAGGCTATGATACCACTTGTAACACCCCATTATAGATGTACCTAAAAAGGGTAGGGATGTTGCCCCATCCAAAAAACCAAGGGTCTTTATAATTTAGCAATTATATAAACTAAAATGATTATAACTTCAAAATCTCATTACAAAGGAAAACATTATCTACAAGTCTCTCGATACACATGAAATAAAATAACTCTCAAAATAAGAACCAAAATAAAGAAATTAAATTTAGCTATCTTCTAACAGCACTCTATCTTGTCAAAGCTGGTATATCTTGAAATATAGCATCAAAAGGAGTGTGAGAACTATGTCTCAATAAGTCTGGTATGTGCACTTGTTAGATACAAAATAAGTTTCATGAATGCATTTAGAAATCATTTCTTAAAAATTGATTGCAAGTGAAACATTTTTCCCAAAAACAACATTGAGTGGTATTTTGAAGCCAAAGTCACAATAAAATGTATAACATGTAAAAACCATACAAAAAAAAAAAAAAAAGGCCTAGAATACCTTGCATCATGGCTTCGCCATGAAACAATACATCATGGCAAACATTATGAAACCCTATATCACAGTGAAGTGGTTGTACAGCCCACTGGGTTAGAAACTCTTCTATCTCTTACCCTAACCTATCGAATGTCCACCCCGAAATAATAGCCTACCTGGACTGTGGTGTTAGCTCAGACTGGCTTGACCTATACAAACCACTACAAGAAATATACAATTTAGGGAGAGACAATTCCCTCGCAAATCCATCGCTAATCAAAATTAGTGATGGATTAGCGAGGGAAAAATCCCTCGCTAAATTCTTCTTCGCAAACGCAGATATTTGCGACGGATTAAAAATTCCACCACAACTAGCGATGGATATGCGAGAGAATTTTTTAGTAGTCAATGAGCTTCAACCGAGAAATTTGAAATGGATCTACGAGGGATTTTTAAAATCCATCTCAAATCACTCACTAAATAGCTAGAGATTAGCAACGAATTTGTTTTAACATTTAATAATTGTAAAATGTTCATAACTAGGGAAAGTTTTCTTCTCTAATCCCTCGCGAATAAGCAAGGGATTAGATACGAAAATTTCCTTTTAATTAATCATTTTAAAGTTCTGTCTCTAATCCCTTGCAAATTAGCATGGGATTAGAAATGTAATGATTCACTCTAGATTTCATTCATTGCTAATCGCTATAGTTTTTTAATTTTACAAAATGTCTATCTTTAATCCCTCGCTGTTAGCGAGGGATTAGCGATGAATTTTTAATTTTTTATCTCTAATCCCCTTTAATCCCTCCCTAATGAATTATAATTTAAAAATATTTTAAAAATATTTCATGTTTTTGGAGAAAATTTATCTAACAAAGTAATGCCAATGTCCAAATGAAAAATTAATTAATAAAAAAATGTAATACATAAAAGCCCATCAAATAGTATAATTATTAAATATGATAATGGAAAATATAAATAATACATAAAAATATAGTCCAAATATCATAACTATGAAGTAGCAATCAGTGCGGATGCTAGATGGGGGGGTGGGGATGTATCGAAGGACCTGGCCAATGATTAACGTGTGAATTTGGAGGATTGATGATGAAGTCCTCCTTATCGTCAGCAACCTTAGCATTGTCTTCCTGAATAGCTGGCATTAGTGGTGGCGGAGGCAGATTCAAGTTCCGAGACATAAGTATTAGGTACTTAGACAAGCTCTGGTTGTGACTCCGATATATCTGTACCTAATGCTCAACCCTCTCATGCCTCTTCCTCTCCGCATGTAACTCTCTCTGTAACTGGCTCACATCAAACGAGGTAGAAGAAGTTGATGACTCAGATGTAGTGGGCTGCTTCAACCTCTGTCTCACCCTCGAAGACTTGGAGCCCAATCTATATTCTCACCCTTTCTTGCACGCTCTGTCATCCATCTCGATGAATTGTGTCTTCTCGTAGGGCACCCTACTTAGAGCGACCGTACTCGTAGAATCTGCTTGAGAACCCGGCTGCGTATGGCACTAAATAATAGTAGTGACACCATCCTGTCGAATTAGGGGAAATGAAATAAACACAAAATATTTAATATTAGCGGTCAAAATATAAATAATATTAAACTTAAAAACGTATAAGATTATGTATTCTTACCAGTATATGATGTGATCGACCACTGACATATTAGCCTTTCCTCGGCTAGCTCAGAAACATGTGGGTGTGTTTGTAGAGCTCTATGTAATTGAAGTCGAGGCCTAAATGTCTCCACTGTCATTGTACCAAAAATGACTAAATGTTAATTTTTATAATGGAGTAAGTGTATGATAGCAGGTATATCGAATAGTAAAAAAATTTTATACTTACCATCCACTCGTTAAGCTCATTAAATGAAATGGATCCTCCTATGTGTGATGCCTTCACCAGTGGATCTGTTTTGCTTAGCAGCAGAAAAGATATGCTACCACCTATCGAACCCCCAATGCTCTGATAAAATAGCCTAATGGTCTGGGAAAATCCACTTGGGGCAACTATCACAATGCTTCTTCTGAGCCATTGACAAAATGTCTGAAAGTGTAGCCTTCCATTTCTTCTCCCAATTAGTTGAATTTGTGCAGCAAGCTCGGGGCACCAACAGGAGAATGACTGCAAAATTAAACTAGTCGTTACAAGTAATTACATGTAAGAAAACATATTAAAAATAATAGAAACTATTTATCATTATAATAACAACTTAAATTTTAGGTAACATATTGAACTCACTCTCCACAGATCAAACCACATGTTCCGAATATTAATCAGAACCTATGAGAAGGTAGCATAGGTTCTAGTATAGTGTCGCCAAAAAATCTCAACTATCTCCCTCACACTTCGAATCGAATGTGTTAACCTATTCCAAGAAAATAGATATGTAATATAAGACAAAGCTATAAATTTGAGAGATAAGATAAACATATAATAAGCAATTATCAATTCGACTTACGAGTCACTAACTAGCTCAATCAAGAGTCATGTATCCTCTGTATGGGGTGCACTAACTGTTGGGTATCTCAGGCTCGTATCGTATATGACGCATTGGACAATAAAACGAGATACCCTCACAGGACCCGTCTATGTGTGAAAAACAAGACATAAAGTGAGTAAAGGTAACAACTTTTACCTTTGGGTGATCGTCCGAAGAACAAAAATTTTCTTTTCAAGTCGAGGCGCAATCTAGCAATCTTTGTGATCAACCTCCACGTGAGTTGAACGTCTAACCACTATAATCACAGTGTGTGATTATCGCTAAAAGTAATCTACACAGAGGATACACTCAAGCACCAAAATTTCCTATGCTAGTAGAAACAATAATGGCGGCTAGGTTTCTCTTGTTTTCAGCAAAACAAGAGGGAGAGAGAAGAAGGGAAAAACGTGTGACTTAGCTGGGGATTTCGTGTATCTCATCAGCTAGGGTTTTCGTGTGTTATATCTACTATATATCACATGAAATTCCCTTCCCAAAACTAAGAATTCTAATCAAATTAGAATTCCCTAATTATAATTGGAAATATCAAGTTCTCACAATTACAACATGGGCCATAAATTATAAGTAATTATAATTCATCCACAACAACTTCTCTTTCTCTCAATTAACCCCACTATATTATCAAATAACATCTTGAGTATATAATCCTCCATTGTGTGTGACCAATTAGGTTTCCCAGTTAATTGGTAGAGAACATGAATTAATCCAAACGTCTTTGAGATTAATAACCCATAATTAATTAGAATTAATCCGTTTAATTCTAATCAGAATTGGTTTATTAATTCATCAATTAATAAACCCATATTCCAAGATCATGAGCGGTATCTAGCAACACATCATGACCACCCAAGAGTCCAGGAAGTTCAGTAGCATGACATGAACCCTTCAATAACAAACTTCAGTACAATTAACTCATTTCACCATACAATATCTCATTCGGTTTGGAGTACGGAATTAGTGCCAACTCCCTCCAGAAATAATTCTGGCCCGAATACAATAGTACTTGTACCAGGAACCCACTACTCTAGATGTGTATAAATTAGAACTATTTCCAATACACAATTACCTTGGCTAAGGACTTTCCGAGTAGTAATTCTTACAAGTGGCCTTGAGATATTCGCCCTACTATTAGGAGCGGCGAATCCTTTATTGACCCTCTCAACTATTTTCGTTTACCTCACAATATACCCAATATCCATCCCATAGGCAGCCCTCGATCGAGCTCCGAAGATTGGAATCAAAGTACAAGGCTCAGCAAACAAAGTACCTTGGAGATCTCAAGTCAAGGATACTTGCACGTTTGCTATATTGAGATTATATCACTAGCACTAAACAGTTATCCATGTGATTATCTCAAAGCTAGGTCATCCAATAAACTTGTTCCATTAATAAGCATCCACGTGTTAATTTTGAGTATCTCAATACTCACGGTCATGAGAACCACCGCCTGATCAAATCAGGAAGTCTAACACATGCTAGTCTTAACGCATTAATGATGTCCTGTTTCATTAATACTATGACTAGCGACTATTTAAGCACCAACATTATCTAGTGTAGTGGAAATCGCATATCATGATCTCTATCTTAATTTCCTTAACACAGTAATGTACTAGTGACTTTATTGAACAATTATATTACTTAAAGTAACCAAAAGAAACTGTAAGATAAATAATGCCTTTTATTAAATGAAAATGTGTCATATACAATGTACAAGTGATTGCCTCTAGGGCACAACACTAACAAACTCCCAGTTACACTAGAGCCAATCATTCATGTATCTAATACCGAATAACTCAACATGACAATCATGTTTCTTTGGGATAGTGCTTTCGTAAGCAAGTCAACTATGTTCTTATTTGTGAGAACTCTCTCTATCCTTATTTCCTTAGCTGCTTTAGAAGCTGCTATGTACTTAGCTTCTGTCGTAGGGTTGACAATAATCTCTTGTTTGGAACATTTCCAACTTATTTCCCATTCGCACAACGTAAACACGTAGGAAGATTGTGATTTGAAATCATCTCTATCAGATTGAAAACTGGCATCAGTATACCCGTTTATTTTCAAATCACCTTCTCCATATACTAAGAACATATCCTTAGTCCTTCGTAAGTATTTAAGAATATTCTTTACAGCCGCCCAATGACCCTCACCAGGGTCAGATTGGTATCTGCTCGTTAAACTGATAGCACAAGATACAAGGGCCTAGTACATATCATAGCATACATGATAGATCTAATTGCTAAGGCATATGGAATCTTGCTCATGTGATCCCTTTCAACTTGTATCTTGGGAGACATCGACTTTGAAAGGCTTACACCATGTGACATGGGTAAGAATCCCTTTTTAGATTGATCTATGCTAAACCTCTTTAACACTTTATCTATGTATGTAGACTATGAAAGACCAAAAACCTTATGGATCTATCTCTATAGATCCTTATTTCGAGAATATAGGTTGCTCCTCCAAGGTCATTCATGGAGAATTGTTTGGACAACCAAACTTTATCCGTTTGTAGGATAGGTATATCGTTTCCTATTAGCAATATATCATCTACATTAACCAGTAAGAAAATGATTGCACTCCCACTAAACTTCTTGTATACAAAAGGCTCATCCATGTTTTGAATGAAACCAAACTCTTTGATTGTTTCATCAAAATGGATGTTCCAACTCCTAGAAGCCTGCTTAAGTCTATAGATGGACCTTTGCAGCTTGCACACCTTTGTGCTATCATTGGATGTGAAATCCTCTGGTTGTGTCATATACACTTCCTCAGTCAGATTTCCATTTAGAAAAGTTGTTTTCACTTCCATTTGCCAAATCTCATAGTTATAATAAGCAGCAATGGCCAGGAGTATCCTAATGGATTTCAACATGGCTACTGGCTAGAAGGTTTCATCATAGTCAATACCATGTTGTTGACGATAACCTTTCGCCACTAGTCATACTTTATAGGTAACTAAGTTACCATCCATGTCCGTTTTCTTTTTAAAAACCCACTTGCACCTACTAAGTTTAATTCCTTTGGGTAGATCAACCAAAGTCCATACTTAGTTGTTGTACATGGAATCCATCTCTGACTTCATGGCCTCAAGCCATTTTCCAGATTTTGAACTATTCAGAACATCCTTGTAGGTAGTAGGCTTATCTTCATCTATGAGCAATATGTCATTGTGGTCACTAATGAGAAATCCATATCTCTTAGGTGTCACACGTATCCTACTAGATCTATGAGGTTCTTGTGTATTAGAAGGTTCATCTATTCTCTTAATAGATGTGGGGTTAGACAATTGATCTTTGTTTGTTTAATCTTTATAAACTTCACTAAGTTCAATCTTACTCTCATTGTCCCCTTTGAGCATGTGCTCGTTCTCTAAGAAGTTAGTATGCTTTGAAATAAACAATTTGTTTTCGGAGGGTAGATAGAAGTAATATCCAAAAGATTCTTTCGAATATCCCACAAACAAATACTTGTTAGACTTACTATCAAGTTTGCCTGACTATGGTCTTTTAACAAAGGCAGGACTACCCCATACTCGCAAGTGAGATAACTTTGGTCTCTTATCAAAGAACATCTCAAATGGGGTAGTATTAACCGATTTTGTCGGAACTCCATTCAGTATATAAATAGAAGTCCCTAGAGCATGCCCCCAAAAGGATTTTAGTAGGTCTGTAAAAGCCATCATTATCCGTACCATGTCTAGAAGGGTTCGATTCCTTCTCTCAGATACACCGTTATGTTGAGGTGTATATAGTGGATTCCATTGAGATAATATCCTATTATGTCTAAGATAACTCAGAAACTCTTGGCTCAAGCATTCTCCTCCTCGATTAGATATTAGAATCTTAATACTTTTGCCAAGTTGTTTCTCTATTTAATTCTTGAAGTCTTTGAACCTTTAAAAGGCCTCACATGTGTATTTCATTAAATACAAATGCCCTATCGTTAAAAGTCATCGATAAAGGTTATGAAATAGTTGTAACCTCCTCTTACTTGTATTGACATTGGGCCACATACATCAGAATGTATGAGTTCTAATAACTCCTTGGCCCATTCTCCTTTTCCTGGAAAAGAAGTTTTAGTCATTTTACCTAGTAAACAAGATTCACATGTGCCATATGATTCATAATCAAATGACCTTAAGTCACCAAGCTTGTGTAACTTAGAAATACTATTTTTGTTTACATGGCCCAAACAACAATGCCATAAGTAAGAGGTGTTAGAGTTATCCATTTTAGGTTTCTTATTGTTTATATGGAGAATTGGATTATCCAAGTCTAGAACATATAAACGATTAACCAAAGTTTCTGAACCATAATGAATATTATTCAATGAAAAAGAACAACATTTATTCTTAAATATTAAATAAAATCCACAAAAGTCTAAACACGCAACTGAGATAATGTTTTTCATTAAAATTGGTACAAAATAACAGTTTTGCAATTCTAGAATTAATCTCGAAGGCAGGTTCAGCTCGTATGTCCCTACAGCAAGTACAGCAACCTTTGCCCCATTTGCAGTACGTAGGTCCACATCGCCTTTATCTAGCCTTCTACTGCTCTTTAGTCCCTACAAGTTATTGCACAAATGAGATCTATATTCGGTATCTAATACCTATATCTTATTTTTAAAGGTAGTATTTATCTCAATCATAAACATACCTGAAGAAGAAGTAGAAGCGCTTGTAAACTTCTCCTTCTACTTCTTGTCCTTAATGGTTTCCAAGTAGGCTTTGCAGTTGCACCTCCAATGACCCATCTTCCCACAATGATGGCATGGGCCCTTGGTAGCTGCGTCTATCTTGTTCACACCACCTTTGGGCTTCATGGGAGCCTTCTTCTTCTTCTTTTAAACTTTCTTCTTAGAAGATGAAGATTCTACCATTAAAACCGCATTGGAATCCTTCTTTATGGAGGACTCAGCAGTTTTGAGAAGATTGATCAACTCAGATATAGTGGACTCAATCTTGTTCATCTGATAGTTAATCACAAATTGTGATAAACTATTAAGCAAAGATTATAGAATTAAGTCAACACTTAAGTCATGATCCATTGCAAACTCGAGAGATCCAAGCTTCTCGATCAAGCCCAGAATCTTCAGCCCATGAGTGGCCACAGAAGAACCCTCTTCTATTTTGCAATGAAATAGTTACTTCAAGATCTCATATCTCTCAGTTCTGGCTTGGGCATCAAACAACTCTTGAAGAAGTGAAATGATCGATTGAGCATCTATATGCTCGTGTTGTTTTTGCAACTCAAGAGTTATGGATGCTAGCATAATACATGATGTTGTATCACTATCCTCCTTATGCCTTTTATGGATAGTATGCTCATCAGCATGAGTATCTTGGGGCTGGTGGTGGTGGAATAGGAGCATCTAGCACGTAGAGCAACTTTTTTGATTTGAGAACGATTCTCAAATTTCTATACCAGTTGAGATAGTTTGATTCAGTTAACTTGTTGGTTTCCAAGATGCTACGTAAGTTCAAGTTCATTGACATGATGCAAGTGTCCTAGATGTAAAGATACAAAATATTTGCTACTTGTATATATGCACATGATATGCAAATAATTAAGACTTTAATTAAATGCATTTTTACTCCACTATTTTAGTCAAACCAATAGCCCCCACTATGGATTCGAGAAAGCCCATTGGAAGCTTTCCTAGTGGACCGATATCCAAATTCCTTAAGAATAACCTTGGGTTTGCCCAACAAGCCATCCTTAAGTTCATTGGTAGGTATCCAATACCAATTACTTCATATGTAACTACCAGATCATTGGGTAATTAACATATTTTAATCTTAAAGCCTTTTGGGCTACCCCAACTTTTCCTTGAAATTTCTTTATGCTTGAGTTTGCCTAACCGGGATAAAGAATTTAGTTCAACCAGACCCATTAATCAGGAATTTAATTCCATAGCTTGAACATGCCCAATGTCAAGTAGGCTTGGGTTTGCCCAACAACCTGGTCTCGAAAAAGGACTCTCATTCTTACTATATTAACAGAAGGAATTACGTTTAATATTAATTGAGGAATTTGTTCCTTTTAGTGATTTCATTGAATGACATGTATAAAAATCAATAAATCACATAATTGATAATCATGGTAATAAAGCGATTACGTGGTATGGTTATGGACTTTTACCCTAAATTAATTTCTTTGAGCCATAAAAGAAATTAATATAGTTAACCCTATGTGTTCATGCATGATTTAAGTAGAAGGTCTTACCTCCTTGCCTTGTTTTAGTTGCCATCTCCAGAATGGAATAATTCTACTCCTATCTAACCTATGTAAACTATTTACATAATTTCCTAAAGAGAGAAAACCTTGAGTTTCATTCAAGAGGAGTTAGATGAGAAGAGAATTACACAAGAATTCTAGAGAAGGCAGGATACACAGGCCCTATTTCATTAAAGTAAAATTGTAAAATGCATGAACAGATATAATTAGTTTTAGTCTATAACCGTCCACCATACTATTAACTATGCTTAAACAAAATAAACATATACTTTTATCATTCCAAAATCACTATTTTGGAAAGACAAAACAGAATTCTAAAATCACCATTTTAGAAAGATACACTAATTTTAGATTTTCAAAATCATTATTTTGAAAACCAAATTTGTTTGTCTCAAAACTAATTTTGAGAAAATACTTTTGGGTGCTGTTTCTCATCAAATGAGATTTTCCCTTCCAAAATTCTGTTCCAATTTTTTTTAAAAAAAAAATACTTGGAGATTGCAAATAGATCAGAACTGGCCGGTTTGGAAGCCGGAGCTGGCGTCGGCTTTGTTCTGGTTTCCAAAAAATTTTTCTCTTCCAAAAACAATTTTCAGACATCGCAAACAGAATGGAACTGGTGCCAGCTTGGAAGCTGGAGCCGGCACCGCCAGTGTTCTGCAATAATGGCTGCGATTTTTCAAAACTTTCCAAAAACAATTTCTGGTGCTTTCTTTTTCTGCAAATTTTCAGTGAGAACAATTCTCAACTGTATTTTCTATTTTGAAGCTATAAACGACAACCAATTTGTTAGTTTAAACAAAATCAAAATGGAAAATTAAGATGAAACGGTGGACAACATCTATGTTGCAGAAAAACGTTTTTCCTGCAAAATTTTCAGCACAAAAGAAAGCATCTTTTCGAAATACACTGTGACTTTTACACAATCATATTGTGCTATGGACCCAACCCATAAAGATCGAAATGATTTTGATTCAAGTGAAAATGATTTTCACAGCAAACAAAGACAAACATGAAAATAGTTTTTCATGCCAAAACAATGTCCGTAGACCACACATAGCATGGCTTTGATACCACAGTTGGGTATCTCAGGCTCGTATCGTATACGACACAGCGAAAAATAAAACGAGATACCCTCCCAGGACCCGTCTATGTGTGGAAAACAAGATATAAAGTGAGTCAAGGTAACTGCTTTTACCTTTGGGTGATCATCTGAAGAACAAAAATTTTCTTCTTCAAGTCGAGGCGCAATCTAGCAATCCTCGTGAGTTGAATGTCTAACCACTATTATTTCAGTGTGTGATTATCTCTAACAGTAATCCACACAGAGGATACACTCATGCACTAAAATTTCCTATGCTAGCAGAAACAATAATGGTGGCTAAGGTTCTCTTGTTTTTAGCAAAACGATAGGGAGAGAGAAGAAGGGAAAAACGTATGACTTGGCTGGGGATTTCGTGTATCTCATCAGCTAGGGTTTTCGTGTGTTATATCTACTATATATCACACGAAATTCCCTTCCCAAAACTGAGAATTCTAATCCTATTAGAATTTCCTAATTATAATTGGAAACATCAAGTTCTCACAATTAAAACTTGGGCCACAAATTATAACTAATTATAATTTATCCACAACTTCTCTTTCTCTCAGTTAACCCCACTATATTATCAAATAACATCTAGAGTATATAATTGTCCATTGTATGTGACTTATTAGTTTCCCAGTCAATTGGTAGAGAACATGAATTAATCCAAACGTCTTTGAGATTAATAATCCATAATTAATTAGAATTAATCCTATTAATTCTAATCATGATTGGTTTATTAATTCATCAATTAATAAACCCATATTCTCAGATCATGAGCGGTATCTAGCAACACACCCAAGAGTCCAGGAAGTCAAGTGGCTTGACATGAATAATTCAATAACAAACTTCAGTGCAATTAACTCCTTTCACCATACAATATCTCATTTGGGTTGGAGTACGGAATTAGTGCCAACTCCCTCCAGAATTAATTCATGCCCGAATACAATAGTACTTATACCAGGAAACCACTATTCCAGATATGTATCAATTAGAACTATTTCCAAAACACAATTACCTTGACCAAGGACTTTCCAAATAGTAATTCCTACAAGTGGCCGTGAGATATTCGCCTCTACTATTAGGAGTGGTGAATCCTTTATTGATCCTCTCAGCTACTTTCATTTACCTCACAATATACCCAAAATCTATCCTATAGGTGGCCCTCGATCGAGCTCTAGAGATTGGAATCTACAAGGCTAAGCAAATAAAGTACCTTAGAAATCTCAAGTCTAAGGATACTTGCACGTTTGTTATATTGAGATCATATCACTGGCACTAAATAGTTATCCATGTGATTATCTCATAGCTAAGTAATTCAATGAACTTGTTCCATTAACAAGCATCCATGTGTTAACTTTGAGTATCTTAATACTCACGGTTATGAGAACTACTGCCTGATCAAATCAAAAAGTCTAACACATGCTAGTCTTAACGCATTAATGATGTCTTGTCTCATTAATACTTTGACTAGGGACTATTTAAGTACCAACACTATCTAGTGTAGTGGGAATTTCATATCATGATCTCTATCTTAATTTCCTTAACACAGTGCTGTACTAGTGACTTTATCGAACAATTATATTACTTAAAGTAAGCAAAAGAAACTGTAAGATAAGTAATGCCTTTTATTAAATGAAAATGTGTTATATACAATGTACAAGTGATTGTCTCTGGGGCACAACACCTACACTAACTGTGGATCCTGAAGAACTTGGGATCAGGCTAAGGACTTGTTGTGATCGGTCCTCGTCTGGGGGTATCGACTGTGGAGCTAGTATACGTGGAGGTATACTCAGGGATAGTATCTTATCTGCCCTCGATGTCTCACGAGTCGACGACTGATCACCGGGTGAGGCTTTGGAAGCCATATATGACTGGAATTATTTAAAAATATGAATATGGTCAGACATAGAAAGAAGAAAAAATAATACAGTTATAAGTATAATACGAAGTAAAATGCTTGTAATGTAACGATAGCAGAACTAAATAATTATTTCTATACATTCGTTAAACTTTGTCCAAGTCTTTGGATTCAGTCATAATCGGATGAGTAGTCTTCCATATCGTCATCTATACAGGATCCTGTCTCCTATTCTTCTTTCTCGTCGTCATTTTTGTTGTTCGGTTATGCTTACTCCATCATTAATCCCAAATCCATAATCTTGACTGTGTCCCTAATACCAGACTCCTCTGCTAACCTTCCAATATTGTTATCCTCAATACATAGATTTATTGTCATCGTGTGAGCTATTTCCTCTTGATATGGTCCCTCAAAAATGGGTGCATTAATGACATGTTGAGATTTTGATTTATAAAAGATACCTAATCAGATTTTGGTCTTATGCTCCTAGGTAGGATACAAAATACACTCGAGTTGCTTGTTGAGCTAACACAAATAGATCATATTTTGGGTAATTCCTCTTGCAGTTGATATCAACAAGTTTGTAGTGAGGATGGAGTTTAACACCTTGATTTAGCATTGGATTAAGCCAATCACACTTGAATAGTACAACTTTTAAACAAGGAGTCCCAGGGAATTGAAGTTCTTCAATCTCTTTTAACACTCCATAATAAGCCACTATCTCCGTCACATTTAACATAAACTCCACTATTGATTTTTTTTTTTCCCAAATGACTGATCATGTGTATGGAACCTAAAACCATTTATGAAATAGCCATGGAAGTATTTCACTTACCCCGAAGGTCCCTAGGCCAAGCTTTTTAAATGTTGATTGGTCACTTGATTTTGTAGATCATGAACCAAGTAAAAATAAAATGTTAATACACTTTTATTATCAATATAATTTATATATAAGACCCACTTTTTATTTGTTCAACTCATATAAGTCCTAAACCATCTAATAAAATTGGACTCTAATCTCCTATCAACTTCAAGGTCTATTATACTTGGTGCATGTAACTGCAAGTCATTTTTCAATTTCCCAAATCGACCAAAACAAACACATAAATATACTTATTCTAAGTATTGACATAAAAAAATCGAGAAATGTGCAATAAGTATACTTACGTAATGTATGGTTGAACCTCTTCACAGTTTAGGTATATGTAATTTGTGGCTACCTTAAACTCATCCAAAGTAAGATATCTATTCTGAATATTTTCGAAAACCCTTCTTATAACAGTGCATATAGACAACCCATTATCATGCAAAGTTTGTATTAAGAACACCTTCATCATTTCGAGCCATAGTTGTATGTCTAGTGTGCACATGCGGCTCAAAATAATAGGAGTAGAATGAAGATGCCTGTTCAACTAAATAAGCATTGCAAATTGATCCCTCTATTATTGCCTTATTTTTAACTTTGGTCTTCAAATGATAGAAGAACCTAATGCATTTTTTACGGTCAGAACGAATTCACACAATGTATGTATATATACATATAATAGTACACAATATTTTACCTCTCGAATGGATACATCCAACTATATTGAACAGGGCAGCCAACCCTTGCCTCATGCGGCAAGTGGACCATTAGGTGCTCCGTCACATCAAATAAGCTGGGTGGGAAGATCTTCTACAACTTACAGATGAGTAATGTAATATTATCTTCCAATTGCTTCATATGGTTGTGGAAAGTTTAAAAGAACATAAGTTGCGATAAAAGTGACTGACTGCAGTTAAAACATTCCAAATTGACACTGGGAGTAATTCTTTAAATGCAGTTGGAAATTATATTTCCATAAACACATGGTAATCATGACTTTTAGTACCCGACATTTTAAGCTCATTGAAATTAACACACCTGCTTAAATTCGAAGCATATCCATTCAGGAGTCACAAATCTCTAACCCACTCAAGTAGAAGCTTCTTTTGTTTAGCTATAATAGAGTATTTAGCCTTTAGTATTGATGCCCTCCCATCACCCAATCTAGTTACATATAATTCAGGTATATCGCAGTATATCTCTAGGTCATGTCGTGCCTTTACATTGTCATTTATTTTTCCCTTTACATTCATGAATTTGTTAAAGGCATTATCGAATACATTCTTTTCATTGTGCATCCCATTTATGTTATGATGAATTAAATATGTTTTCCAATATGGCAAATCCCAAAGGATACTCCTTTTGGCCCAATTATAGTAGATGCCTCTGCCATCATCCCTACCAACCTCCACAGCTGTCTCGGTTATTGTTGGTAAATGGTATACTCTGTCCCACATAGCATCTATAGAAGTGCGTTATACAGGGTGTGCTGTCTCACGACATTTATTCTTTCTAAAAGACCTAGTGTCTCTTTTGTATGGATTATCTAAAGCGAAGAAATACTGGTGGCAGTCAAACCAAGACTGTTTACATCCATTTTGCAAGTGAAATGATTTTGTCTGCTCCATGTAATGCGGACATGCTAATCTGCTAGCTGTGCTCCTACTACTTAGCATCCCACCTGTCGGGAAGTCATTAATTATCCAAAGAAGTACTATTCACAGACAGAAGTTTTACTTCTTTGAAATATCATATGTTCAGACTCCACTAAACCATATCATTCTTAATTCATCTACCAAAATATATTAATAAACATTAATTTTATGCTTTGGATCTCTAGATCCTAGAACAATGACTATCGAAAATATAAATGGATCTCTAATGCATATCGAATGAGACAAGTCATAAGGGGTAACAATAATAGGCCAACAAGAGTACTGTTTCCCTGACATTCCAAATGGTGAAAATCCATCTGTGCATAACCCAAGACGCACATTCTGAACTTCAGCTGCAAATTCAGGATGACTACAGTTGAAGTGTTTCCAAGCTTTGCATCACCTGATTAAAGCATTTCTCCGATATGTTATTTTCAAAAATAATATTCAAAAGCCGAGAAACAACTGATAACGTACTATGATTCTTGCTTCCATCCCATATAAGAGTTTCTAAAGCTATCAGCATGTCATGAAATTTCTAAGTTTCTAGGTTACTAGTTCCCCAACATACTCAGATGATGAAGGTTCGATTGAAAAGTGATGTTCCACTGCATCAATCACAATATCTCGAAATCGATTTTCATAGCATGACTCGACTGAAGTCATACTGGTAGCAAACTCAGACGGTGATGGATTAATATCCTCACCATGACTACTCTATCTTCGATAATTAGCAACAAAGCCAAATCTGTACAGGTGCATCTCCACTTCATTAGGAGATAGGTACGCTTTGTTTTTGCACTTTTCACATGGACACCTTATAACTGATGCTTTATGATGCATAAATTTTTGGTATATAAAATCATCAACTTTAAATCCATCGCTTAATTAAGTTTTAATTAAAACATTAATCCCAAAGATCATGTCTTCCCTTCAAACTTTAGATATAACCCTTGTCATTCATACCCTTTGAAAATAATTTCAAATATTGAAACATTGGCTAAGGCCTCACAAAACTCTTGAAGTCAAAGTAATCAAGTGCATACCTTAGTCTAAGAAAGTTATCTCACTTTTCAAGTAAAAACATAGATAATATAAATCACACAGGTCAAGCCATCTACTAACTCAAGCATTATGAATCCAAAAATTACACAATTAAGTTATGATGTGAGGAAAGCACTAAATTTTTTTTTTCTCTCAAAGTTTTTCAACGACTTAGAGAATTGATAGCCTCAAGTAAATGAATTTCTCTTCACACAACATACTGGCCCCTTTTACAGCCACCACTCATCATATTTTCTCAATTTTTTCCCCTATACTCTTGCTTCCCTCTTTGCCTTCAAGTTAGCCTAATGAGAGTGCACCAAATATACTTGCTACTTCTCCCCATATTGACCCCCTTTTCAACTAAAGGTCTAAGAAAGATCATTAGTAAGAATCCTTTTTCTAATTCACACCAACAATGGTGTTGTTTTCACTCATTGTTTTTTTCCCAACTCAAATCTCCTTTTTCAACATTCTCCTCAATCTTTCCTCTCAAAGATCTTTTTACAACTCACATTTTTTCCATCATAACTCAAATCTAACAAAATTTAAACTTATAATGCAAAAGTTATCCATTAAACTCTTTCCATATTCATCATATATTCTATATTTCAACTGGGTAAGTCAACTAACATTCAGAAGCAATGCATAAACAAGGTTAATCAAAATTCTCAAGTCTTGACTAATATCCTAATAAAACCAATTTTCATAAAATTGCTCCTAACGAATGACAAAACTCATATCCAAGTAAGAAAAAGAATTACAACCTTACTTAACAACGAAACCAATGAAATTTCAACAAAAAAAAAAGAATATATATGTATATCACAAATCACAACCTATATTCATCAAATTCATATGGAAAAGTATTTCAACCTTTATTCTTCCCCCTACACTTAAAATGGACATTGTCCTCAATGGTGAAATATAAAAGAATAAAAGTACAGTCAAGAAGACTATGATAAAGAAAGAAAGAGAATAAAGTGAAGAAAATACTTCCATTACATTGTTATTCTATCATGTTGAATCCATCTAAAGGAGAGATCATTACAGGAGTACCTACTAAAAAAAAAGAAACAAAAGAAAGAAAACATAAATCTAGAAAAAGAAAATAAAATAAATAAGATGAAAAAGAAAAGAAACAACATGACACCTACAAGCTATGAAAGGTCATAAAAATAGAAAAGAAAAAGAAATAACAGAAAATAAAATATAAAAGAGTGAGTCAAGAATCATCCTCATCATCATCATGATCATCGTGGTCATCCTCAGCAGCTTCGCAGCTGGAAGATGCACAAGTAAAATGTTGGATCAAAGTGGCCAGCTTTTGATCATGGACATCCTGGCAGTGTCAAATGTCAGCAATGGAATTGCAGAGTTGGAGGAGGATAGTCATCTGGCTCTCTAGTTGGGTCTGCATATGTGCCTCAAAATCAGGGCATGAATGAGAGCTAGGGGCATGTGGGGCTAGTCTAGCAGGTGGTGCCCCTTGCTCCTCCTTAGCAGGGGAAAGCTTCTCCCGTCCAGGGTACTATACCTCTATTAGGTATCTCAGGCTCGTATCCTTTGCGATGAGTAGAAGATTAAAATGAGATACCCTTTCAGGATCCACATATGTGTGGAAAACAAGACATAAAGATAACAAAGGTAACAACTTTTACCTTTCTTTGATTGTCCGAAAAATAAAAATTTTTCTTCTTCAAGTCGAAGCGCGATCCAGCAATCCTCTTGATCAAACTCCACGAGAGTTGAACGTCCAACCACTATAATCACAGTGTGTGATTATCTCTAATAGTAATCCACACAAAGGAACACTCAAGCACCAAAATTTCCTGTGCTAGCAGAAAAAGATGGCAGCTAGGGTTCTTCATGTTTTCAACAAAATGAGAGAGAGAGAGAGAGAGAGAGAGAGAGAGAGAGAGAGAGAGAGAGAGAGAGAGAGAGAGAGAGAGAGAAGAAGAAGAAGAAGAAGAAGAAGAAGAAGAAGAAGAAGAAGAAGAAGAAGAAGAAGAAAAAGGTTTTGGTGGCTGGTATTTTTCATGTGTATCCCTACATTAGGGTTTCGTGTGTATCCCTACATTAGGGTTTCGTGCATATATGTTTTATATGTCACGAAAATCTATTGAAAATCTTAAATTCTAAAACAATTGAAATTCCATAATTGTAATTAGAAAAATCAAGTTCTCACAATTATAATTTAGACCACAAATTATAACTAATTATAATTTAGCCACCAATCCTTCTCTTCCTCTCAATTAACCCCACTATATTATTAAATAGCATCTCGAGTCTATAATCCTCTATTGTGTGTGACCTATTAGGTTTCCCATCCAATTGGTAACGAATATGAATTAATCCAAACGTCTTTGAGATTAATAATCCATAATTAATTAGAATTAATCATATTAATTCTAATCATGATTGGTTTATTAATTCATCAATTAATAAACCAATATTCCCATATCATGAGCGGTATCTAGCAACACATCATGACCACCCAAGAGTCCAGGAAATCAAGTGGCTTGACATGAACCATTCAATAACAAACTTTAGTGCAATTAACTCCTTTCACCATACAATATCTCATTCGATTTGGAGTACGAAATTAGTGCCAACTCCCTCCAGAATTAATTCATGACCGAATACAATAGTACTTGTACCAGGAAACCACTACTCCAGATGTGTATCAATTGGAACTATTTCCAAAACACAATTGTCTTGGCCAAGAACTTCTCAAGTAGTAATTCCTACAAGAAGTCGTGAGATATTTGCCCCTACTATTAGGAGTGGTGAATCCTTTATTAACATTCTCAACTACTTTTGTTTACTTCACAATGTACCCAATATCCATCCCATAGGTGGCCCTCGATCGAGCTCCAGAGATTGGAATCAAACTATAATGCTCAGCAAAAAAAGTACCTTGGAGATCTCAAGTCTAAGGATACTGGCACGTTTACTATATTGAAATTATATTACTAGCGCTAATAGTTATCTATGTGATTATCTCATAGCTAGGTCATCCAATGAACTTGTTCCATTAACAAGCATCCATGTGTTAACTTTGAGTATCTCAATACTCACGGATATGAGAACTATCGCCTGATCAAATTAGAAAGTCTAACACATGCTAGTCTTAACGCATTAATGATGTCCTCTCTCATTAATACTATAACTATTGACCATTTAAGTACTAACACTATACAGTATAGTAGGAATCTCAAATCATGATCTCCATCATGATTTCCTTTACACAGTGTTGTACTAGGGACTTTATCGAACAGTTATATTACTTAAAAGTAAACAAAAGAAATTGTAAGAAAAATAATGTTTGTTATTCAAATAAAATGTATCATATACAATGTACAAGTGATTTCCTCTAGGGCATAACACTAACAAATTCCCACTTGCACTAGAGCCAATCATTCATGTATCTAATGCCGAATGACTCAACATGACAATCATGTTTTTTTTGGGATAGTTCTTTTCTAAGTGGGTCAGCTATGTTCTCATCCGTGGGAACTCTCTCTATCTTTATTTCCTTAGCTGTTTCAGAAGCGGCTATGTACTCGGCTTTTATCGTACTGTCGGCAATAGTGTCTTGTTTGGAATTTTTCCAACTTATTGCCCCTTCGCACAACGTAAACACGTAGCCGGAGTGTGATTTGAAATCATTTTTGTTAGGTTGAAAACTGGCATAAGTATACCCGTTTATTTTCAAATAACCTTTTCTATATACTAAGAATGCATCCATAGTCCTTTGTAAGTACTTAAGGATGTTCTTTATAGCCACTCAATGACCCTTACTAGGGTCAGATTGGTATCTGCTTGTTAAACTGAGAGCACAAGATATATTGGGCCTAGTACATGTCATAGCATACATGATAGATCCAATTGCCGAGGCATATGAAATCTTACTCATGTGATCCCTTTCAACTTGTGCCTTGGGAGACATCGACTTTAAAAGGCTTACACCATGTGACATGGGTAAGAATCCCTTTTTGGATTGATGCATGCTAAACTTTTTTAGCATTTTATCTATGTATGTAGACTGTGAAAGACCTAGCAACCTTTTGGATCTATCTTTATAGATCCTTATTCCGAGAATATAGGTTACTTGTCCACGGTCTTTCATGGAGAATTGTTTGGACAACTAAACTTTAACCATTTGCAAGACAGGTATATCGTTTCCTATTAACAATATTCCATCTATATGAAGCATTAAGAAAATGATTGCACTCCTACTAACCTTCTTATATACACAAGGCTCATCCATGTTTTGAATGAAACTAAACTCTTTGATTGTTTCATCAAAATGAATGTTCCAAGTCCTAGAAGTTTGCTTATGTCCATAAATAAACCTTTGCAGCTTGCACACCTTTGTTCTGCCATTAGATTTGAAACCCTCAGGTTGTGTTATATACACTTCCTCAGTCAGATTTCCATTTACGAAAGCTATTTTCACATCCATTTGCAAAATCTCATAATCATGCTGAGTTGCTATGGCTAGGAGTATCTTGATAGATTTTAACATGGCTATTGGTAAGAAAGTTTAATCATAGTCAAAACCATGTTGTTGACGATAACCTTTCACCACTAGACGTGCTTTATAGGTAACTAAGTTACCATCCATGTCCGTTTTCTTCTTGAAAGCCCGTTTGCACCCAATAGGTTTAATTCCTTTAGGTGGATCAACCAAAGTCCATACTTGGTTTTCGTATATGGAATCCATCTCTGAATTCATGACCTCAAGCCATTTGCCAGATTCTAAACTGTTCAGAACATCCTTGTAGATAGTAGGTTTATCTTCATCTATGAGCAATACGTCATTGTGGTCTCTAATGAGAAATCCATATCGCTCAGGTGCGACACGTATCCTACTAGATCTATGAGGTTCTTGTGTATTAGAAGGTTCATCTATTCTCTCAATAGATGTGGGGTGAGACGGTTGTATTAGGGTTTATGGACTCCTAAACGTGAAAAACATCCACAAATCCCTTCCGATGATCCAAGTAAACGATTAAGAAGATCTAAGGTCTACATATTACCTTTTGTTCGGTGTAATCGAGATCCTTCGATTCTGATTATGCTGTTGTACGTGCAACCCGAATGATCACCAGACGCTGCAGTCTGCAAACGTCCTCTATTAGATACACGGCGAACTGACTTGTTACCTCGAGAGTGCTAGCGCCTAGGGTTTGAGAGGGTTTTTTTTTTTTTTTTTGGTGAATGGAGGCATGAATATTTTCAACAGAACATGGCTCTTGAGAAGATGGATAGGATTTTCTTAAAACCCACTCCAAACCTCTTAGAGTCCAATTCTGATAATGTCTTATCATATTTTAATTTAAATTCAAATTAAATTAAAACTAATATGATAAGATTCTGTCATTATCTCGGTAATTTAACTAATTAATTTACCGAGCCAGATTCTTATAATCTAGACATTTATCCAGATACATCGAATGTGGACATATTTCCAAATTCATTGTATCTGATAAATTTTCTAAGTTCGATTAACTTAGACATATTTCCAGATTCATCGAATTTGGTTACTAGAAAAATAACCAAACAAGTTCGCTTATTGTGTGACCCTATAGGTTCATTTAACACTAGCAGTGTGCCTAAATCATATTGAAATAGCTCACAAGTTATAAGCAGTTTCTAGCAAAACATTATAACTATTTAGGTTAAATGAAGATCAGTGATCTCTTTGAACCAAACCATAATTTTATATTTAGTCCTTTTGTCACACGATATCCAGATTAAGCATAAGGCACGGAGCATGTCATCCTTATTAAGTTTAATCAATTATTTTCTTGATTTCATAGTAGACTATTCAAACAAATGATATCAATATCTTAGATTGATATATTTGACCACGGCCATGCATTTTAACAGTCTAACTTATCAAGGGGCCCATTGATATCTCTCCCGTAATTGAGAGGGACAAATTCTTTCACTATCAATCATATTCCTTTTCTTTATTTATTCTATATCCAATAGTAGTCTAATTTACTATCTGGTTAAAGATAACTTTGGACAGCATCAAAATATAGAACTTATCAAGTAGGAAACTATGATGAATTTAGGTTGAAGGACTTTTAATATCATTATAGCTAGAAAGTACTTATGACATGTTCCATGAAGTACTCTCATAGTGGGTCGTGTCCAATACAATGTTCTCTAACATTTATTTATGTTTTGACTTGATATCACAAATATCCATGACCAGTAAAACATAGCCATCAAGTCACAAACATACTAATCTTAATTTATTATTGTTCCAATAATAATAATCGATCAGGGACAGTTTCAGAATAGTAATTGTATTCATTGTTGGGTTTTACTATTAAGTCACGTACTTGATGACCACAAAATAAAATGCACTATTCATGGAAAGGAAAACGTCATATTATTATATAAAACATAATGACAATAGTATAAGTATAAATTGACTCTAGGGCGTATCCCTAACAGGTTGATCCTCGTTTGTTTGATCTTCATGAAATTCACTAAGTTCAATCTTACTCCCGCTGTCCCCTTTGAGCATGTGATCATTCTCTAAGAAGATGGCATGCTTCGAAACAAACAATTTATTTTCGGAAGGGTGGTAGAAGTAATATCCAAAAGATTCTTTCGGATATACCACAAACAAACATTTGTCATACTTATTATCAAGTTTGTCTGACTGTGGCCTTTTGACAAAGCCAGGATAACCCCATACTCGCAAGTGAGATAACTTTGGCTTTTTACCAAACAACATCTCAAATGGGGTAGAATCAACTATTTTTGTCGGAACTCTGTTTGGTATATAAACAGAAGTTTCTAGTGCATGCCCCCAATGTTAGTGTTGTGCCCTAGATGCAACCACCTGTACATTATATATGACACATTTTATTTAAATAAAATGCATTATTTATCTTATAGTTTCTTTTGTTTACTTTTAAGTAATATAACTGTTCGATAAAGTTCCTAGTACAACACTGTATTAATAAAATCATGATAGAGATTATGATATGAGATTCCTACTACACTGTATAGTGTTAGTACTTAAATAGTCCCTAGTTGTAGTATTAATGAGACAAGGAATCATTAATGCGTTAGGACTAGCATGTGTTTGACTTCCTGATTTGATCAGGCAGTGGTTCTCATAATCGTGAGTATTGAGATACTCAAAGTTAACACATAGATGCTTGTTAATGGATGTCCTGTCTCATTAATACTATGTTTAGGGACTATTTAAGTACTAACACCATCCACTGTAGTAGGAATCTTATATCATGATTTCCTTAACATAGTATTGTACTAGGGACTTTATCAAATAGTTATATTACTTAAAGTAAACAAAAGAAACAATAAGATAAATAATGTCTTTTATTAAAATAAAATGTGTCATATACAATGTACAAGTGATTGCCTCTAGGGCACAACACTAACAATATATGCACATGATATGCAAATAATTAGGACTTTACTTAAACTCATTTTTACTCCACTATTTTACTCAAACCAATAGCCCCAACTACTGATTTGAGAAAGCCTGTTGGAAGCTTTCCTAGTGGACCGGTATCCAAATTCCTCAAGAATAACCTTGGGTTTACTCAAAAAGCTACCCTTAAGTTCATTGATAGGTATCAAATACCAATTACATCGTATGTAACTATCGGATCATTGGGTGATTAACTGCTTTTAATCTTAAAGATTTTTGGGCTACCCCAATCTTTCCTCTAATTTCTTTATACTTGAGTTTGCCCAACAGGGATAAAGAATTTAGTTAAACTCGACATAGTAATCAGGAATTTAATTCCAAAGGAATTTAACTCCATAGCTTGAACATGCCCAATGTCAAGTAGGCTTGGGTTTGCCAAACAACCTGGTCTCGAAAAAGGACTCTCATTCTTTTTATATTAACAGAAGGAATTAGGTTTAATATTAATTGAGGGATTTGTTCTTTTTAGTGATTTCATTGAATGACATGCATAAAAATTAATAAATCACATAATTGATAATCATGGTAATAAACTGATTACGTGGTATGGCTATGGACTTTAACCTAAATTAATTTCTTTTATTGCTCAAAGAAATTAATTTCTTTAAGCCATAAAACAAATTAATATAGTTAACAGTATATGTTCATGCATGATTTAAGTAGAAGGTCTTACCTTCTTGCCTTGTTTCGGTTGTCATCTCCAAAATTAAAATAATTCTACTCCTATCTAATCTATGTAAACTAATTATATCATTTCCTAAAGAGAGAAAACCTTGAGTTACATTTGAGGGGAGTTAGATGAGAAGAGAATTACATAAGAATTCTAGAGAAGGCAAGACACGCATGCCCTATTTCATAAAAAACCAAAACTGTAAAATGCATGAATAGATATAATTGGTTTTTGTCCATAACAATCCACCATGCCATTGACTATACTTAAATAAAGATATAATTTTTATTATTCCTAAATCACTATTTTGGAAAAATAAAACAAATTCTAAAATCAATATTTTAGAAAAATACATTAATTTTAAAATTTCAAAATCACTATTTTGAAAAATAAAATTGTTTGTCTCAAAACTAATTTTGAGAAAATGCTTTTGGGTCCCATCTCTAGCAGCGAAAATGGCGGTCCCGCTGGACGGTTAGCATGCGTGGGTCAAGGGGGCTGCACCCTGTGGAAACTTTTTTATTTTACCACCTCTCATCAAATGAGATTTTCATTTTCAAAATTCTATTCCAGGAAATATTTATCTTTTTTTTAGACAGCTGGAACGTGTTGATAGGGGGTTAAATTAGTCATATTTTTCCTAGTTATTCGAGGCTCTTTTGCAATACATTTTGTTCAATAACTAGCCATATTCCTTCATATAAGAGATTTCACCATTGGACAAGTATTTTTTTCATTATTTCAGATTTTTGGGATAAAATAAAGCAAAAACGTTGCAAAACAGATTAGAGGAGGTGCTGGCTAGGGCATTGGAACTAACGCCGGCCATGCACTGGTTGCACAAACTTCGAGGTTATAAAAATTAGTGAAACAGGATGGAACAGAGTGGAACCGACATTGGCTCCAGTAGCCAAGGTGGCACCGGCTGCATTTTGGAATACATTATGCGGAATTCAAGGAAAAATTAGCGAAAAATTGGAGAAACAGAACACAACTGGCACGGGCTCTGAGAGCTAAGGCGGCACCGGCTGTGCCCTGAAGTCAAGGCGGTGCTTGATTTTTTCTACATGGTTTTTGGTAATCTATGGTGTTTTAGTATCTTCCAACTTTTACTCGTCCAAGAACATTGTACCTACGAGTTTAGGCACTTCCTAAGCCTATAAATAGATGAAAAACACAAAGGAAAGGGAGAGAATTCTTCGATCATCACAAAAAATTACTCAAATCAAAGGAGAAATTCTTTAATTCAAGGATGGTTGTGTAAGAAGGTTTTTAAAGGAAGAAGAAGAAGGCTTGTCTATGAGTGCTTTCTTTTACTTTGTTTTCTTTTTCTTGAACAATGATATGTTAATTGTTTTATTGTAATTCGACATTGTTTTAGATATTCATGATTTTTAGAATTGTTTGATCTTTTGATTAATTGATTGTTACTTTTGGTATTTAATTACTTAGATTGATTAATTGTTTCTTCATATTGGTTTTCTTGGGAAAGGTGTTGATGGTGGTTTCAATTCATTAGTTTCATATTTGTTGTCTCTTAACTTGCTTGGGAAAGGGGTTAATTGCTAAGAACAAGGTAATTAAAGGTTAATTGATGTCTACCAGAGTTTGGATTCATTGGTTAATTTCATGTTTTAAGTTTTCCAGAGTATGGAAATTTAATCAAAGGATTGTGTTTAATGCATCTTTTGGGTAAGACTGGTTGAGACAGAGTATGTGATGCCAAGTTATCTAGAAGACAGGGATTCATGGATTGGAAAAGAAGTGAGTCTACTTTAATCCTTTATGGTGCCAAGAGAATAATTGGTTATGATAAAGGTTGGGTACTTTAAGATTATGGTTGTCTAAACAATGGTTTGAATTGCATACTTCTCCATCCTTGACATGTATATATATATATATATATATATATATATTTTTTTTATTTTTGTTTGTTTTATTTTATTTCTTTTTCACTTTATCGAGTCGGTTAAACAATGAAAGAAAGGTTATTAATGTCTACTTGTTCCTTAAGTATTGACACTCGTTTGAACCCTATGCTTGGTTAATAAGGAGTATGCTTGCTCATATGTGTAGTTTGGGTTTAATGTTTTAATTTAACTTGATTGGGAATGTGCTTAGTTTTTATGAGATTTTTATACCAAAATCCATACGCATCAAGTTTTTGGCGCCGTTGCCGGGGAACAATAGCATGAAAGCTTGGATTTTGTTGATTTAACCATGTAAGTATGTAAATACGTAAATATGTAAATTATGTACAATTATTCTTCTTGTAAAACGTGCTATCTTTTGTATTTTGTGTTTTTGTGTATGCCCTTGCAACCTAACCTACTAACTTTGACTATGTTTGATATACTAACTTTGTGATCTTCTAATTTTATTTTAATCATTAATTTTGTTATCTAACTTGCTTCTCATTTTGTTTGGTGTTACCCTTAGTACATGACCCAAAAATCCGAAGGCGAGATAATTGATTTTGACCCTGTAATCGAAAGGACATTGTCAAAAATTCACCGGACAATTCAAATGAACTTGATTGTCAAAATGGATGGCGCTCAAAACAACAATGCTGGAAATGATAGGAGGGTTATGGATGATTTCGTGAAACCCGCAATCTTGGGCATAGGCTCAATTATCACTAGGTTTAGGGTAGATGCAAACAATTTCGAAATAAAGCCCAACATTATCCAAATGGTGCAAAATATAGTTCAATTTGACGGGCTACCTGAAGAAGATCCCAACGCTCACTTAGCTAGTTTTCTTGAGATTTGTGATACTTTCAAAATGAATAATGTTTCTGATGATGCCATAAAGTTAAGACTTTTCCTTTTTTCTTTGAGAGATAGAGCTAAATCTTGGTTGAAGTCTTTACCTACAGGTTCCATCACTACTTGAAATGCCCTAGCTGAAAAATTTTTGGCCAAATATTTTCCTCTAGCTAGGACAACCAAACTTAGGAATTAAATCTTTGCCTTCCAACAATTAGATTCTGAGCCCTTATATGAAAGTTGGGAGAGATTTATGGAGATGTTAAAAAAATGCCCACACCATGGATTTGAGTTGGGAATGCAAATGATTATCTTTTTAAATGGCCTCACATTCGCAACACGGTAGGTGGTGGATTGTTCTGCAGGGGGTTCCATCAATCATTAGACCTTGGAACAGGTATTTGAGCTTATTGAAAATTTGGCTTCTAATAACTATTCTTGGGGAAGTGCAAGGTCTAGGGCTCGTGTGTAAGGAGTGCACAAAGTGGATGCTATTGCAACATTAGAGGCTAAGGTGGATGCCTTAACCCAAAAGAATGAACAGATAGTGAAGCCTCAAGGCCAGGATTTAAACGTAAATTTTGATTTCTATGGAGAAGGACATCCCAATCATGTGTGCCCAAATATGGGGTCGCTCCAAGAAATAACGGAGCAAGCAACCTTCGCAAGTAATGTCCGGCCAGGTAAGAATACTTAAGGCTCTACCTATAATCCTGGTTGGAGAAATCACTCTAATTTCTCTTGGAGTAATGGGAATCAACCTAGATAGGGTTCTTTCAGTTTTAGAGGAAATTAAAGGAACCAAAACCCCCTTACTAACACTGTAGCACATTCAAAGCCACTATTGGAAGAATTGATTGGCCAATTGGTAAGTACAATGAAGACTAAGTTCCAAGGGGTCAATATTACAACTTGGAACCTAAAGGCCTCTATGCGCAACTTGGAAAACCAAATTGGTCAGTTAGCTAAACTACTGGGAGATCATCAAGGTAGGACATTGCCAGGAAACACAGAAGGAAAATCCACGGGATCACAGTCGTGGGAAACATTGAAGCCTCTTTACTTTACTTTACTTTCAGTTTTTGTTATTGAGATAATTTTTATTCCTATCATTTTGGTTGATTTTTTTTCATTAATTAGAGTGCATTATTCAGCATTATTATGTTTTTTACATTTTTGATAAAAAAAAAAAATTGGAGAACCGGACAGAACCAAGCCGACACCGGCTCCAAGAGCCCAAACCGGCGCCAGTTCCTGTCGGGTAGGTGCACTCTTAAGGGCCATTTTTACCACTTTTTCTTCAAAATCTCCATTGTCCCTCTCAAATTCTCTAAAACCAGCGCCGGCTTCATATCCCCCACTTCCCAAAATTTGATTTTTCACCTCCTAAACACTTCTATAACATATATTTACCTTTCTTTTATTGATCTTACGGATCAAAGTCCTCAAATGCGTCCATTTTTGCACAACATAATCATATTCAATACACAAGCAAGGAGCTTAGATTTGTGCACAAAGCTTACATCTTTTGCTTGCCCATGCATACAAGAGCACAAATGTATGATTTTTATTCAATTCCTACGGTTAAAATGTTGTAGATGACTTTATCTAATTGTAGAAACACTGTTGGCCAAAAATTGGGATTGTGTATGCTATGACTGAATTGTGCATTACTCTGTGAGCCTCAAGAGCTGGACTAGATTAGGAGTTAATGATTTGCTAATACTTGATTCATGCATATGAGCATTAGGGACTTCATGCATATAGTTAAGGTTGGAATTGTGGCTATTTGTGACGGTTGAGTGAGGACTACCGATGGGACTTGAATTGTTGTTCACATAATTCCATGATAATGCTTTCATTCACATTATCATATCTACATGCATGCATTGAGGATCTTCAACACATTTATTCTTTATAGTGAACTTTACATGTCTTGTTGCAGGTTGTGTTGAATTTATTAGAGTTGATTGATTGAATTGTTTGTTGGAGGGTGCTATATATAGACAGAGTTTGGGTTCTGTGAATTATACGATTGGTTGAGGGTTGAGTAAGATTTGAGGAGTGTTTTTGAAAGGGTAGTAGCCATGTTTTAAGTCTTGGAGCTCAATTATTCTCTCTTCCTATTTTCACCACTCCTTACTTGAACATGTCTAGAGCAAGGGGCGATTCTTCTAAAAGGGTGAGAGCTTCCTCTTCCTCAACCTTAGTATCCATTGATCCTTTGTCTCTTAGACCTACTAAGTTTATTGATGCATCTTGTGAGGAATGGTACAATAGGAGAGCATCTAACAAAATCATTGTCGAGCGTACTTTCTCACCCACCGTAGACCGTACACTCAAATTAGGCATGAAAGGGAAGTATTGTACCGTGCTCCTCAAGGAATTTTATGCTAATATGATTGATAAGGGCAATAAACACCTTCCCCATATTGAAATGAGAGTGAAAGGAATCCCCATTGTTATAATCCAAAATCAATTAGCTAATCTCCTCTAGGTCTTTGACGATGATACTTGGTAAGGGATAGATGTGAATAATCAAAAGATTCTTTCTGACCCGAATTGGGATGCTAACGGGACTAGAGCCATACTAGGATTATATAAGCATAATGCCTTTCAAGCTAATAGTTTCTATTCAAACAATGATCTGGCCTCTAACTTTAAAGCTCTAGTCTATATGTTTGGGTTCAATGTTGTACCCCGTGCTAGTGGTTTCAATGAGACTAGACTTATTGACACTTACATTCTGCATAAGATGATGAACACACTACCTATCCCTCTTGCACCATTGATCATCCAATCCATTAGGGATGTTGTTCATCACCGTCTCTCCATAAAAGCCTTTGTTTTCCCTTTAGTTATAATGAAAATTTTGAAAGACATTGGTGTTAGTCTTGAGGGAGAATTGATGGAGGCTACCACTGAGCACGATATGCTGATTGAGCAAACTCTTATGAGTTGCGGGTACAAGTATAGCCAGGAGTTAAAGAAGTGGCTAACTCCCTTTGAGGTCAGACATCCCGGTCAGTTAAGGCCACCCACAGTGGAGGAAGAGCAACCACCACTACCAGCACGTGCATAAGCTAGCAGTTCTCAGTCCTAGCCCCAGACTGACTTTAAGTCGACTGTGCTGGGACGACTAGACTAGCCAATGGAGGTGCTCCTACGCTTGCAGGGTACTATGGATGACATAGCGAGACAGCAAGGTACTATAGAGCAGCAATTGGCCGAATTGAGGCAGTAGTCTTATGGACCACATGGTGGTGAGGGAGCTTCTACATTAGCTAATGATGATGAGAAAGAGGACTGACGATGATTGTCTATATTTTCTCGATCACTCTTGTTTTTCCTTTCTCTCTTAATGTTTGTTTTTTTTTCTTTTCTTTTTTGTAGTTTTTTCTTTCTTCCTTTTTTGGTACTATTTTATTTCTTTTATTTTTGATTTATTTTCCTTTCTAGATTTTATACTTTGGTGTGCTCTTTTGTATTTTTCTTTTTTTTAGGTACTTTGTTAATGCCTCGTTCTTCAAGCATTCAACTCTTGTACAACACAATGCCCAACAAATGGAAGTTTGTTTTTCTTATCTCTTCTTCTTTATCTTTTTAGTCCCATGGTACTGTTTATTCTTTGTTATATTTATTTGGCCATTAAGGACAATGTCCAGTTTAAGTGTGAGGGAGTGATTTGATTGACAAGTCTTCTATACATATACTTTTGCCTTCTTGGGAGCAAAGAATTTTGAGTGAAAATTTTTCAAAATTTTTCAAACTTTCTTTGAGATTTCAAGCTATATTTTTAATGCATGTCTTTATCATGGATTATAGAGCATATGTTCTAGAGCATTTATGGCTTATGCATGACTTTTTGCACTCACTTGGACGAAGTAGTTCTTGATCAAATGCTTTGCATTGTTCTTAAACCTGTTTTTCTACTAAAATTCATGGAGCATTCTAGAACTTATTTTAATACCTCTCGAGGCGAAATAAGAAAGACAATCATGATTTAACTTAGGGATGACGGTAATAGGCCTTCTTTGGATAGTTTGAACTTTTCAAGCCTACCTATTGTTATATTATCCCTAGTGCCTATTTTGAGCATAAATTGTTGATTCCTTTCTTTAAAACCTATTATCATACTTTGTCCATTGCTTGTCTCTGAGATTTTGAATAATTTGCCAAATCTTTATGCTCTTGATGGATAAAAGTATATGTAAGAGAATATTAAGGAAGAATACTTGAAAAAGATAGTGAATTGACAAGAAAGCAAAGAAAAAGAAGAAAAAGAAAATAGAGATTGAAAACAAGAGAAGAAAAGAAATAGCTGCTAGAGAAGATGGAAAGAAAGAAATTGAGAGAGAAAAAAAAAGAAGGAGTAAGAGTGAAAAAGACAAGAGAAAACTTTTTGAAAGAAAAAGAAAAGAAAGATCACAAGAAGGATAGTGATTGAGCTGTAAAAGTTCAGTTCATATAAAGTACTTAACACCATTGCTGAAAATTTGAGTGATCTTGTGAAAAAAATAGAGAAGAGTTGATGAGAAAAAAGAAAAAAGAGAAAAAATGCAGGATTTGCTTGAGTGTAGTTGTAATTGCTGAATAAGGTTATGGTTTGATTGATTTATGGAATAAGAGAGCAAGAACAGTTGGAAATTATTGATTCATTTGTTTATCCTTTTCTTGCGAACTCTTAGCTTTTTTGATATTTGATTCTCCTATATCCTTCATTTGATAAGCTACATTACAAGCCTTTAGCTTTACATTACAAGCTTGAAAGTCCTACTTGATCTAAGTAGAATCATGATATGCCTTGGATTAGTGGAGAGAGTGTATGAAAGGTAAGCCTATGGAATGCATATTCTTTTTGAGCTAAATTCTTTCCAATGGTTTGAGAATATTGTGAACTCTTGAGTTGGTTCTACTAAGTCATTTATCACTTACACAAGTCTTGCATTTGTTGTGAAAGATGTAGTAGCATGTGTTTTATGTTCTTGAATGAAGAAGGCATTAGAGATATTTTTTTTTGAAATTGATTGAGTGATTTGATGAAACCTTGTGTTTTCCTACTTGTTCTTGATACTTTGCTTAGGGACGAGCAAAGAGCTAAGTGTGCGGGAGTATGATAGAGGCTAAATTAGTCATATTTTTCCAAGTTATTCGAGACTCTTTTGTGATACATTGTGTTCAATAACTGGCCATATTCCTTCATATTTGAGATTTTACTCTTGGAAAAGTATTTTGTTCATTATTTCAGATTTTTGGGGTAAAACGAAGCAAAAACGTCGCAAAACAGATTAGAGGCGACACCGGCTAGGGCATTAGAAACGGCGCCAGCCATGCACTTGTTGCACGAACTTCGAGATGACAAAAAATTGGTGAAAGTGGAATCGGCACCGGCTCCAGTAGCCAAGGTGGCGCTAACTGCATTCTGGAATACATTGTGCAGAATTCAAGGAAAAATCGACGAACAATAGGAGAAACAGAACACAAACGGTGCCGGCTCCGAGAGCTAAGGCGGCGCCGGCTGTGCCCTGAAGTCAAGGTGATGCTTGATTTTTTTTAAGCAATTTTTTGTAATCTGTGAAGTTTTAGTATTTTCCAACTTCTACTCGGCTAAGAACATTGTACCTATGAGTTTAGGCACTTCCTAAGCCTATAAATAGATGGAAAACACAAAGGAAAGGGAGAGAATTCATTGATCATCATAGAAAATCACTCAAATCAAAGGAGGAATTCTTCAATTCAAGGGGGGTTGTGCAAGAAGGTTTTCAAATGAAGAAGAAGGAGGCTTGTCTATGAGTGCTTTCTTTTACTTTGTTTTCTTTTTTTTGAACAATGATATGTTAATTGTTTTATTGTAATTCGACATTGTTTTAGATATAAATAATTTTTAGAGTTGTTTAATCTTTTGATTAATTGATTGTTACTCTTGGTATTTAATTACTTAGATTAATTACGAGATTGATTGATTGTTTCTTCCTATTGGCTTGCTTGGGAAAGGGGTTGATGGTGGTTTCAATTCATTAGTTTCATATTTGTTGTCTCTTAACTTGCTTGGGAAAGGGGTTAATTTCTAAGAATAAGGTAATTAAAGGTTAATTGATGTCTGCCAGAGTTTGGATTCATTGGTTAATTTCATGTTTTAAGTTTTCCAGAGTATGGAAATTTAATCAAAGGATTGTGTTTAATGCATCTTTTGGGTAAGACTGGTTGAAACAGAGTATGCGATGCTAAGTTATCTAGAAGATAGGGATTCATGGAATGGGAAAGAAGTGAGTCTATTTTAATCCTTCATGATGCCAAAAGAATAATTGGTTGTAATAAAGGTTGGGCACTTTAAGATTATGGTTGTCTAAACAATGGTTTGAATTGCATACTTCTTCATCCTTGACATGTATATATTTTTATTTTTTTATTTTTGTTTGTTTTATTTTATTTCTTTTTCATTTTATCAAGTCATTTAAACGATGAAAGAATGGGGATTAATGTCTACTTGTTCCTTGAGTATCGACACTCGTTTGAACCCTATGCTCGATTAATGATGAGTACGCTTGCTTATATGTGTAGTTTGTGTTTAATGTTTTAATTTAACTTGATTGGAAATGTACTTAGTCTTTATAAGATTTTTATACCAAAATAAATAACACATCACGTGTAAAATAGAGCAGAATCGGCACCAGTTTGGAAGCCAGGGCTAGTGCTGATTGCGTTATGATTTTAAAGAAAAAACTTTCCAGAAACGATTTTTGGATGTTCGTGAAACAGCACAGAACCGGTGTTGGCTGTAGTTAGGAACAATGCGGCGATTTTGAAAATTTTCCAGAAACAATTTCTGGTGACTTCTTCTTCTGCAAATTTTCAGTGCGAACAATTCTCAGCAGAATTTTCTATTTTGAAGTACAAAACAACAACCAATTTGTTAGTTTTAACAAAAATAAAATAGAAAATCAAATTCATAAGATGAAACGGAAGGAAATCAACATGTTGTCAAGAAAATGTTGTTCTGCAGAAAATTTTTCAGCATATAAAGAAAGCATCTTTCGAAATATGCTGTAACTTTTACACAATCAAATTATGCTACGGACTCAACCTACAATGCTCAAAACAATTTTGACTTGAGTTAAAATAATTTTCACAGCAAACAAAGATAAACATGAATACGTGAAACCAGTTTTCATGCTAAAAATAATGTCCGTAAACCACACATAGCATGGCTCTGATACCACTGTTCAGTATCTTTGGCTCGTATCCTATACGGCGCAGTAGAAAAATAATATAAGATACCATCTCAGGATCTGCATATGTGTAGAAAATAAGACATAAAGATAACAAAGGTAATAGCTTTACCTTTCTTTGATCGTCCGAGGAACAAAACTTTTTCTTCTTTAGGTCGAGGCACGATCCAGCAATCCTCTTAATCAAACTCCATGAGAGTTGAACGTCCAACCACTATAATCACAGTGTGTGATTATATGATACCCCAATCCCACATGAGATTGGAATAAGAAGTGTGAATGGTACATAAGAATGGGCCTAAGTACCCATTGTCAACTTGGGATATTCATTTTGGCCTAGCGAGGACGGTGGCCAAGTAGTTGACTGTGGGTGCTGCCAAGCCCATAGTCGCGCTCCCGGGTCCGCGAGCATGGGACGTGACATTTGGTATCAGAGCAGGTAACCAGCCACGGTATGGGAACTAAGTGCTACACTATGTGCGGTGGGAGCCACCTCTAGAATCCTATGCCGTCTAGTTGGTCCTAGGTTTGGCCCCTAAAGAATGGGCCCAACGAGGATGTTGGGGCCTAAAGGAGAGGTGAATATGATACTCTAATCCCACATGGGATTGGGATGAGAAGTGTGAATGGTATATAAGAATGGGTCTAAGTACCCATTATCAACTTGGGATATCCATTTTGGCCTAGCGAGGACGGCGGCCAAGTAGTTGACCGTGGGTGTTGCCAGGGCCATAGTCGTGCTCCCAGGTTCGCGAGCACGAGGCGTGACATTTGGTGTGAAACCCCAATTAAAACCAACCTTAGAGTAAGGGGGGCCAGGATGCATATCATATTTTCTTGCATGCATGAATATATTTTTGTATGATTTTATGTGCTTTGGATTTGTGATTTGTAGACTAGAAGGCTTAATTGTGCTTATTGAGTAGGAAAGGCAAAATGGTAATTTTGCTTGAGGTGGAAATAGGGAGATAGCTTGAGGGTAAATAGGAAAAATATTTGGGAGAGAAAATAAGAATAAGAGTTGGTGTGGTTTAGTGGTTAGAGCTTTGGAATAAATCCTTAAGGTCTTGAGTTCAAATTCCATCATTTGAGTTTTAGCATGATTAAATTTTATTTTTGATAGGTAGGCTAATTTCAGCCCTTGCATGCCTTAGGGAGGAGTAGGAGTGTTATCCTAGGGGAGACATGAAAGGAATGTCCTAATTCTACTTTTGTACCCTACAAAAATTTCTAAGGGATTCATACCCTTTTTGTTCTCTAGCTTACCTTAATTCTTAATCAATTAAGTTGCTCAATTATCTAAGCCATTTTTATTTTCAAAAAATTCGAGCAAGGTTCTGTGATTGTGAAGCTTCAAAAATGCCTCTTGGAGGGTGGGATTTTATTTGAAAACGGGGAAGATTTATAGAAGGTTCCCAAGGAAATTAAACTCCATGGTTGAACCTTCAAACTCTAACCTATAGGTATTCATCTTCTTCATGTAGTAATTTGGAAATTTTTCTAGCTTCTTGATCAGTCCAATTGTCGAAATCTTTAGCCATCTTTTTCTCTCGAATACTGCCAAAAAAAAAAAAAAAAAACCAATTCACTCAGCTTGAAGAATGAAAACTTTATCCAAAACCAGACTACACAAAAGCTGTGCAAACCAAAAAAATTCCTGGACAGTTTTCGTAGCATAGTAGTCCAAAAAACCAAGCTGTTCCTCCAGCTTTCAAACCAGCAATTTAACCCTGTCTTCCCTCCATAAAGAAGGTTGGAAACTAGCCTTAAAGGACCCTCCAATACCCCTTCAAACCTTCTGCAAGTTGGTTGAAGCATTGCAGAAAAATTTGCACAGAAATTCCAGCAATCTGTATGAAAAACCAACCAGAAATTCAGCTTTGTTTCTTCTTCACCCTTATCTGAAACTTACTCCATCTTTTTTGTAAAACCAATCTTAGTCAGCCATGAACTGAGCTTCATCATCTTCTCCATTGGTCTGCTCGAATGAAGCTCCATGGCTGCTCCTAAAATCCCTCCATTAATCACTATAATCAAGCCATCGATTGGAGTCCAAAATTCCAGTAAACTTCCATGGATTAAACCTCAACTATCTAGAAAATTCCTTCACCATTCCACTCCATAATTCAGCCACCCTATAGCTCTTTCAAGCATCATTCATCTCAGCAAAATCCCAGCCAAACAGTCCGCCATTGAAGCTCCCCGAAAGACCTCTCTCAACTAAGATATTCTTACCATATTTGCTACCATAATTCACCCCTTAAATCACTCTTTTTGAATTTCAAACAACCAGCTTTCCTTTTCTCCCAAATTTGAGAATTCAATCACCAGAATATTCCAACCCATTCGGCCACCCTTTCCAAGTAAAATTTCAGCCAGCCTTCCTCCACTCTCTCCATTCTTTCCAAACCTCCAAGAACACCAAGAACACACCACTATTCTTCACGCCTAAGACCACTCTAAACCCCTTCAATCTTCTCCAAAAACTCTAGATCACATCTACTCATTCTCTTGAATCGATTTCTACAATTTATAACATCAAACACTAAAATCATGTTCCACTTTTGGATAAAAAACTAGAATTTTCTTGAAGGCTAAAGAACACTTTCAAGGTAAGCATGAACGATTATCTCCATCTCCATTCATCTTCATCCTTTAATGAAATAAACTAATAAACTCTCTCTCTCTCTCTCTCTCTCTCTGCCGAAATGGTCACTCCAACCATGGCCATTTTTCTTCTTCCTCCTTGGACGGATTAAGCCTTCCAAGGGTGAGGATTCCCTTGAAACATCTTCAAGGTAGTTATCATTCAAGTAAGCCTTTTCAATATTTTCTTTAAATTCTAGATTCATGTCTTTAGGATGTTATTGGAAAAGGCTGGATCATGATTAGAGTTTGAGCATGTGTTTATGTGATGGAGTTGGGATTGAAGTATGAGGATGAATGTGTTTATATGATGGAGTTGGAATTGATGCATGAGGATGATTTGTCTTGGTTGAATTTTATAATGTTTTAGGGTTTGTTACATGCCTTCATGTCGTGAATAGTGTGAATGATTAAGCATGATAGATATTATGTCACCTTTGGTGAATAGGATTTTATGTACGTGTATCCTTGATTGAAGCCACGAATATGATTATGTTTAGGGGAGTTTGGATCATGTGTTGGTAGATTTGGATCTATGCTTTTATTTATGATTTGGATGGTTTGTTGATTCGTGCAGAGTGTATGTTTATGATTATGGTTAGCAATAGGAATTATGATCATGACATTGTTGTTCCTAATCTATTTAAGTTAGCCAATTTTATTTCATTAATAAAATTTAATACTATATTTTATTCTAGAGATTTCGAAAACCCTAGGAAAATGTGGATTCGGATTGTTAAATGAAATAATGATATTTTAACCAAATACATTATATCTTTTATTAAAATTAAAATATTAAAATATTATATATAATAATAACAATAAATAAAACCTTTTATATAAATAATGATGATAGGTAAAATATTAATCTTGTAAGTCATATATTCATAAATACTAATAAAATTTATTTTATCTTTTAATCAAAACATATTAAGATTTACTTATTATTAATTTTATTTACCAATTATTTTCTAATCATTAATGGAATATTATTTTAAATAATATCATCAAGGACCTTGGACCCTTCATCAAATGAACCCTAGTTTATTTATAACAAGATTTAAACCTACAACTTATTAGTAACTATTTCACAAACCCTAGTTATTTTATTATCAAGCTAGATTTATTTTATAAAATCATTTTTTTATTATCTAGCCTTAAAGTCTGGAACACTAGGGTCATGATTATTGTAAGTGGAGTTAGGATTATTAATGAAAGCAAATTTTGGCTTAAGTTTAATTATGACTTAAGTTTAACCCAGGCGGGGTTAGGTCAGCTTTTGGAGATCTTTGATTTATCTTGAGCAAAGGATCAGGTAAGCTCCTGCATAAAACTTGTTTGTTGTAAAAGGTTACCATGGCAAGCTAAACACGAAGTATGTGAACACTGATTTGGTAAAAGGCAATTAAGGACTGTTTCCTTTCTTGTTTCAGTTAAACCAATTATTTGAAAATCAATAATCAGTTTTACTCAAACACTAAACTGTTTCTAAAACTAATTTTGACAAGGACTTTAGAAACCCTTGATTGCCGTTTTCAAGTAAAGCTATGTTTTACTAGTTTTCCCCCAAGTGGGACAACAATTGTTGAATACTCAATAAGGGTAGGCTAGTAGTACTAGTTTTGAAGAGCAAGAGGGAGTCTTCTGGAAGGAGGCCACCTCTAGAAGATGAACTCAACTTAGAGAAATGTCAGTATTACTTAGTCATGCCGGTCCGAGCTAGTATGTTTCAGTCATGGCACTGTGTGTTGTTGGAGTGGACAACCGATTTTATTTTAGTGTAGAGAAGGATGAGTATCTTACTCGGTAGGCCGATCACCTACCTTTTTGTCAGTTTGCACAAAGTATGGCATTCTGACCATTGTATGGTTATGGGGCCTAGTGTGTGGTAACCCATGACCGCCCTTCTGAGTGGTTGAATTTATTGTACATGTATGGTTGGAAAGCCAAAACGCCACTCCTGATTTTAACCTTGTTTATTACTTAACAGTACTTTTTCTTATGAAGTTCTTACATATTGCATACATGAACTGTTTTCACTAAACACTCCAAGCACACACGGACTTACTGAGATTTTTATCTCATCACCCTTTTTACCATGATTTTAGGTCGATCCTGCTGTAAGGATGAGTAGCTAGTTGTTGCCTACTTGGAAGATATTTTGTTATTTATTTTATGTAATGCTTTGGGAGTTGAGAGTGAACAATTTTTATTTCGGATTTGTTGTTGAATTTTTGGGTTGTAATAAGTTTTAATTTCAAAGTATTGCTTAAATTTTTGTTGTGTGTCCTAGTTATAAAGACCTCTTGTCCATTGCGCGAGGCGACATCTCTGACCCTGTTGGGCCTAGGTAGTGGGGTGTTACAGATTATCTCTAATAGTAATCCACATAGGGGAACACTTAATCACCAAAATTTCCTATGCTAGCAGAAAAGGATGGTGGCTAGGGTTCTTTACGTTTTCAGCAAAATGAGAGAAGAAGAAGAAGAAGAAGAAGAAGAAGAAGAAGAAGAAGAAGAAGAAGAAGAAGAAGGTTTTAGTGGCAGCTATTTTTCGTGTGTATCCCTACATTTGGGTTTCGTGCATATATGTATTATATGTCACGAAAAACCACTGAAAATCCTAAATTCTAAAACAATTAGAAATCCTAAAATGTACTTGGAAACATCAAATTCTAACAATTACAATTTGGACGACAAATTATAACTAATTATAATTTAGCCACAACTTCTTCTATTCCTGTTAATTAACCCCACTATGTTATCAAATAACATCTTGAGTATATAATACTCTATTATGTGTGACCTATTAGGTTTCCCAATCAATTGGTAGAGAACATGAATTAATCCAAACGTCTTTGAGATTAATAATCCATAATTAATTAGAATTAATCCCATTAATTCTAATTATGATTAGTTTATTAATTCATCAATTAATAATCCCATATTCCCAGATCATAAGCGGTATCTAGCAACACATCATGATCACTCAAGAGTCCAGGAAGTCAAGTGGCTTGTCATGAAACCTTCAATAATAAACTTCAGTGCAATTAACTCCTTTAACCATACAATATCTCATTCAGTTTGGAGTATAGAATTAGTGCCAACTCCCTCCAGAATTAATCAGGCCCGAATACAATAGTACTTGTAATAGGAACCCACTACTCTAGATGTGTATCAATTGGAACTATTTCCATTACACAATTCCCGTAGCCAACGACTTCCTGAGTAGTAATTCCTATAAGTAGCTGTGAGATATTCGCCCCTACTATTAGGAGTGGTGAATCCTTTATTGACCCTCTCAACTACTTTTGTATACCTCACAATGTACCCAATATCCATCCCATAGGCAGCCCTCGATCGAGCTCCAATGATTGGAATCAAAGTACAATGCTCAGCAAACAATGTACCTTAGAAATCTTAAGTCTAAGGATACTTGCACATTTGCTATGTTAAGATTATACCACTTACACTAAATAGTTATCTATGTGATTATCTTATAGCTAGGTCATCCAATGAACTTGTTCCATTAACAGGCATCCATGTGTTAACTTTGAGTATCTCAATACTCACGGATATGAGAACTACCGCCTGATCAAATCAGGAAGTCTAACACATGCTAGTCTTAATGCATCAATGATGTCCTATCTAATTAATACTACGACTAGGGACTATTTAAGCACTAATACTATATAGTGTAGTAGGAATCTCATATCATGATTTCCTTAACACAGTATTGTACTAGGGACTTTATCGAATAGTTATATTACTTAAAAGTAAATAAAAGAAACTATAAGATAAATAATGCCTTTTATTATAATAAAATGTGCCATATGCAATGTACAAGTGATTACCTCTAGGGCACAACACTAACAACCTCCTATGGCCTCTTCTACCTTTTGGCCTGCTCATTATAGCGATACCCACACTGAACTAAAGTATGCTCTATCACAAGGTCACAGTTAGTAGTGGGCTCACTCGACTCCCCATCTAGTAGTACTCCAAAGTCTCTCAAAATACGCATAATAACCAAAGGGAATTTGAGGGCTTTGGCTTCAATGTTAGAGGCCACAACATCTCCCATGGAGTTAATGACAATGGGAGCAAGAGGAAAAGGCTCACGGTTCCTCATCTTGTCTAGAATATGAAGATTAGGTATCCTAGACTCATTAAAGCTACTAGCTTTGTGATAAACATTGAAAGCAATGATATAACTAGGGCACACGACTGAGGCTCAAGGTTATTATTGGAGTAATACTCGTATTGACCTACTCCCCCTTTTCTCCTCATATGAAAACTAGCCGTTACAGCCCCCACATCCCAGATAGGCTCAGAGATGATATTTTGGTTATTATAGTCTACAGGTATCTAAGGTCCCTCTTTCGGGATTTCTAAAATTCTGGCCCTATCAAACACAGTAGAGAGAAGCCTTAGAGAGTATTTTTCTTTTTGTACTGTATGTTAGCATAAAATTCTCTCGCTCACATAGGACAGTAAGGACCTTCCATCTTAAAGATGGGCTCCCACCCCAGGCGCTTGATGTACATAGTCAGCGCCACCTGTCCTGCATAGGGTTGGCACCGGTTGTGTTCTGCTTTTCCGTCTGTTCGTCAATTTTTCTTGATTTTTGTGCCAACTTTTTCAGATTGCAGCTGGTGCCACCTCTGCCTTCTAGCTAGTGCCGGTTCGGTTCTGTTCCGCTCTATTTTGACCGATTTTTTATCGCCTCAAAATGCGTGATAGTAGCACGTGGCCAGCGCCGATTCTCTTGTCCTGGCAGGCACCGCCTCTATTCTGTTTAGCGATGTTTTTGCCTTATTTTACCCCTAAAATCTGAAATAATGCACAAAATACCTCTCCAAGGGCAAAATCTCAAATATGAAGAAATATGACCAATTATTGAACAAAATGTATCATAAAATAGCCTCAAATAACTAGGAAATATATAATTAATTTAGGCCCTATCACATTCCCCCACACTTAACTCTTTGCTTGTCCTCAAGCAAAGTATCAAAGATAAGTAGACAAATACAATTTTTTTATAATTTTTTTTGCAAAATCTGTCAATCAATTTCAAAATTATATTTCCAATGCTTTCTTTATTCAAGACAACAAAACATATGCTACTATACATTTCATAACAAATGCAAGACTTTTGTAACTGAGGAATGACTAGTAGGACCATCTCAACACTAAACATCATTCTCAAACCATTGGAAAGAAGTTAGTTCAAAGAAATATGTGTTCCATAAGCTTACTTTTCATACACTCTTTCTACTAATCCGAGACGTATCATAATTCTACTTTAGTCAAGTAGGACTTTTAAGTTTGTAATGTAAGGCTAAAAGGTTTGTAATGTAGCTGCAAACGAAGGATATAGAAAATCAAATATCAAAGAAGATGAGACTTTGCAAGAAAAGGATAAACAACATGTACCAATAAATTCCAAACTTTTCTTGCTCTCTTATCACAAAACCAATTAAAAACCCATAACCTTGTATAACAATCATACCACAGATCACGCAAATCTTGCATTCTTTTCCTCAATAATTCTCAACTCATCATTCATGTTGCTTAAGATCATAAAAAATTTCAGAAATTTTTTATTCCAACTCTCTTCCTATGCTCTTCTTCTCTTTCTCTTTCAGCTTTTCTTTTTCTATTTCTTTTCTTTTCAAATGCTGCTTTTGTTTGTTTCTTAGTTTTTTTTTTCAACATTTTCTAGCAGCTTACAGCAGTATTTTCCCCTACACTTCTTCTACTTGTACTTTTGTCCATCAAGAGTAATTAAAGAGTTTGAAGAATTATCAAACTCTCAGAAAGAAGAAATGGACAATGTAAGATAATGAGTTTGAAGGAAGAAATTAACAATTTAGGCTCAAAATAGGCACTAGGGATAATATAAAATAGGTAGGCTTGAAAAGCTCAAAATATTTAAAGAAGACCTATTACCATCATCCCTAAGTGAAATCATGAATGTCTTTCTTATTTCGCCTCGAGAGGTATTTAAGTATGTTCTAGAATGCTCAATGAATTTTAGCAGAAAAACAGGTTTAAGAACAATGTAAAGCATTTGATCAAGAACCACTTAGTCCAGGTGTGTGTAAAAAGTCATGCATAAGCCACAAATAATATAGAACATATGCACTATGATCTAGCACAAAGAAATGCATTAAAAATACATCTTGAAAGTGCACAAAAATAGAAAAAATTTTGAAAAAATTTGCTCAAAAGGTTTAAAGAAGAATGTCAAGAAAAATAAAGCATAGAAGAATTCCCATTCAAACCACTCCCCTACACTTAAACTAGACATTGTCCTCAAAGGCCAAACAAATAGAGCAAGGAAATATTACCATCGGACCAAAAATAAAGAGAAAAAGATAAGAAAGAAAATACTTCCATTACAGTGGGCATTCTCCTACATAAGAGTTATGTTCCTCATAAAGGAGCATTGTCGATGTACCTAAAAAGAAAAATACAAAAGAAATACACCAAAGCATAAAAAATAGAAAAGAAAAGGAAACAAAATGTAAAAAAAAAAAAATAGAACAAAAAAGAAAACTACAAAACAAAAAAAAAAAAAAAAAGAAGTCAAGATAACCCAAGAAGTTTTATTTTGCAGTGTTGAAGAGCACATCGACCTGATCGGTGTTGCGAATGTTTGGTATCTTAGGCTCGTATCCTATACGGCGTAGCGGAAAATAAAACGAGATACCCTCCCAGGACCCGTCTTTGTGTGGAAAATAAGACATAATGATAATAAAAGTAACAGCTTTTACCTTTAGGTGATCGTTCGGAGAACAAAAATTTTCTTCTTCAAGTCGAGGCATGATCCAGCAATCCTCTTGTGTAAACTCCACGAGAGTTAGACGTCAAACTATTATAATCACAGTGTGTGACTATCTCTAATAGTAATCCACATAGAGGAATACTTAAGCACCAAAATTTTCTGTGTTAGCAGAAAATGATGGCGGCTAGGGCTGTTTTCGTTTTCAGCAAAATGAGAGAGAGAGAGAGAGAGAGAGAGAGAGAGAGAGAGAAGAAGAAGAAGAAGAAGAAGAAGAAGAAGAAGAGAAGAAGAAGAAGAAGAAGAAGAAGAAGAAGAAGAAGAAGAAGAAGAAGAAGAAGAAGAAGAAGAAGAAGAAGAAGAAGAAGAAGAAGAAGAAGAAGAAGAAGAAGAAGAAGAAGAAGAAGAAGAAGAAGAAGAAGAAGAAGAAGAAGAAGAAGAAGAAGAAGAAGAAGAAGAAGAAGAAGAAGAAGAAGAAGAAGAAGAAGAAGAAGAAGAAGAAGAAGAAGAAGAAGAAGAAGAAGAAGAAGAAGAAGAAGAAGAAGAAGAAGAAGAAGAAGAAGAAGAAGAAGAAGAAGAAGAAGAAGAAGAAGAAGAAGAAGAAGAAGAAGAAGAAGAAGAAGAAGAAGAAGAAGAAGAAGAAGAAGAAGAAGAAGAAGAAGAAGATGATGATGATGATGATGAAGAAGACATTTATTTTTTGTGTCTCCTATTTTCGTGTGAATCACCTTTGTGCTATGGTTTCGAGCATATCCAATATATGTTCCAAAATCCACTGAAAATCTGAAATTCTAAAACAATTAGAATTTTCTAATTGTAATTGGAAACATCAAGTTCCTACAATTACAACTTGGACCACAAATTATAACTAATTATAGTTTGTCCGTAATAACCTCTCTTTCTCGCAATTAACCCCACTATGTTATCAAATAACACCTTGAGTATATAATCCTCTATTGTGTGTGACCTATTAGGTTTCCTAGTCAATTGGTAGCGAACATAAATTAATCTAAACGTCTTTGACATTAATAATCCATAACTAATTAGAATTAATCCTATTAATTCTAATCAGGATTGGTTTATTAATTCATCAATTAATAAACCCATATTCCCAGATCATGAGCGGTATCTCGCAACACATCATGATCACCTAAGAGTCCAAGAAGTCAAGTGGCTTGACATGAAACCTTCAATAACAAATTTCAGTGCAATTAACTCCTGTCACCATACAATATCTCATTCAGTTTGGAGTACAGAATAAGTGCCAACTCCCTCCAGAATTAATTCTAGCTCAAATACAATAGTACTTGTACCAGGAACCCACTACTCTAGATGTGTATCAATTGGAACTATTTCCAAAACACAATTGCCTTGGCCAAGGACTTTCCAAGTAGTAATTACTACAAGTGGCTGTGAGATATTCGCTCCTACTATTAGGAGCGGTGAATCCTTTATTGACCTTCTCAACTATTTTCGTTTACCTCACAATGTACCCAATATCCATCTCATAGGCGGTTCTCGATCGAGCTCCAGAGATTGGAATCAAAGTACAATGCTCAGCAAATAAAGTACTTTGGAGATCTCAAGTCTAAGGATACTTGTACGTTTGCTATATTATATCACTGGTACTAAATAGTTATTAACATGATTATCTCAAAGCTACGTCATGCAATGAATTTTTTCCATTAATAAGCATCCATGTATTAACTTTGAGTATCTCAATACTCACAGATATGAGAACCATCGCCTAATCAAATCAGGAAGTCTAACAGATGCTAGTTTTAATCATTAATGATGTCATATCTCATTAATACTATAACTAGTGACTATTTAAATACTAACACTATACAGTGTAGTAGGAATCTCCTATCATGATCTTTATCATGATTTCCTTAACACAGTGTTATACTAGGCACTTTATCAAATAGTTATATTACTTAAAAGTAAACAAAATACATTGTAAGATAAATAATGCATTTTGTTAAAATAAAATGTGTCATATACAATGTACAAGTGATTGTCTCTAGGGCACAACACTAAAAGTGAAGACTTTCACCAACATAGCATTTCAGGCAAATGCCATTGACTTTGAAAATGCCCCTAGTGGGGTGACTAATTTCAAATGTGCCAATGGGGAATATCTTACCTATCGTGTATGGTTTAGACCACCTTGATTTCAACTTACTTGGGAAAAATAGTAAGCAAGAATTGAATAACAACACTTGATCACCTTTCTCAAATTCATGTTGGCTAGTGATATGCTTATCGTGCTATTTTTTGACCTTATCTTTATACTGTAGTGAATTATCAGAAGCATCCTTGCACAAATCCTCCAAGGCTGTGAGTTGGAGCAACCTTGACTTTCCAGCTGACTCAAGATCAAGGTTAACAAGTTTTATAGCCCAAAAAGCTTGTGCTTCTACCCACTTAGAAACGTAATCCACTATTACCAAAATATATTTATTCCCCAAAGAACTAGAAAAAAGGTCCCATGAAGTCTATCCCCTAACAATCAAATACTTCACAAGCTTGAAAAATTTGTAATGGCATATCATTAGATTTAGAAATGTTACTTATGCTTTGACAACTATCACAACTTTGAACAAACCTGTGGGCATCTTTGAACAATGTGGGCCAATAGAATCCAGACTCAAGCACCTTTCGTGCAGTGTTGTTAGCTTGGTAGTGGCCTCCAGCAAGTCCTTCATGACAATGTTTAAGAATATCCTCTGCTTCCTAAGAGTCCACACGTATTTGAATAATTTGATCCACACAACATTTAAACAAATATGGGTCTTCCTAAAAGTAATGCCTTACTTAAATTTCTTCTTTTATTGCATTGTGAGATCTTTTGGGATAATTCATGCAACCAAGTAATTCTCAAAGTCTGTGAACCAAGGGGTGTTTGGAATCTCGCCTTCTATGAGCAAGAGTTATTCATCTGGAAAGGTGTCATTGATATCTTCCTCTACCAATGATTCCAAATTGGGATTATCCAGTCTTGACAGGTGATCTGTAGCCAAGTTTTTCGCACCCTTTTTGTCCCTAATTTCCAAATCAAAATCCTGCAATAATAATACCCATCTTATCAATCTTGGTTTGGAATCATGTTTGGTTAATAGGTACTTTAGGGCAGAATGGTCCGTATAAACAATGACTTTGGACAAAATAAGATAAGAACGAAATTTATCGAAAGCAAAAACTATGGCAAGCAATTCTTTCTCATTTATTGTGTAATTTTCTTGCGCATCCGTTAAAGTCTTGCTTGCATAGTATATGGGTTAGAAGTGCTTATTCCTCCGTTGTCCAAGTACTACACCAATTGCAAAATTACTTGCATCATACATTAGTTTAAATGGAAGAGACCAATCATGTGCAATCAAAATGGGTGAATTAATCAATTTCTCCTTAAGCAGGATGAACGCATTTAGGCATTTTTCATCAAAATTAAACACAGTATCATTTTCAAGTAAAGAGGTAAGAGGTTTGAAAATTTTTGAGAAATCTAAGATGAACCACCTGTATAAACTTGTGTGACCAAAAAAGCTCCTTATAGCTTTCACAGAAGTAAGAGGAGGCCACTTCTCAATTGCTTCAAATTTTGCTCTAGCTATTTCTATACCCTTCCTTGAAATTTTATGCCCCAACACAATACCTTATTGCACCATAAAGTGGCATTTATCCCAATTAAACATGAGGTTAGTCTCTTCACATCTTGCTAGTACCTTTTCAAGGTTAGAGAAGCACAAGTCAAATGAATCACTAAAACTGAGAAATCATCCATAAATACCTCCATGATGTTCCCCACGTACCCTTCAAATATAGCTGTCATGCACTTTTGGAATGTTCCAAGACCATTGCAAAGACTAAATGAGATTTGATGATATGCAAAAGTACCATATGGACATGTGAAAGTGATTTTCTCTTGCTCCTCAAGAGCTATGAGGATTTGTAGGTAGCCAGAAAATCCATCCAAGAAATAATAGTATTTATGTCCGGCTAACCTTTCCAACATTTGGTCAATAAAAAGGAGAAGGAAATGGTCTTTCCAAGTGGCTTTGTTTAGCATCCTATAATCAATGCAAAACCTCCAACCCGTGACCAATCACATAGGAACTAGCTTATTTTTATCATTAGGGCTTACCGTCATTCCTCCCTTCTTTGGCACCACTTGAGTAGGACTCACCCAAATACTATCAGAAATAGGGTAAATAATGCCTTAATCTAGAAGCTTAATTACTTCACCTTTTACCGTATCACTCATATATGGGTTCAACCTACGTTAGGGTTGTACTACGGGCTTTGCACCTTCTTCCATCAAAATCTTATGAGTGCAAAAAAATGGACTAATTCCCTTTATATCTGTGGTTTTTCAAGCTATTACTCCCTTATATTTCCCCAACATACTTACGAATTTGGTCTTTTATTCTTTAGAGAGATCTTTGGCAATGATCACGGGCAATTTATGTCCTTCAGCCAAGAACACATATTCAAAATGCTTAAGTAGGTCTTTCAGATCTAATTCTGGAGGATCCTCTACGGATGATTTCATTTTTCCCAAACTGTTTTTGTCAATTTTTTCAAAACTCTTCATCGCATCCTTATCAATAGAGTCCTCCAAATATGCTACAGAAGTTTCAACCACCTCCTCCTCAAATGATTCCTGCATAAACTCCAAAATAGGTTCGTTAATAATATCAATTCTTAAATAAGAATCATCAGAAGATAAAGGGTGTTGCATGCTTTTGTGGATGTGAATGACTACTTCCTCATCCCCATTCCTAAGTGTCAACCTCCCCCTATGAACATCAATTAATGCCTTTGCTGTAGCTAAGAAGGGTCTACATAAGATTAAAGGAACTTTGGAATCTTCATCCATGTCATGAATAATAAAATCTACTGGAAATATGAATTTGTCAACTTTTATAAGCACATCTTCTATTATACCTCTAGGATATTTGATAGATCTATCTGCGAGTGGAATATTCATCCTAGTGGGTTGGGGCTCTCCTAGTCCTGGCTTTTTAAATATTTTATATGGAAATAAATTAATGCTAGTACCTAAGTCAGCTAACATATTACAGACATTAAAAGTGCCAATTAAACATGGAATAGAGAAGCTCCCTGGACCATTCTCTTTGCGTGGCAAATTCTATTTGTCCTGCAGTATGCCTGAACATTCTTCATTTAGCACCACCATGAACAATTCTTCAAATTTCTTTTTGCGTACGAGCATGCTTTTGAGAAATTTGGCATATTTGGGCATGTGGATTAAGGCTTCACTAGGTGGGATGTTTATGTGCGGCTGTTTGAATATCTTAAGGAATTTGTCAAGTTGGGAATCTTTTTGGGCTTTGTGTATATAGGTAGGATAAGGAATTTGAGGCTGAAAAGTTGAATTTCTAATGGGATTTCCAGGAGATGGGCAGGGTGCAACCGGCGCCGGTTCACCTGGTTCGGCCAGCGCCAATTGCATGCTGGATGCTTTGCTCTCAGGTGTGTAACACCCCACAACCTAGGCCCAGTAGGGCCGGGGATGTCGCCCCGTCCAAAGGACAATGGGTCTTTATAACTAGGTCAAAAAATTTTTTAAAAAATAATACATTGAAAATTAAAACTTATTACAACCCAAAAATTCAAGAACAAATACAAAATAAATTATTCACTCTCATCTCTCAAAACATTACATAAAATAAATAACACAACATCTTCCAAGTAGGCAACAACTAGCTACTCTTCCCCAGAGCAGGATCGACCTGAAATCATGGTAAAAAAGGTAATAAGATAAAAATTTCAATAAGCCCGTGTGTGCTTTGAGTGTTTAGGTAAAATAGTTCATGTATACAAGATGTAAGCGCTTCATAAGAAAAAGTATTGGCAAGCATTAAACAATGTTAAAAATAAAGAGTGGCATTTTGCTTTTCCTACCTTACATGTGCACAATAAAATCAACCACTCAAAAGGGCGGCCATGGGTTACCACACGTTGGGCCCCATAACCATACAACGGTCAGAATGCCACACATTGTGCAGATTGATAAAAAGGTAGGTGTACGGTCTATCGGGTAAGATACTTCTCCTTCTCTACACCCAAACAAAACCGGTTGTCCACTCCGGTAACACACAGTCCATATGACTGAAACTTGCTAGCTCGGACCGGCATGACTAAATAGTATTGTCGCTTCTCTAAGTTGAGTTCTTCTAGAGGTGGCATCTTTCCAGGAGACTCGCTCTTGCTCTTCAAAACTAGTACTACTAGCCTACCCTTATTGAGTACTCAACGTTGATTGTCCCACTTGGGAGAAAACTGATAAAACACAGCTTTACTTGAAAATGGCAATAAAGGTTTTCTAAAGTCTGTGTCAAAATTGGTTTTTGAAAGAGTTTAGTGTTTGAGAAAAACTGCTTATTGGTTTTTAAATAATTTATGTGACTGAAATAAGAAAGGGAATAGTCCTCAATTGCCTTTACAAAAATAAGTGTTCATACACTTCATATTTGGCTTGCCATGGTGACCTTTTTACATCAAATAGATTTTATACAGTAGCTTACCTGATCCTTTGCTTGAGCTAATTCAAAGATCCTCAAAAGCTGACCTAACATTACCTGGGGTAAACACAAGCCATAATTAGACTTAAGCCAAATTTACTTCCATAAATAATCCTAGTTCAACTTACTACAATCATGACCCTAATGACCCAAACTTTAAGGCTAAATGATAAAAATGATTTTATAAAATAAATCTAGCTTGATAATAAAATAACAAGGGATTGTAAAATAATTACTAATAAGTTGTAGATATAAATCTTTGTTATTAATAAATAAAGTATGGTTTATTTGATGAAGGGTCCCATGTTCTAGATGATATTACTAAAATAATAAATTATTACTATTCTCTTAATTAATAATTAATGGCTAGAAAATAATTGATAAATAAAATTAATAATAAGTAAATTTTAATATACTTTGATTAAAAGATAATAAATAAATTTTATTAGTATTTATGATTATATGACTTATAAGATTAATATTTTACCTATTATGATTATTTATATAAAAGGCTTTATTTAATATTATTATTAAATTTAATATTTATATATTGTATTTTTAATAAAAGACATCATGCATTTGGCGAAAATATCATTATTTCATATATCAATCCAATTCCAAATCTTCCTAAGGTTTTCAAAATCATTAGAAGAAAATATAGCATTAATTTTTATTAATGTAATAAATTTGGCTAACTTAATTAGTTTAGGATCAACAAGGTCATGATCATAATTCTCCTATTGATAACCATTGTCGTGAACATAAACTCTAACACCAATCAACAAACTATTCAATTCATGAATAAAAGCATATATCTATATCTACCATCACATGATCCAAACTTCACTAAACATAATCATATTCACGGTTTCAATAAGAATACAAGAATATAAAACCCTATTCACCAAAGGTGACATAATATCTATCATGCTTAATCACTCATACTAAGTCACGACATGAAGAGCATGCAACAAAACCCCAAAACATCATAAAACTCAACCAAGACAAATCATCCTCCTACTTCAATCCCAACTCTATCATATAAACACATACTCAATCTCCAATCATATTCCATTCTTTTCCAATAATATCCAAAAGACATGATTTTAGAATTAAGGAGAGGGTTAAAGAGACATACTCGATTGGTGACTACCTTGATGAAGTCTCAAGAAAGTCCACACGCTTGGAAGGCTTAATCTGACCAAGATGGAAGAAGAGAAAATGGCCATGGTTGAAACGACCATTTCGGCCGAGAGAGAGAGAGAGAGAGAGAGAGAGAGAGAGAGAGAGAGAGAGAGAGAGAGAGAGAGAGAGAGAGAGTATTAGTATGTTTCAATAAAGATCGAAGAGGAAGGAAGATGAACATAATCGTTCATGATTACCTTGAAAGAGTTCTTGAGCCTTCAAGGAAATTCTGGTTTTTGATCCAAAAGTAGAATCATGTTTTCAGCATTTGATGTTATAAATTACAGAAACGGATTCTAGAGGGTGAGTAGACGTGATCTGGAGTTTTTGGGAGAGATTGGAGGTGTTTAGAGTAGTCTTAGGCTTGGAGAATGGTGGTGTGTGTTCTTTGGAGAAATGGAAAGAATGGAGGAAAGGCTAGACGAAATCTATTGAGTGGTGTTGGCCAAATGGATTGGAGAATCCTTGTGATTAAATTTTCAGATTAGGGAAAAGAAGGAAAGTTGGTTGTTTGAAATTCAGAAGAAGTAATTTAGGGAGTGGATTAAGGTAGAAAATATGGTAAGAATAGTTTGGTTGATAGAGGTCCTTGGAGCTGCTATGGCCGACTGGAATTAGTTGAGGTTTTGCTGAGATGAATAAGGTTGAAGAAGCTATAGGGTGGCCGAAATTCTGTGTGTTCTGGTGGAGGAAATTTCTGGTTGGTTGAGGCTTAAACCATAGAAGTTTCATGGAGTAATTTGCTAAATTTTTTAATTCCAATTGAAGGCTTGATTGTAGTGATTTAAGGAGTGGCTATAGAGCTCTTTTCGTGCAGATCAATGGAGGAGGTGATGAAGTTTAGTTCATGGCTGACTAAGGTTGTTTTCACAGAAAGTTGGAGTGGTTTTTTGGACAAGGTTGAAGAGAAAACAAGGCTGGAATTTCTGGTTGTTCATTCAAGAGGTTCACTGGAATTTTTGTGTAGATTTTCTGTAATGTTCCAGCCAACTTGTAGAAGTTTTGAAGGGGTATTGGAGGGTACTATAAGGCTAGTTTCTAGCCTTCTTTATGGAGGAAAGGCAGAGGTGAAATACTTGTTTGAAGGCTAGAAGGAACAGCGTGTTTTTCGGCCTGCTAAGTTGCGAAACTTGTCCAGAAATTTTCCTGGTTTGCACAGCTTTTGTGCATTCCGATTTTTGGCTGAAGATTTCAGCCTTCAAGCTGAACAATTTGGCTATTTTTCTGGCAGCATTTGAGTGAGAAAAATGGCTGAAGTTTTCGAAAGTTGAGTTGACCAAGAGGCTGGAAAATTTTCCAGATTGCTATATGAAGAAGATGAATACTTATAGGGTGGATTTTGAAGGTTCAACCATGGAGATTAATTCCCTTACGAACGAATCTGGATCCTTCCCCATTTTTAGTCAAAATTTCATCCTCCAAGAGGCACTTTCGAAACTCCAAAATCACAGAACCTTGCTGGAATTTTCCGGAAATAAAAATTGTGAAACCCCAGTCAAAACCAGTCTTGGAGTAAGGGGGGTTGGGATGCATATCATACTTTATTGCATGTTTAAATATATTTTTATATGATTTTCTATGTTTTGGATTTGAGATTTATTGTCTTGAAGGTTTGGTTGTGGGTATTGCTTGAGAATGGTAAAATGGTAATTTTGCTTGAGGTGGAAAAAGGGAGATAGCTTGAGGATTGAATAGAAAATATTTTTTTTAGAGGGGAAATAAGAACAAGAGTTGTTGTGGTATAGTGGTTAGAGCCTTAGAATTAGTTTTTGAGGTCTTGGGTTCAAATTCCATCATAGGAACTTTAGCTTGGTTAAATTTTATTTTTGCTTGGGAAGTAATAATTTCGGTTTTATGTGCTTGGAGTAGGGTAGAGATGTTGTCATAAGAGAGACATGTTAGGAGTATCCTCATTCTACTCCTTTGCCCTACACGAATTTCCTAAGGGGAATTCATTTCCCCTTGATCTTTGATTTTCCTTATTTCTCAACTCATTAGTTTGATCAAGTTGTTCTAGCCATTTCCTTTCCAGAAATTTCAGTAAAGTACTGTGGTTTTGTAGGATCAAAATGTCTTAGTGAAAGGCATCTTATGGTCTGAAAATGTGGAAGAGTTGTGGGAGATTCCAAGAGGATAAATCCCTCTAGTGAACTTGCTAAAAATTCACTCTAGCTAGGTTCATTTCCCTTTATGCATAGAACTGAAATTTTCTAGCTTTGTGTGCCTTCAAGGTGTTGAAATTCTTAACCATTATTCCCTCCCAAATGGTGCCAGAAAAAGGCCCTTTTGTTCAGCCTAGAATCTGGATTTTTCTGGCTATTTTCAGATTGCACAAAAGTGGTGCAAAACCAGAAAAATTCCTATGCAAATCGCAGCTTTGGAGATCCAAAACCAAGCTGTTTTCTTCCACATTTTGTTTAGCACCTTAGCCATGTTTTTCCTCCATGAAGAAGGCTGGAAACCAGCCTTGAAATCCCCTAAAATTCCCCTTCAAAATCTCTGCAAGCTGGCTGGAAAATGGCTCCCGAAAAACTATCCAGGAATTCCAGCCTAGCCAAAATCCTATGCAGTCTAACTGTCCAGCTTTGTTTCCTAATTCTCTCCCAGCCGAAACACCATCCTTGTTCTGCATAAAATTCCCTTAAACCTTTAGTAACTGAGCTCCATTATCTCCCTTAAGCTTCTGCATGAAATTCAGACATGGCTGCCCGAAAATCTCTCCAACAAATCCATGCAATCATGCTTGATTGATTACCAAAATTCCAGCCACCTTAGTTTAGCAACCTTCCATAAAGTATCCCTCAAATAACCAAACTTTTTCTTCACCATTATGCTCCTTGTTTTTGGCCACCATAAGCCTCCTTAAACCAACTTTCAATAAACCAAAACACTGCTCAAAACAGTCGGCCATGGCAGACTTTCAAAGCTCTCCAATAATCAAGATATTCTTGAATATTTAGTTTCCAAATTTGCTTCCTAAAAATATTCTTCAAGGATTTTAACAACTAGCCTTTCCTTTTCCCTTCCAAACCAGAAAGCCATATTCCTAAACCCTACAAAAAATTCGGCAACCCTAGTTCTCACAGAATTTCGGCAGTTGCAAAACAAAATCTCTCAAATCCCTTCAACCTTAAAGAACACACACAACACACCAAGAACACCTACTCCTTCCTTTTACCTAATACCCCTCCAAACCACTTCAAACCTTCTCTAAAATTTCCAGATTTAACCTACTCACTACCGTGAGTCCATCAACACCATTCTTAACATCAAACTCCACAAACCAACTTGCTAGTTTAGAAAAAAAACCAGAAAATTCTGTGAAGGTTGAAGAACACCTTCAAGGTAGGTTTGTTCTAACAACTTCATCTTCTCCAATCTTGATCTCTAGTGAAAATATATATGAATAAACAAGCTAATGGTCTCTCTCTCTCTCTCTCATGGCCAAAACTCTTTTCTCTTGGCCGGATGGCTTCATCTCCCATGGCCATGCTTTCTCCATCTTCCTTGGATGAAGCTAGGCATCTAGGAGTTGAGATCCATTCTAAACTCCTTCAAGGTATTCCTCAACCAAGTAATTCCCTTCAATCTTTCTTTTAAATTCTAGATTCATGTCTCTAGGATGATGTTTATAGTATGTGGATTGTGATAGGATTTGAGTATGTATTGTTGAGATTAAAGCATGAATATATGTATGATTGTGAAGGAGATGGGATTTATGCATGGAAGGATTATCTTGGTTGATTGAATGATGATTTGGGGTTGGATGCATGTTTCTATGTCATAGGTAGTATTTGTGATGAAGTATGCTAGAGATTATGTCACCTTTGGTGAATAGGATTTATATTCATGTTGGATTATTGAAGCCATGATCATATTTATGCTAGTAGAGGTTAGATCATGTCTTGATAAATTTAGGTCTATGCTTATATGCATGATTTGGATGATTTGATGAATTGAAGGATTGTATATGTTCTTGATTGTGGTTAGCCATAGAAATTTGATCATGATCTAGTTGTCCCTAAGCTAATTTTTATTTCATGAATAAAATATTTAATAATATAATTTTACTAGTAATTTTGAAAAACCCTAGGAAGGGTAGATCTGGATTATTATATATAATAAGGATATTTTAGTCAAATAAATAATAGCTTTTGCTAGAAAAATAATATATATATATATATATATATATATATATTACTTAAAATAATGAAATCAAATAAAGCCTTTTATGTAAATAATTATAATTAGTAAAATATTTATTACTCAAAATTTAATTATTATCTTTTAATCAAAACCCATTAAGAATTTATTTATTATTGTTCAAGCAAGACTCATTAAATTTATTTTCAACTAATGTTAGCTATCAATTATTTTCTAACAACAAAATTATTAATAAATCATTATTTTATTTAATACTACCTAGGACTCTTGATCAAATAAACTCTAGATTTTTCTTAGCAAGATTTAAACTTTCAACTTATTAGAATTTATTTCCCAAACTATTAATTATTTTAAATATCAAATTAGACTCAACTTATAAACCTATTTATTTATTGTTTGGGCCTTAGAGCTTGGGACACTAGGATCATGGTAGTAGTAAGTTGAGTTGATTTAAAATTGAGGAAGTGGATTGTGGTTTGAAATTGATTGTGATTTGTATTTTCCTATGCGGGTTAGGTCAGCTTTTGGAGACCTTTTATTGTGAGCAAGAATCAGGTAAGATCCTGCATAAAACCTGATTGATATGAAATGTTTATTATGGCAAGCCACATGTAGAGTGTATGGACACTCATTTATGCAAAGGCAATTGAGGGTTGAATTCTTTCTTTATTCAAACAATTGAATTATTTAAAGATCAATGAGCAGATTTAATCAAACTCAAAACTCTTTCTAAAAATGATTTTGACAAAGACTTTGGAAACCCTTAAATTGCCATTTTTATGTGGAATAGTGTTTTGTTCATTTTATCCCAAGTGGGAAACGTCGTTGAGTACTCAATAAGGGTGGACTATTAGGGCTAGTCTTTGAGGGGTTAAGGTATGTCTCTCAGTAGGTGGCCACCTCTGAGGGGTGAGTCCTTCCCGGATAAGACGTCAGTCCAGTAGGTCGTGCCAGTCTGAGCTAGCAGTGTTCTTTTCAGTCAAATGACTGTGTTTTGCCGGAATGGACATCCGGTTGTTGTTTGGGTATAGAGAAGGAGGAGTATCTTGCCCAGTAGGCCGATCACCTACTTTTGTCTGTCTGCACAAAGTGTGGCATTTTGACCGGCAGTATGCACAAAGTGTGGCATGTCGACCATGCGGTTATAGGGCCCAACGTGTGGTAACCCATGGCCATCTCTTTCGAGTGGTTGATTTTATTGATTATTTATGGTTGGAAAAGCCAAAACACCACTGTTGCTTTTGACTAATGTTTATTGCTTGCCAGTGATCTCTTATAAAGAATTTTATACTTTGCATTCACGAACTGTTTTCTCCCGACACTTAAGTACACACGGATTTACTGAAATTTCTGTCTCACCACCATTTTTACCATGATTTCAGGTCGATCCTGCTGTGGGGATGAGTAGCTAGATATTGCCTGCTTTGGGAGAATTTTCTGATGATTTATTTTGTGTAATGTTTTGGGGAGATGAGAGCTGATGAATTTTATTATGAATTTATTTTGGGTATTCTTGGATTGATTTCTTGGATTGATTATTATTTTTTTTGGGATGTAATAAATTTTAAGTTCAAGTATCATTTTTATTTCGCTATTTTATTTGTGTGGCCTAGTTATAAAGACCTCTTGTCCTTTGGATGGAGCGACATCCCTGGCCCTGGCGGGCCTAGGTAGCCGAGTGTTACAAAAATGGCTTGGATAAATTGAATGAACTTAATTAGTAGAGATTAAGGTAAGCTAGGGAATAAAGGACATGAATCCCTTAAGAATTCTTGTAGGGTACAAGAGTAGGATTAAGATATTCCCTTCAAACCTCTCTTAAGACAATCACTCCTACTCCTTCCTACACAAAATAAAATTAATCATGCTAAAACTTAAATGATGTGATTTAAACTCAAGACCTTAGAGATTAATTCACAAAGCTCTAACCACTAAACCATAACAACTCTTGTTCTTATTTTCTCTCCTAAATATTCTTCCTATTTAATCCTCAATCTATCTTCCTATTTCCACTTCAAGCAAAATTACCATTTTACCCTTCCTATTCAGTAAGCATAATTAAGCCTTCTAGACTATAAATCACAATTCCAAAGCACATAAAATCTTTCAAAAATATATTTATGCATGCACAAAAATATGATATGTATCCCAACCCCCTTACTCTAGGGTTGGTTTTAGATGGGGTTTCACCAGGTGTATAAGGCAGCCGACGCTGGTTCTGTTCCTCCAGCCGGCATCGATGGCAGTCTGCACTATCTCACAACTCCTTTCCACTCCGCAATATGACATCAGCTATTTCCTCTTTATCTATTGGTGTTAGTTCTTGAGACTTCAACATCACGTCAGTCAAAAACCAGATTTGTCTTTCCATATCATCTCCTGAAACTTCTCAATATGGAATCTATTTCTTGGAAGCGTTTTGTGACATGGACAACAAATTTTCCAATCACTGTCACTAGCTCTGCTGATTCTGGTACTTTGAGTGTTATCTCAGAAGAGTGATGGGGGTACTGCCCCTCATTACGCCTCATCTGGTTCCAATTTGCCATGTCACCTAAACATAGAAGATAGTTAGATACGGAATTCACAATTCAAACAAATTTAAAAAATAAATTAGTCAATTAAACATCAGTTAAAGTTAGTAAATTAGATTACAAAGATACAAAAGATGGCACCTTTCTGCAAAAAGAACAATTGTACAAATTTACATGTTTACATATTTACGTATTTACATATTTACATGGTTAAAGCAACAAAATCCAAGCTTTCATGATATTGGTCCTCGGCAACGGCACCAAAAACTTGATGTGTATGAATTTGGGTATAAAAATCATATAAAAATGAGCACATTTTCAATCAAGTTTAAATTAAAACGTTAACCCCAAATTACACATATGAGCAAGCGTACTCATCATTAAGCAGAGCATAGGGTTTAAAACGAGTATCGATCCTCAAGGAACAAGTATACCTTAATCACTTTTCTTTCATTATTTAACCGACTCCATAAAGTGAAAAAGAAAAAAAAAGAAAAATAAAATAAAAGAATATATACAAGTTAAGGATGGAGAATTATGTAACGCAAACCATTATTTTGACAAACATGACCTTAAAGTATCCAATCATTATCATAACTAATCATTCTCTTGGCATCATGAAGGATTAAGATAGATTCACGTCTTTTTCAATCCATGAAATCATTATCTTCTAGATAAATTAGCATCACATATTTTGTCCCAACTAATTTACCCAAAAGATGCATTAAACACGACCCTTGATTAAATTTCCATATTTTGGCAAACTTAAAACATGAAATTAACCAATGAATCCATATTTTGGAAAACTTCAATTAACCTCGAATTACCTAGTTCTTAGCAATTAACCCCATTTTTCAAGCAAGTTAAGAAACAACAAATATGAAATTAATGAATTGAAGCAACAATCAACCCCTTTTTCAAGCAAGTTAATAAAAGAAACAACAAATTAACCTTATATTCAGTATAAGTAATTAAATACCAAGAATAACAATTAATTAATCAACTGATCAAAGTAACTCTAAAAATTATGAATACCGAAAGCAATGTCAAATTACAATAAAATAATTAATACATTATTGTTCAAGAAAAGAAACTAAAGTTAAAAGAAAGCACTCATAGACAAGCCTTCTTCTTCTTCTTTCGTAGACCCTCTTATACAATCCTTCTTGGTTTGATAGAATTCCTCCTTGAATTTGAGTGATTCGATGTTTTGATTTGCGAATTCCTCTTTTTCCCTTGTGTTTTTTTCCCTATTTATAGGCTTTAAAAATGCCTAAATTCGTCCCTCTAGGGTTTTTGGCCAACTAGAAGTAGGAAAATACTAAAACTCTGTCAATGTCCAAAAAATGCGCACAAAAATCGAGGCACCGCCTTAGTACCCATGCACAGCCGGCGCCGCCTATCCTGGCAAGGGCCAGTGCTGGTTGTGTTCTGCTTCTCCGTCCGTTCATTGATTTTTCTTGATTTTTGCACCAATCGTTCTAGACTGCAGCTAGTGCCACCTCTAGCCTCCTAGCTGGCTCCGATTCGGTTCTGTTCTGCTATGTTTTGATCGATTTTGTTACCTCAAAATACGTGCCAATGGCACGTGGGAGGCGCCGATTCTCCTGTCTTGGCCAGCACCACCTCTATTCTGTTTAGCAATGTTTTTGCCTTATTTTACCCCTAAAATCTGAAATAATGCACAAAATGCCTTTCGAAAGGAAAAATCTCAAATATGAAGGAATATGACTAGTTATTAAACAAAATGTATCACAAAATAGCCTCAAATAACGTGGAAATATATGCTTAATTTAGACCCTATCAGTGCCTAAACATAGTAGAATGCTGCAGGGAATTGTCTAAAGATGGATTGTAGCGCTTTTCTACTTTGATCTTGTTATGTTATTGCCTGCCGTATGAAATTTAGCACATTGGATCAGAAAATTGTGCAGGTTAGATGTGTAGAAGGTAGAAGGATGGTGTAGAAGAAGATACCTCTCAAGCTCTCTTAGCCTCTAGTGCTAATCTTTTAGGGAGTCTAGACATGATGGGAAGATGAAGAAAGATGAGACAAATATAAAAGTTGGAGGTTCTTTAGGTTACAATTTACAGCAAATGTTCAACTCTCAACAGTCTCACAATCACATTACCATACAACACCACCACCACTCAACACAAAACACCTCAAGATATTCAGTAAACACCACTCAACACCCTCCAATAACCTGCAAGAAAATAAAACATATGCCACTCCAAACACTTTATCAATTAAGTTGATCATATTCACAATGTTCAATATTGCTCAAGAACCATATTCAGTCTAGAATCATCATGCTCTATCAGCCATACTATTTAAATCATAATGCCAAGTTTATCATCATAAGGCTAAGTGAAATATTGAACAATTATCCTTCAAGCCATAAGTTAATCACTATGCATGCTCAATCACTTCCAAGAATGCAGACTATTAATGGCGTTAATCATAAAGCATTATCCATGATATTCCCATGCCAATGCAAGCTCAAAGAAAGTAATCTTAGCAACCAAATTCTTCATTAGAAAATATTCACGAAATTTCTCCCCAAAAATGCATAGAAAATGACCCAAAATTCATAAGAAAAACTAAATTGTAGAAAGTGTAGAAAATTCTTACCATAATGTTCTCCAATGCATGGGCAATAATTCTATGCAAAAAATTTGAAGAAATCACGCACCAAATGGAAGGATTGAAAAATGGGTTTTGGGTGAAAATGTTGGATTTTTTCTTTTTTTGATCCAAACTTGCAAGAAAAAAATGGGGATATTATGTTTTGGAGGTATGAAAATTGATTCGGTGGTGTGTTTGAAAATGAACCCGGCGATGGGTTGAGAGAAAATTGGAGAGGAGTGGAGAGTGTTGAACAAAAAATGGCCAAGAGGGCTGTTTTGAATGTGGCGGCTAAACGGGCCTGGCGCCGGGCCAATGGATTGGGCCTGGAACCGAGCTTGTTCTGCTTACACTTTTTTGTGAAGCCGTGTTGACTCGGTCATCGGGCCACGAGTTGGGTTCGGCATCTGATCAGCTCTGGCTAAAAAATCATTTAAAAAAAAAAATGCATTTGAATGAAAATAAAGAATAAAAGACATGAAATCATATGAAGTATGTAAAATAATTTCTAAATAAATAAAAACAAATGGGAATTAAAAAGATTGTTCTGCAAAAAGTAAAGGAATTAAAAAATTAGCATTTCCCATGGTCTTGGTCTCGTGGGTTGGTCTCCATGTTTCTTGGCAGTGTTCTCGGTTGACGTTCACCAAGAAGCTTGACAAATTATCCAATTTGACCCTCCTGGTTGCGCATAGATGCCTCCAAGTTCCTCATGGTTGCATCAATTCCTTAGAACTGTGCTTTCGTTCAACTTATTAGTTTGGTGACCATTTCATTAGAAGATGGTTTGACTGGTGGGGCATTTTAGGGAAGAGATGGTTGGGTCCTTTGCATCCCAAAATTCACAAAAGCTTGCTGAGGTTGGTTTTGGTTGTTCCAAGAAAATTTAGGGTGATTCCTCCAACCTGGATTGTAAGTATTGCTGTTGGGATTAATACCTTGCAGACTATTACCTAAAAATGCCGCTTTATCCAATGCTTCTTATGAAGACCCAATATTTTGGTACTCATGATTTTGATGCCATTTCCTAAAAAAAAAAAATCATAAGTCACACTCATTACCTGTCCTTAGGAAGGAGGCATTACCAATTGATCCATTTTCTCTGTAAGTGCTTCCACATTTGCCTCTAAGGCAGCTGTTGCATCCATCTTATGCACTCATGTACACAATCTCTAGACCACGAACTCTCCAAAGCATAGTTATTACTAGCAAAATTTTCAATTAGGTCAAAGATCTCTTCTGGGGTTTTGGAATTTATGGAGCCTTCTGCAGATACATCCACTAATTGCCTTGTAGTAAAACTCAACCCATTGTGAAAAATCTACATTTGCATCCCCAACTCGAATCCATGGTAAGGACACTTTCTCAACATCTCTTTGAACTTCTCCCAACACTCATAAAGGTTTTCGGCCTCTAATTGTTGGAAAGCAAAAATGTCAATCCTAAGTTTGGAAATTCTAACTGGTAGGAAATATTTATCCAAGAATTTTTTATCTAAACTATTCAAAGTAGTAATGGATCCGATGGGAAAATATTTTAGCCTTAATTTCACTCAATCTCTCAAGGGAAAAAGGAAGAGTCTTAGCTTGATGGCATCCTCAGAAACACGATTCATCTTAAATGTGTCACATATTTCTAGGAAGCTTGCAAGGTGGGCATTAGGATCTTCCTCAGCTAACCCATCAAACTGGACTATATTCTGGATCATTGGGATCACATTAGGTTTTATCACAAGGTTATTAGCCTCTATCCTAGGCCGTGCGATACTAAAGCCTGTACATGAGATTGCTGGTTTTACAAAGTCATTCATCAGCTACCTGTTAGTTTCATTGTTTCCACCATCGTTGGGTTGATTTACCTCCATTACTCTCCTCACCCTTTTAGTGACAACCTTCCATACCTTAGTGAGAGTTCTCTCGATTTTTGGATTAAAGTCGACTATCTCAGCTTTGGATCGCCTGATCATAAACTAAAAGCAAGGTCTACATAAGACATAAAAGATTTGAGATTATAGAATTTAGAAGTAAAACAGTTAGGGCATGTTTACAGATTAAGTTACAAGAAATTACACATGCAGAGACATTAAAGTACAAGTATACAAGAAAACAACATAAAGCACCTAGTCATACAAGGAACGTATATACATATTTACATATAAACATATTAACATAGTTAAATCAACAAAATCCAAGCTTTCATGATATTGTTCCCCGACGACGGCGTCAAAAACTTTATGCGTAAATTTTAGGTATATAAAATCATCAATTTAAATTCATCCCTTAATCAAGTTTTAATTAAAACATTAATTCCAAAATACACATATGAGCATGTATACTCATAGCAAGCATAGTACAAGGAATTAACGAGTATCGATCCTTAAAGGAACAAGTACACACTAATTACTCTTATTTTATTATTTAACCAATCCAAATAAAGTAAGAAAAGAATAAAAAGAAAAACAAAAGAAATATATATAACTCAAGAATGTAGATTTATGCAATTTAGACGATTACCCTAGAAAACATAACAATAAACCAATTAGCAATTCTATCAACTAATTATCATCTAGGCATCACAATGGAATATAAAGTAAAACTCAATCGTCTTACAAGTCATGATTCTAGTTAGGTAAATTTCGCTTCATTTGTCAATCCATGGAATCCTATATTTTGATTCATATTAACAGATTTGTCAATCAAGCTAACATAACCAAAATATGCATTAGGCTTAATTCCTTATAAACATGAAATTAGCTAATAACCGTATGTTAAGGCGAAATTAACGTAACATTTGATCACTTACTTGTCAAATCCTTACTTCATTGTTCACATCCATCAAGATTTAACAAGTACAAAATGAATGCAATGAAAATCCTAACATCGTTGTGTCGAAGTCAATTAGAAAAACTCGCATCAATAACTAATGAAATCAAGTAATCAAACACCAATGATGACAAAGACTTGATCAAATAACTAAATTATCCAAAAATTATGAATCCTAAAATAATGTTAAATTACAATGAAAACATTAAATACATAATTGCTAAAGAAAAAGAAAACAAATAGAAAAGAAAGCACTCATAGACAAGTCTTTTTTTTTTTTTCCTCGAAGACTCCCTTTGAACAATCATATTTAGCTTTGGTGAATTCCTCCTTGCATGAGAAAATCTAAATTTTAGCTCTTTAATTCACCTGTCTTATTTGTATACATCAAACCCTTGTGTACTCTTATGCTTTTATAAACCTCTTGGATGCCTATTTTGTGGCTAAGGAAGTCTTGGCCAAGCAGGAATAAAAAAATGCCAAAATTCTTGGATAAGCCTTAATTCTGCGTATAGAATTATCACCTCCAGAACCTATCTGGCCCTGGGTACCTTCGATCCACCTAGGGCCAAGTACATTCTGTTCTTCTTCTATTTTGCTTTGTTTTTTGCCATCTTTTCTTTAGCAAGCAAAATAGACCTAGTGCCAGCTACAATAGTGCCAAGTACACTTGCCAGACCTGGTGCCAGGTCTGTTCTGGAAAAATCCCTGAAGCTGGACAGAATGGACCCGGTGCATGGTCTAAAGCTAGGCCTGGCACCAGGTGTATTCTGGTTCTGTACACTTTCTACTCGATTTTTTACTTAAATCTGCACATATTTTCCAAAAACACCTTTCACAAGCAAAATGTTAAATAGGAAGGAATATGCCTAGTTATTATAACAAATGTATCTTAAAACAACCTCAAATAACTAGGAAAAGAATGGTGATTTTAACCCCTATCACTTGATTAGTTGACAAACAATAAGTAATAAATCGCTTAACCCTTTGTTCAAATTCATATGTAATTTCTTTAATCCATTGTACGTGTCTTTTTACATCCACTTACAATCATTCTTCTACATTTAATACAAAAGAAACATTATATGTGCTTGAGTTTTGAATCTTTTTCTGCTATAATCGTGTAGCTTATTAGCACTTGTATAATTTGAATAAAGAACCTTGGTGTTGTGGAGGTCAAGTATCCTAATATACTCATTATGAATTATCGAAGAAAGATTGAATAATGATACCGTAGAAATGTTATCAATTATCTATATTGAGTTTCCCATTGAAGTCCTAACTCTAAAAAAGGTTTAAACTTATGTATTCTATTTTTAAAAAAAAAAAAAAATTGACAGAGTTTTCCCATTAAATTGAACGTTTTCCAAGCACTAAGCCACCTCAATACACCCAACATTCATTGTAAAAAATACACAAAACACAGAATCTCATAACAATTAATCAACAACACTAACTTGAATAATGAAATTATAAATTATGTATCTCATAAGTTTTTGTTTGATCTGTTGATTGATTTTGATGATTCTTTATATAGTGTGTGCTTCAGTCTATAGGTAGTTCCATTCATGATGCTTGTAGAGTCAAAAAAATATAACGGCTGTAAATTAGAAGAAAAAGAAGATGGAGAAAACAAAAGAATAAATGAAGAGAGAGAGAGAGAGAGAGAGAGAGAGAGAGAGAGAGTGTGAGAGAGTGAGAGCGAGCTTGGCTTAGAGAAATAGGGAGAGAAGAGGGACAAGGAAACTTGGACTATTTTTTAGCTAGAAATTATTCTTCACAAGGTAACTGCTAACCATCTAAAATTAAAGTTGTTCCATGAATTATGAAGAACATTCTGACATTAATTTTGCAAGAAAGCAAGAATGAAATAGCTATGCTTAATTTTGATAAATTGAAATTTTGGTGTTGTTAAGCTATAGCTTTGTGCCGATTGCCTGGAGAATTATTTTGCCATGATTTTTATGATGTTTAGTGAAGTATTGAAGAAGTTATGGTAAAGAATTGATGGCTGAATTCATGAAAGAAGAAGGAAAAGGAAGAAATGGAATAAACTAGTTGTGATGATGAAGAATTTAAAGCATGAAAACATTTTGTTTGTGGCTGTGATTTTTGTTGTACTTAAGCCATGTTATGTTTGTGTTCTTCATAACTGAAACCTTGTTGTTGTGATGATGTTTTATTATGATCTTGTGTTAGAAAATTTGTGGAACAATTGCAAACAAATGGGCAAAACCCTTGGCTAAACAAGTATAACCCTAATAATTGAAATTTGTGGCAAAAGAAGAAAGAAAACTATCTGACTATTCCCTAGCAAACCTTTGAAGAACAAAGCATCAAAGTCCCACAAGAAATATAGCAAGACCAACTATAAATTCACCCAAATATTCTTCACACAGAAAAGGAAATCGAGATTAAGAGAAGTAGAACTATAGGAACGAAAGCAATGGAATTCAAGATAAACCTTAGAAGAACAAAGGAACTAAGACCTAATCAAGAGAAACCATAATAGATTATCCAAAGATTTTTGAGAATCTTACATAGAGAGGACTAAAACCTAAGTAAGGTCTTCAACAAGATGAAACAACGAGGTTAAACCTTTCAAACATCTTTTCCACAATTTGAAATAATGTAAGATGAAATGTCTTGTCAAATTACAAAAGATGTATTTATACTATCCTAGCCCTAGATAAGAGACTATTAAGGCCCCAAGATAATTTAAGAGCTTAAAATGTCTTTACAAAGTGTTTAAAATAAAGGGAATGTAGAGAAAATAGTAAAAATCGATAGAATAAGGGGGCCCGCCCGATTGTAACCAGTGGCAGGATCAGGTGTTGGCCCTAGCACTAGGTCAGCATTAGAATTCCAGTACTATGTCTGACTAGACCCGATGCCAGAAGTAGGTGCTGGATTTGGCAATAGGTCAGCATTCCAGTGTTTGGCTGGTAGAGTGCACTGGCACTAGGTATCCTACTGGGGCCTGCGCCAGGTTGAAACTAGAAGCTAGATTTCAGCATTTTCTCTCTCTTTCTCTCCCTCTTTTGGTGCAGGCATGGGCTATTATTGGGATTCCACTTGGATGTTCATTCGCGGTTGCGTTCATCAGTTTTCCAAATCTCTTCCACCCTCAAGTATGGTTGTAGGAGCCAATGGATATTGCCTTGAAGTCTCTTGGTACTTGATCTTGTCATTGGCCCTTGCATTACCATTCTCCCTTCTTGAGATTATGCTACATGGTTAGCTTGATTCCTATCATATATTCCTTCTTGAAGTTGATTCTTCTATGAATCATCAACCACATCAAAAGGAGTTAAATCACTAACGTTAAATTTAGCATGAACCTTATACTTATTAGGGAGATCGTTGTTGTAGGTATTATTTCCAACTTGGCCCATGACTTGCAAAGGTCCATCACCTCTTGTGTCCAACTTGTAAAACCCCACCTAAACCTACCATAGAGTAAGGGGGATTGGGTGCATATCATATCATCTTGCATAAAATATATTACTTGAATGATTTTATGTGCCTTAGAAATGTAGTATATTGGTTATAAGGTTTATCTATGCTTATTGAGTAGAAAGGTAAAAAGATAATTTTGATTGAGGTAGAAATAGGAAGATGGCTTGAGGCATAGATAAGAAGAGAATCAGGTTGAGAAAAAAAGAAATAGAGTTAGTGTGGTTAAATGGTTAGAGCGTTGTGATTTAATCTCTAATGTCTTGAGTTCAAATCCATCACCTAAGTTTTATTCATAATTATCTTAAATAATGTTTGAATTTTCCTTTTTCTTACATCCCTTAAAGTTAGGAATGTTGTTCTATGGAAGACACAATGGTAATGTCTTAACCATGTGATCATGTCCTAAAAGGAATTCTAGAATAATGTTAGTCTTTATTAATCTTGTAAGCCTTGTCCTAACCAATTCAAATTTAAACTACTTTTATTTCTTTAATTCATTTCAATATCTATAAAAAGTCTTGGATAATTCCTTTCTTGAAGTTTTAAAAATTTCAGCTCTTGGGGATAGGAGGATGACTGAAATTGTGGAACAAAAATAGGAAGAGGTTTTCGAATAAAACAACATAGCTATTCTTCCAAGAACTTCATTTTCTTCTTGTTGTTGTTTTGGTTGAAATCTGGAAAATTTTCCAGAAATTCTCATGGTTGGTTTTCGAAAATTGTAGCAACCATTCCCTATCTAATTCCTACAAAAAAACCAACCGTCTTGTGTAAGATGAAAGCTAAAAACACCTTGGAATTTTGCAGCTTGTACAAGCTACACCAAACCAGAAATTTTTCTAGCAAACAATTAATCTTTGAACATGAACATTGAGCCATTTTCCCTCAGTAGATAGTGGAGAAAAGGGAAGATAAGTTCCAAAATTTGAAGCAAGGGAGCATGATTGTGCCTGAGTATGCTTCTTGTTTTACTCAATTGTCAAAGTATTGCAAGAGACTGATAGATACCGAGTAGAACTAAACTAGCTAATTTGTCAAGGGACTGAGGCAGGAGCTGAGAAGGGCTTTGGTACTTTCTCCACTGACGACATATTCTGGGATAGTGGATGTAGCGACCGAAACCGAGAATGAGGACTGAAGTAGGATGGTACCGAAACCGTTCCTATCGCCAAGGAAACCACTGAGACCCTTTCAGAGGCAGCAAGCTAATAAGCAACCTACCCACCAACAATGGCAGAACCGAGGGAAGCAAGCATGTATGCCACCGACTAGTCCTTTGCAAAATCTCCCGTCGTGCTGACATTGTGGGAAGAAGGGTCACGTAGAGAAGAATTGCTGGTCTAAAGGAGATGAAAAAGAAATGCTACAATTGCAGAGATCTAACGCATCTTTGAAACACCTGCATAAAACTCCTTCGAATTAAGCAAGGAAACCCGACCCAGACAACGGGTGCCAATTGAGTAAATACCATGGGAGCCTCTGGAAGTGGAACTCAGAAGTTGCAAGTGAAAGTGAAGGTTTTTGCTCTCAACCGAGAAGAAGTTGCAGCAGATGTAGCAGTGGTGGAAAGTATGTTTACTATCTAAGGTCATTCAATAAATGCATTAATGGACCCTGAATCCACCTATTCCTATCTAAACAAGAATTGTGCATATCATTTAGGTTGGGATGGAGTGGAACTACCTTTTACCTTATTAGTAAGTACGCCCTTGGAAAAAATGGTGCAAGCAGACCGGTATGTGCAGAGTTGTAAGATTGAAGTGGGTAAAGAGAGCTTGGAGAGAAACTTAATAGTCTTAGTTATTGATAAATATGACCTAATTTTAGGTATTGATTGGCTAACTAGGCACGGGCTAAAATAGATCATAAGAATATATCTGTCCAGTTCATTAGACCTGGTTGTGATGTGCTAGAATTCAACAGCAAGTGAGTAAAAGAATTAAAGTTTTTTATGGCCGGATCAAAAGCCCGAAAGTTGTTGAAGTAAGGATGCCAAGAATATTTGGCTTCTGTGATAAACAAGCCAAAGGATCAGTGCATCCTAGAAAATACTGAAATAGTAAAAGATTTTCCCGATGTGCTTTCTGCAAAACTCACTTCTTTTCCTCCCAGTCGAGAAGTTAAGTTCACCATAGATCTAATTCTAGGAGCGGACCCTGTATCCCGAACCCCATATCATATGGCACTAGCAAAATTGAAGGAACTAAAGAAGCAGCTAGAAGAGTTGGTGAGGCAAGGTAACATAAGACCTAGCACGTCATCTTGGGAAGCCCCAGTGGTATTTGTGAAAAAGAAGGACGGGACCATGAGGTTGTGCATCGACTATCGGTGGTTGACTAATTTGACCATCAAGAATAAATATCCCCTACCTTTAATTGATGAGTTGTTTGACTAGTTACAAGGCTCCAGTTATTTTTCCAAATTGGATTTGAGGCAAGGATACTATCAAGTGTAGATAAAGGAGGAGGATATTCCCAAGACAGCCTTCAACTCTAGATATGGTCACTATAAGTTCGTAGTGATGCCCTTTGTAGTGACAAATACACCAGCGGTGTTTATGGATTTAATGCATCATGTTTTCCAAACATACTTGGATATGTTTGTGATGGTATTCATCGATGATATACTTTATACTCCAAGAGTCCAGAGGATCATACCGCGCATCTAAAGTTGGTATTAGAAAATCTAAGAGAGCACAAGCTTTATGCCAAATTTAGCAAGTCTGAATTTTGGTTGGACGATATGTCATTTACTGGCCATGTTGTGACCAAGGATGGAATCAAAGTGGACCTAGCAAAAGTTGAAGTAGTTTTAGACTGGAAGCAGCCGAAGAATAGCATCGAGATCAGAAGCTTCTTAGGGTTAGTCGACTATTATAAGCTGTTTATTAAAGGGTTCTCAATGCTAGAATCACCTATGACCCGATTGTTGAGAAAAGATGTGCACTTTGTCTGGAGTATGAAATGCGAGAAGAGTTTCTAAAAGCTACAATAGAGTTTAATAATGACTCCAGTGCTGAGTTTTCCAGAAGGAGATAAACCCTACTCTTTATATATTGATCCTTCTAAGGAAGGATTGGGAGCGGTATTGATGCAATATTGGAAGGTAATAGCCTATGCCTCTCAGAAGTTGAAGCCTCATGAAGTCAATTATCCAATGCATGATTTAGAGATGGCTACCATTACTTTTGCATTGAAGAAATGGCGAGTAGTTCACTGACGACAAGAGTTTGAAATATATTTTTACACAGAAGGACTTGAATTTGAGGTAGCGAGGATGGAAGGAATTTTTGGAAGAATATCGTTGTCCTATCAATTACCACCTCGGAAAGGCTAACGTTATTGCTGATGCCGTGAGTCATAATGTCAAAATGGCTAAATTGAGAAATCAAGATATTCAAATAGTCCAAGATATGATAGATAGGAGGGCAGAAGTACAATATGGAAGGATTATCGTTAGTAATCTGAAATTGATACTGGATCTATGACAAGAAATCATCAAAGCACAGCAAAGCAATGCGGAATTTCAACTTTTCAAGGATAAAGTTAAACGGGAAGGCAGTGTTTTCTGGCACGATGAGATGGGAGTGATGTATTTCCGAGATCGTTTGTGTGTGCCTGATGATCAACTAATGAAGGAGAAGATTTTAGAAGAGGTGCGTAAAAGTAAGTACGCTATTCATTCGGGAGAGGCAAAAATGTATCAAGATCTGATGAAATCCTATTGGTGGCTCAAAATGAAGAAGGACGTGGTAAAGTATGTCTCCACGTGCTTGGCCTATCAGAAAGTTAAAGCAGAGCACAAAAAAGTCGGCATAGTTGTTGCAACCTCTACCGATACCAAAGTAGAAATGGGAATAGGTGATCATGGACATCGTTACCGGACTCCCTATGGCAAGGACCTAAAAGGATGCCATATGGGTAGTGGTGGATACATTGACTAAATCAGTACATTTTATACCAGTAAATGTAAGGGACTCGGTGGAAAAGTTAGCACAAATAAATGTGTGGGAGGTAGTTAGATTGCTTAGAGTATTTTCGAGTATCATGTCCGACCGAGACCCGAGGTTTACATCCTGATTTTGGGACAAGTTCCAAGAGTTGATGGGTTCTAATCTAAAGTTCAGTATGATGGCACACTCGCAAACCGATGGTCAGTTAAAAAGGGTTATTCAGATATTGGAAGATATGTTAAGAGCTTGCATGCTGGATTTTAGGGATAAGTGGATTGATTACGTACCATATGCAGAATTGACTTATAATAATAGCTACCAATCATCGATTGGAATGGCCCCATATAAAGCATTATATGTGTTGGGGATATGCCCTAGAGTTAATTTGTACTTATACTATTGTCATTATGTTTTATATAATAATATGAGACTTTCCTTTCCATGAATAGTGAGTTTTATTTTGTTGGTCATCAAGTACGTGACTTGATAGTAAAACCCTACAATGAATACAATGACTATTCTAAAACTGTCCCTGATCGATTATTATTATTGAAATAATAAAAAATTAAGATTACTATGTTTGTGACTTGATGGCTATGTTTTACTGGCCATGGATATTTGTGATATCGAGTCAAGACATAAATAAATGTTAGAGAACATTGTATTGGACATGACCCAGTATGAGAGTACTTCATGGAATATGTCATAAGTACTTTCTAGCCATAATAATATTGAAAGTCCTTCGACCTAAATTCATTATAGTTTCCTACTTGATAAATTCTATATTTTGACATTATCTAAAGTTGTCTTTAACCAGATAATAAATTAGACTATTGTTGGATATAGAATAAATCAAGGAGAGGAATATGATTCATTGTGAAGGAATTTGTCCCTCTCAATTATGGGAGAGATATCCATGGGCCTCTTAATAAGTTAGACTGTTAAAAATGCATGGTCGTGCTCAAATATATCAATCTAAGATATTGATATCATTTGTTTGAATAGTCTACTATGAAATCAAGAAATAATTTATTAAGCTTAATAAGGATGACATGCTCCGTGCCTTATGCTTAATCTGGATATCGTGTGACAAAAGGACTAAATATAAAATTATGGTTTGATTCAAAGAGATCACCGATCTTCATTTAACCTGGATAGTTATAATGTTTTGCTAGAAACCGCTTATAACTTGTGGGCCATTTAAATATGATTTAGGCACACTGCCAGTGTTAAATGAACCTATAGGGTCACACAATAAGCGAACTTGTTACGTTATTTTTCTGGTGACCAGGTTCGATGAATCTGGAAATATGTCTAAGTTAATCGTACTTAGAAAATTTACCAGATACAATGAATCTGGAAATATGTCCACATTCGATGTATCTGGATGATGTCCAGATTATAAGAATCTGACTCGGTAAATTAATTAGTTAAATTACCGAGATAATAGCAGAATCTTATCATATCAGTTTTAATTTAATTTGAATTTAAATTAGAATATGATAAGATATTATTAGGGTTGGACTCTAAGAGGTTCAGGAGTTTTTAAGAAAACCCTAGCCGTCTTTTCAATAGTCCAAACTTTCGATTGAGAACATTCGTGCTATTCTCTATCGGGAAAAAGAAAACCTCTCAAACCCTAGGCGCTAGCATTCCCCGGGTATCGAGTGAGTTCACGGTGTGTATCCGATAGAGGACGTTCGCATACTGCAGCGTCTGGTGATTGTTCGGGTTGAACGTACAACAGCGCAATCAGAATCGAAGGATTTTGATTACAGCAACCAGAGGTAATTCTTAAACCTCAGATCTTCTTAATTGTTTACTTGGGTCCTCGAGAGGGATTCATGGATGTTTTCCGCGTTTAGGAGTCCACGAATCCCAACAGTGTGGATATAAGTGTCATGTACCTATGTACTGGAGTTGGACAGAAGATGACCACATAAGCAAGTCTGGAGAAGTCTATATTCAGGAAATGTCAAATAAGGTGAAGTTGATCAGGGAAAGATTGAAAGCGGCTCAAAGCCAACAAAAATGTTATAAGAATAATAGGCAAAGGGAATTGGAATTCCAGTTTGGAGACAGTGTGTTTTGAGGTTGAATCTGAGTAGGGGAATCTTGAAGCATCCGAAAGGTGGAAAGCTAAATCCGAGATATATGGGACCATTTCCAATCATGGAAAGAATTGGACCATTTCAATATGTCTCAACTAAATAAGTATAATGTCGACCCAGGACATGTTTGGAATGACAAACCGTTGGTATTGCAATCCGACTTGAGCTATGTGGAGAAACCAATCAAAATTTTAGACCAAAGTATTGAAACTCTTCAGAATAAGTAGATATCGATAGTAAAAGTACAGTAGGAGCATCATGGCCCTCAAGATGGCACATGGGAAATGAAAGAATGGGTGAAGTGGAAATACCACGACATGCGATAAAGGTAGACCTGAATTTTGGGACGAAATTCTTCTAAGGAGGGGAGGATGTAAAACACCACCTAAACCTACCCAAGAGTAAGAGGGATAGGGTGCATATCATATCTTCTTGCATAAAATTTATTCCTTGAATGATTTTTTATGCCACAGAATTTTAGTATATGGGTAATAAGGTTTATCTATGCTTGTTGAGTAGAAAAGGTAGAGAGGTAATTTTGATTGAGGTCGAAATAGGAAGATAGCTTGAGGCTTAGATAAAAAGAGAATTTGGCTGAGAAAATAAGAACTAGAGTTAGTGTGGTTAAGTAGTTAGAGCTTTGTGATTTAATCTCTAAGGCCTTGAGTTTAAATCCCATCACCTAAGTTTTATTCATAATTATCTTAAACAATGTTTGAATTTTCCGTTTTCTTACATCCCTTAAAGTTAGGATTGTTGTCCTAAGGAAGACACAATGGTAATGTCTTAACCACGTGATCTTGTCTTAAAAGGAATTCTAGAAGAATATTGGTCTGCATTATTCTTGCAAGCCTTGTCCTAACCTATTCAAATTTAAACTACTCTTATGTCTTTAATTCATTTCAATATCTATAAAAAGTCTTGGATAATTCCTTTCTTGAAGTTTCGAAAATTCTAGCTCTTAGGGATAGGAGGATGACTAAAATTGTGGAAGGAAAATAGGAAGAGGTTTTCAAATAAAACACCATAGCTATTCTTCCAATAATTTAATTTTCTTCTTGTTCTTGTTTTGGTTAAAATCTGGAAAACTTTCCAGAAAATTCTTCATGGCTGGTTTTCAAAAATTGTAGTAACCTTTCCTACCTAATCTTGCAAACAGCCAACCATCTTGTGTAAGATGAAGAGCTGAAAAAACCTTGGAATTTCGCAGCTTGTACAAGTGACACCAAACCAGAAATTTTTCTAGCAAACAATCAAGGTTTGAACATGAACATTAAGCCATTCATTTGTGCTCAAGAACTCCTGGAACTCTCCTCTTTCTTCTCCAAGATGGGGGCTAGCAAACCTCCATTAATGGACCTTCAAACACTTCTAAATTCCAGCTGCAAATCCATCTCAAAATAGTCCAAAAATTCTGCTCAAAATCATTTCAAATCCTGTAGTTCTTCAGCTTAAATTCTAGAATTTTTTTCCAGCTTTGCCTATCTAGAGAAAGACCTGATTTGTTCATCAACCTTCTTCATATTTTCAGTCATGTTACAGCCATGGACAGAAACAGTGGCTTATTCATCTACCCTGGTCATTAGGACTCCATTAACACACCTTAAAACACTCCATCTTTACTCCATTCAAAACTTTTCAAAATTGAAAATTAAATTCCAGATTTTTCTTCCATTTAACACTCATCTAGCTAAAAGATTACACCAGAAATTTCACTGCTATTTCACAGCCATTTTTGGCCCGTTACAAAGCTGAACAATCTTTCATTTCATGATCAAGACATAGCTAGTTCAGCCATTCACCATTGAAGGACAAGAACCCTTCAAAGGGCAAACACCATTACCCAATCTTCTACCTCAAACATGTCCACATTTTCTCCAATTTGATAAAGCTGAAACTCTCTCTCTTTTTTTTCTTGGATAACTAAAATCCTTTCCCTTGCTAGGCTATTCAGCCATCATTCACAAGACACACACGAAACACTCTTTCTTGATTTCCTCTCAAAAACACCAAGAACACACACTAAGCTTCCTCACTTGTCAATCACTTCTATTCTTCCAAAATCACTCCAAGAACCCTCAAACAAACAAGGACTTGGGCCCTGCACACTCATATGCCATTCCATATCACCAAAAACACTAAAGTTGATGTTCTACTCGGATTAAACACATTTTTCGCTCATGAACAAGAACAACATCAAGAAGGCAAATTAAAACATCTTAGACCTTCTTCATCTTATCATCACCATCTTAGACCTCTCTCTCTCTCTCTCTCATACACACACACACACACACACACACACACTCTCTCTCTCTCTCTCTCTCTCTCTCCTCTCTCTCTCTCTTCGCCAAACCAATGGTGGCCATTCTAGGACAAACTTCAACCAAGGAAGGACTCTCAAGCATTCAAGGACCTTCATTAAACATGGTAATATCTTCAACTAATGATCATAAAAAAAAAAAAAGTATTTCTTTCTTGATCTTCTCTTTAAATTCTCAAACTAAAAGCTCTTAGGTGATGGATTTGATAGGATGCTTGAATAATGTGGGGTTGGAGATATGTATGTGGGTTAAGGGAATAGATTTAAGACATAAAGCTTTGAATGAATGCTGTGACTTATAAAGTATGGATTATGCTTTAAGATCTTTATATGTAAATTTTGATTAAGGACTTTATGGATGCTTGATGTATGATAGACATTAAACCACCATGGTTGATTATGCTTTCATGATGTTATTTTTCCAATAAAATCATAAATAATATTATAGCTAGTAGAATATTACCCTTGTTCTGATGTATGTTAATAGAAGCCTATTTTTGGATAAATCAACATGTTATTTGTTAGACCCATGTGTGTGCAAATATGTATATAGATTTTCTCTAGTATCTCACTATAGTCGTTAAAAATTATTGTAAAAACTACTTTTATTATTTTTAGTATTATTCTTACTATCTTATTATTAATAATATAATTTGTAACACCCTACTACCTAGGCCCAACAGGGCCAGGGATGTAGCCCATCCATAGGACAAGGGGTCTTTATAACTATGTCACACAAAAGAAAATAAAAGCAATACTTTAAAATTGAACTTATTACAATCTTAAAAAAAAAAATACAAGTACAAATTCAAAATAAATTGATTATTACTATCTCTCAAAACAACACATAAGATAAATAAAATTAAGTCTTCAAAGTAGGCAACATATCTAGCTACTCATATCCACAATAGGATCGACCTGAAAACATGGCATAAAAGGTAATGAGATAAAAATATCAGTAAGCCCGTGTGTGCTTTGAGTGTTTCAGGTAAAACAGTTCTTGTATGTAAGTTGTAAAAATTGCATAAGAGAAAGTACTGGCAAGCATGAAATAATGTTAAAATAAAGAGTGGCGTTGTGCTTTTCAAACCATACATGTCCACAATAAATACAACCACTCAAATGGGTAGCCGTAGGTTACCACATGTCAGGCCCTATGACCATATAACGGTGATAATGCCAGACTTTATGCAGACTGACAAAAGGTAGGTGTATGGCCTACTGAGTGAGATACTCCTCCTTCTCCACACCCAAATTTACCGGTTGTCCACTTCGAAAACACACAATCCACATGACTGAAACTTGCTAGCTCAGACCGGCATGACCTACTGGATTGGCAACATATCCGGGAAGAACTTACCCCATAAAGGTGGCCACCAACTAAGAGACTTATCCTTACCCTTCAAAGACTAGTCCTAGTAGTCTACCCTTATTGAGTACTTAACGTTGATTGCCCTACTTGGGAGAAAATTGATAAAACATTGCTTTATTTGGAAATAGCAGTTAAGGGTCTCTAAACTTCTTGTCAAAGTTGGATTTTAGAAAGAGTTTAGTATTTGTGCAAAACTGTTTGTTTAAATTTTCAAATGATTGGCTTGACTGAAATAAAAAGGAAATAGTCCTTAATTGCTTTTACAAATTGAGTCTCCATACACATCGCATTTGGCTTGCCATAGTAACCTTTTGTCTTGAAATAAGTTTATGTAGGAGCTTACCTGGTCCTTTGCTCGATCAAATTCAAAAATCTTCCAAAGCCCGCTTGGGGTAAACATAAGTCATAAGGTTATATTCAAGCTATATTCGCTTATATAAATAATCCTAATTCAACTTAATATAATCATGACCCTAATGTCCTAAGTTATAACGCTAGATGATAAAGGATTTTATAAAAAAAATCTAGTTTGATAAGTTAAAATAACTAGGGTTTGTAAAATAATTACTAATAACTTATAGATTCAAATAATAAATCTTGAGTGTTGATATTAATAAATAAACTATGGTTTAATTGATGAACAATCCTAAGTCCTAGGTGACATTAAAATATGGTAATTCTTAAATAGTAAAATAATTTATTACTACTATCTTAACTAATAATCAATACGTATTAAAATTAATAATAAATAACTTTTATTAAATTTTGATCAATAAATAAATATAAATAATATTTATGAATATATTGTCTACAGGGTCATTAATATTTTACTTATTATTATTTGTATAAAAGGTTTTATTTATTTATTTATTATTGTTGTTGTTGTTGTTGTTATATATAAATACATATATATTATTTTTAATAAAAGATATCATTTATTTGACTAGTAAAATATCAATATCTTATTGAATATTCCATTTCCAAAAATTCCTAAGAATTTTGAAATCTTTGGAGAAAAAGCATAGTAATAATTTTAATTAGGGTAATAAAATTTGCTAATCAAAATAGTCTAGGATCAATAAGGTCATGATCATAATTTTACTATTGCTAACAAGAATCATGAACATATACTCTAGCATCAATCAACAAACTATTCTACTCATGAACAAGGCTTAAATCCATCCTACTATCACATAGCTTCAATGAAAATAAGAACATAATATCCTATTCACCAACGGTGACATAACATCTAGCATGCTTAAACATTCATAATCTCATAAGACACGGAGAGCATACATCGATTCTCAAGGAATTTCTCAAAGCTTAATCATGATCAATCATTCTCATGCTCCAATCTCAACCCTTTCATACATATGCATATACTCAATCCCCCATTCATATTCTATCCTCTTTATCAACATCTAAGAGACATAAATCCAGAATTCAAAAGAAAGGATAAAGAGAAGTACTTGGTTGATGACTATCTCGATGAAGATTTAAGAAGATCCATGTGCTTGAGAGTCTTGAATTGTCCAAGAGAGGAGAAAGAAAACAGCCATGGTTGTAGCAACCATTTCGGCTGAGAGAGAGAGAGAGAGAGAGAGAGAGAGAGCATTAGTTGATATGTTAAAGGTTGAAGGAAATAAGATGAAAAAAGTTGTTCTTGGTTACCTTGATGATGTTCTTTAGACTTCAAGGAAAACTCTGGTTTTGATCCGATTTTCAATATTTGTTTTCGAGATTTGATATTACAAAATCCAGAAATGGACTCTAGGGACTCTAGGGAGTATGTAGGCTTGTTCTAGTGTTTTGGGGAGTGATTGGAGGTGTTTAGAGTGGTTTTTAGCTTGAAGAAAGGTAGTGTGTGTTCTTGGTGTTCTTGGTAAAAATGGAGAGGATTAAAGGGGAATGCTGGACGAATTTTCTGAAGAGGGCTGGCCGAATGATTAAGGGAGTTCAAGGATTTTGGTTTTTCAATTTAGGGAGGAAGAGAAAATTTTGGTTGTTTTAAATTCAAATGGAGAAATTTAAGTTTAAGGTAAAAGATATGTTAATGGTGTTTGATTGATGGAGGTTTCTTGGAGCTGCGAATAGCCGACTGGATTGCTTGTGTTTTGTTGAAATGAAATATGGTTGAGGGAGCTTTAAGGCTAACCAAAATTTTGAGTTCAATAGCAGAAGAATTTTCTAGTTATGAAGCCTAATCCAAGGGTGTTTTCATGGAACAACTGTTGGAAATTTTTTAAATCCAAATGGAAGTTTGATGGGAATGATTGTAGGAGGAATTTGAGGTGTGGTTATGAAGTCCAGTTGTGCAAGGTAAGTGGAGGGGGTAATGGTGTTTAGTTCATGGTTGAACAAGGATTAGGTTACAGAGATTTGAGGGTGGTTTCGGCTCAGACTTGAAAGGAACAAGGCTGGAATTTTTCTGGTTATGGTTCGAATGGTTGCAGAATTTCCTTTGCAGTTTTTCCTGCAATATTCCAGCCAATTTGTAGAGGGTTTTAAGAGGTGTTTGAGGATCCTTTAAGGCTGGTTTCCAGCCTTCTTTATGGTGGAAAAGCGGAGGTATTTTACTGGTTTGGAGGTAGAAGAAACAGCTTTGATTTCTGCCTGCTATGCTGCGAAACTGCCCAGATTTTTTTCTAGTTTGTGCAGTTTTGTGCACTCCTGTTTTTGCACAAGAATTTCAGTCTTCAAGCTGAATCAATTGGCCATTTTTCTGGCAGCAGTTGATTAAGATAGATGGTTGAGATTTTTGAAGGTTAGGCTGATCAAGAATCTGGAAATTTTTAGACTTCTTTCATGGAAGATATGAACACTATGGAATGGAGTTTGAAGGCTCAATCAAGGAACACTATGGATTAATTTATCTTGGGAACCTTCCTTAACTCCTTCCCTATTTTCAGTCAAATCTCCAATCTCTAAGAGTCATTTTCAAAATTCAAAGACTAATAATCCTTGCTGAATTTTCTGGAATTGAAACATGGATTTGGATATATTTTGAACAAGCTTAATTGGTGAAAAAGTTAGGATACGCTAGAGGTAATGGAGGGACAAAGAATTCTTCTAGAATCCTTTTTTGGACATAATAATAGGATTAAGACATTCCCTTCACTTCTCCTCCAGGACAACACTCCTATTTTTTTTCATGGAATGCAAGAATGAAAATTGAACCCTAAATAAAAAAGAAAAAAAAATCATGATAAGACTTAAATGATGGGATTTGAACTCAAGACCTTAGAGATTAATTCCAAAGCTGTAACCACTAAACTACAACAACTCTTTTTCTTATTTTCTCACCTAAATATTCTTCTTATTTAATCCCCAAGCTATCTTCCTATTTTGTCCTCAAACAAAATTACCATTTTACCCTTCTTGCTCAATGAGCATAACTAAACCTTTTAGCCTATAAATCATAATTCTAAAGCGCATAAAATAATTCAAAAAAAAAAATATATATTCAAGTAAAATAGTATGATATGCATCCCGACCCCCTTACTCTAGAGTTGGCTTTAGGTGGGGTTTCACATACTCCCCCCTACTCTAGAGTTGGCTATCTCAGATTGGGATACTTCTGCTTTACCCACTCTTTTGTTTCCCATATAGCATCTCGCATGTCATGATGCTCCTACTACACCTTTACCATTGGAATCTGCTTGTTTTAGAGAGTTTTGATGCTTCAGTCCAATATTCTCATGGGTTTCTCCACATAGCTTAGGTTGGGTTGCAACACTCACGGCTCATCGTTCAAAACATATCCGGGATTGGCATTGTACTTCTTCAGTTACAACACATAAAACGTATCGTGAATTCCCGTCAATCCATCTGGCAAGTCCAATCGATACGCCACCGGCCCAATCCTCTCTTTTATGGGAAAGGGTCCCAAATACCTCGAATTCAGTTTCCCACCTTTCGGATGCTTTAGAATTCCTCTATTTAGTGTCAGCCTTAGGAATACCTTATCTCCCACTTGAAATTCTAACTCTCTTCGCCTAATGTCTGCATAGCTCTTTTGTCGGCTCTGAGATGCTTTCAACCTTTCCCTGATTAACTTGACCTTGTCCAACATTTCTTGGATAGAGACTTCTCCTGATTTTCTCACGTAGCTGTCTTCTGACCAACTCCAGTATAGTGGTACCTGACACTCGCGTCTATACAATGCTTCATGCGGAGCCATTCCAATCGAAAATTAATAATTGTTATTGTATGACAACTCCGCATATGGCACACATTCGATTCACTTATCTCTGAAATCTAATACACAGGCTCTCAGCATATCCTCTAATATCTGTATAACCCTTTCTGACTGTCCATTGGTTTGCAGATGCGCCGTCATACTGAACTTCAGACTTGAATGCATTAATTCTTGAAACTTGCCCCAAAATCAGGATGTAAATCTCGGATCTCGGTCAGACACAATACTTGAAGGCACTCCATGCAGTCGGACTATTTCTCGCATATAGTTCTGAGACAACTTCTGCATAGAATCCCTTACATTCACTAGTATGAAATGCATTGATTTGGTTAGCCGATCCACCACTACCTACATGGCATCCTTTTAGGTCCTTGCCATAGGGAGTCCAGTAACAAAGTCCATGGTCACCTCCTCCTATTTCCATTCAGGCACTGGTAACGATTACAACAATCCCGCCGACTTCTTGTGCTCCGCTTTGACTTTCTGACAGGTAAGACATGTCGAGACATATTTAACCATGTTCCACTTTATTCCGGGCCACCAATAAGCACTTTTCAGATCCTAATACATTTTGACCTCTCCCAAATGAATGGCGTACTTGCTCTTATGCGCCTCTTCCAAAATTCTATCCTTCAATTGGCTCTCTTCAGGTACACACAACCGGTCTCTGAAATACAAGACTCCCGCTTCGTCCTGCTAGAATTCATTGCTTTGCTGTTTGAGTTCCTTGCCCACGAAAAGTTGAAATTCTGCATTACTTTGCTGAACTTCAATAATTTCCTGCCATAGATCTGGTGTAAACTTCAGGTTGCCAACAATAATTCTCTCCTCTTACACTTCTACTCTTCGATCTAACCTGTCCTGAACCACTTGAACCTCCTGTAGTCTTAGCCTGGCCATACTGACTTTTCTGCTCAGGGCATCAGCAACAACATTTTCTTTCGCAGGATGATAGTTGATTAGACAATGGTACTCCTCAAAAAAATCCATCCATCTTTGTTGCCTCAGGTTCAAGTCTTTCTCAGTGAAAATGTACTTCAATCTCTTGTGATCAGTGAACACTTCATATTCTACCCCGTACAGATAATGCCGCCATTTCATTAAAGCAAACATAATGGCAGTTAGCTCTAGATCATGCGTGGGATAATTGACTTCATGAGGCTTCAACTTTCGAGAAGCATAGGCAATCACCTTTCGGTCTTACATCAAAACTACTCCCAAACCTTCTTTTGAAGCATCAGTATACAACGCATAAGGCTTATCTTCCTCTGCCAGACTCAACACTGGTGCTGTCATTAATCTTTGTTTTAGCTCTTGGAAACTCTTCTCAAATTTTTCACTCTAAACAAATGGTACATCATTTCTCCGTAGCCGGGTCATAGGTGATGCGAGCGTTGAAAATCCCTTAATAAACCTCCTATAATAGCTAGCCAAACCCAAGAAGCTTCGAATCTCTGTGATGTTCTCTGGCTACTTCCAGTCTGAAATTACTTCAACCATCGCTGGGTCCATCTTGATCCCATCCTTGGTCACCACGTGGCTAAGAAATGCTACACTATCCAACCAAAACTCACACTTGCTAAACTTAGCAAAAAGCTTCTGCTCTCTTAGCTTCTCCAATACTAACTTCAAATGTTCTGCATGATCCTCCAGGCTCTTGGAGTAAATAAGTATTTCGTTGATGAAAACGACCATGAACTTGTCCAAGTAGGGTTGGAACACTCGATGCATCAAATCTATAAATACCACGAGTGTATTAGTTACCCCGAATTGCATCACCACGAACTCATAGAGACCATATCTTGTGTTGAAGGGCGTCTTGGGGATATCCTCCTCTTTTATCCTCACTTGATAGTATCCTTGTCTCAAATCTAGTTTGGAGTAACAACTGGATCCTTGCAAGTGGTCGAACAACTGGTCAATCAGCAGTAGGGGATACTTATTCTTGATCGTCAGGTTGTTCAAGTCCCGGTAGTCAATACATAGCCTTAGAGTCCCATACTTCTTCTTCACAAATAGCACATGTGCTTCCTAGGGTGACGTGCTAGGTATGATGTAGCCTTGCCTCACCAGCTCTTCTAGTTGCTCTTTCAATTCTTCTAGCTCCATCGATGCAATTCGATACGGAGTCCGGGACACTGGTTCCGCTCCTGGGACTAGACCAACAGTGAACTCAATTTCTCGGGTGGGAGGTAAACAAGTGAGTTCCGCAGGGAACCCGTCGGGAAAATCCTTCACCATCTCGGTATCCTCCAGAGTGCACTTGTCCTTTGGCGTGTTTATCACATAAGCCAAATATCTTTGACATCCTTATTTCAATAATTTTCAGGCTTTAACCCCAGCTATCAAGAACTTCAATTCCTTTACCCTCTTGCCATTAAACTCCAACACATCACATCCTGGTCTAATGAATTGAATCGTCTTATTCTTACAGTCTACCCTAGCTCCATGCTTCGCTAGCCAATTCATTCCTAATATCAAATGATAATCATCAATAGCCAAGACTGTCAAATCTCCCTCCAAGCTTTCTCTCCCCACCTCAATTTTACAATTTCACACGTACCAATCTACTTGCACCATCTTCCCCAAAGGCGTGCTCACCATCAAAGTAAAAGGTAGTTCTACTCCATCCGAACCCAAATGATATGCACAATTCTTGTTTAAATAGGAATAGGTAGATCCATGGTCTATCAATGCATCAACGGAATGACCTTGGATAGTAAACGTACCTTCCACCACTGCTGTATTAGCTCCAACCTCCTCTCGGTTGAGAGCAAAAACTTTTTCTTTCACCTGAGGCTTCTGTGCTCCACTCCCGGATGGTCCCGTGGCATTGGCTCGATTGGCCCTCAAGATTTGAACCGGATTTCCTTGCTCGACTCGAAGAAGTTTAGGGCAGGCATTCCCCAGATAGTTCAAGTCTCTGCAGTGGTAACATTTCCATTCACCTCTTTTGGACCAATAATTTTTCTCTGTGTAGCCCCTTTTTCCACATTGCCGACATAACGGAAGATTTTGCATAGGACCAACCGGTGCTGTCCAAGAATGCTTTCTCCGATTCTGCCACTACTGGTTGGCGGGGCACTTGTTGGATTGCTGCCTCTAAAAAGGCCCCGGCAGTAGTCTTGGCAGCTAAAAAGGTTTTGGTGCCATTCTGCTGTGGTCTTCATTTTCAGTCCGGGTGGCTGCGTCCACAACCCCTGAATAGGTCGTTGGAGGAGAAGGTGCCAACGCCCTTCTCAATTCCTACCTTAGCCCCTTGACAAACAGTCTTGTCCTGTTCTGCTCAGTGTCTACCAGCCTCTTGCAGTACTTTGACAATTGGGTAAACCTTGCCGTGTACTGAGCTACCGTAATACCTCCCTGCTTGAGATTCTAAAACTTATCTTCCCGCTTCTCAACTATCCACCGAGGGATTTATTCATCTCTGAATGCTTCCACAAAATTGGCCCACGTCCAATCTTGATCAATCATCTCCCAGTCGACCTGAACCCATTGCCACCATGCCCGAGCTGGGCCTCTCAATCGGAATGCAGAAAATTTCACTATCCGCTTCTCAGTGTACTGAAGCGTAGCAAAGATATCTTCTATATGTTCTATCCATTGTTCAACTTTCTGATCCTGCTCGACTTCTCCCAAGAAGATGGGCGGTTGGAATTTCAGAAACCGCTCAAAAGCTTCGTCCTCTCCTCTTGGATTCCTCTGCTCAGTTAAAGTTTGAAGAATCTTGGTCATCTTACTAAATGCTTGCCGCATTGTCACTCCCACAGGTTTTTTTGACCCCATTTTCCAATCTGGCTCGCTCTTATTTCCATAGTTAGGTGACTGCATTTGAGTCATCTCAACCTCCGATGTCACCAGTTCTACTTCTAGAATTCTTCTGCCTAATGTGGCTACACAGCACTTGGGTACCATTCTAAACCATACCCAGATAATGAGTTTATGCATTCAAGTTTTAAAATATTTCATTTGAGCACGCATTCATATCCAGATTTAAGTAGAAGAAAATCATATGCAAGTTTTTGTATATAGATTTGTATTAAAAAAGAAAAAAAAAATTTCAAACCTTAGAGTACTCAAAGTACTCTTATTTAAATAAATTTGGAATTAAAGTAGTAAATAGGAATGAAATCCTTAACATAGGAGTTTATGGAAAGCTGTAAATAAAATATCCTGATCATAGCAGCACGTAGCCTCCCTAGTCCTCATCGCGGTCCTCAAAGTCGCTTCATATAACCATCCCCCAGAATTCTTTGTAAAGTCTATCCTAGCCCCATTTGCAAACCTATCTATTAGCTCTTTCACGGGTCGCCTAGAACTCTCCCCGGTCTCAACCTGGTTGGGTGGGGGTATGAAGGAAGGTCTAGGTAGAGATTCATAATCTATCTCCCCCGGATCATCACTATCAGCTAACAAGTCAACTATGGGACTAGGAGGGTGGGGAACATATTCCATATCAATCTTCTCATCTTCACTGTCAGTAACCAAGTCTATCACAGGTATTGGGGGTGGCTCAATGATCGGGACCTCATCCTCACTGCTATCTTCCAAGGGAATAATTGGCTGCGGTGAAGGCTGAGGTGCAGGCTGAGGCACTAGTAGGTCTTCTGGGTAGATAGGGATGAGAGGATACCATTGCTGTCTTTTCCTTGTGGTTCTAAGCATTCTAACCATCCTACAACATAAACAAGAAATGTTAGATAAAGGATTTGAACATAATAAAACAAAACATACACTATCAATATTTGTCAAAACTTAAGCTCTGATACCACTTGTAACACCCCACTACCTAGGCCCACTAGGGTCGGGGATGTTGCCCAGTCTATAGGACAACGGGTCTTTATAACTAAGTCACACAAAAGAAAATAAAAGCAATACTTTAAAATAGAACTTATTACAACCCAAAAAAAATATGGGTACAAATCCAAAATAAATTGATTACTACTATCTCTCAAAACAACATATAAGATAAATAACATAAAGTCTTCAACGCATACAACAAATCTAATTACTCATCTCTACAGTAGGATCGGCCTGAAAACATGGCATAAAAGGTGATGAGATAAAAATCTCAGAAAGCCCGTGTGTGCTTTGAGTGTTTCAGGTAAAACAGTTCAAATATGCAAGTGGTAAAAATTGCATAAGAGAAAGTAATGACAAGCATGAAATAATGTTAAAATAAAGAGTGGTGTATTGCTTTTCAAACCATACACATGCACAATAAATACAAGCACTCAAAGGGGTAGTCAAGGGTTACCACACGTTGGGCCCCATGACATACAACGGTCAGAATGCCACACTTTGTGCAGACTGACAAAAGGTAGGTGTATGGCCTATCGGGTAAGATACTCCTCCTTCTCCATACCCAAACTTACCGGTTGTCCACTCCGGAAATACACAATTCACATAACTAAAACTTGCTTACTTTGACCAGCATGACCTACTGGACTGGCATCCTATTCGGGAAGGACTCACCCCTCAGAGGTGGCCATCAACTAAGAGACTTACCCTAACCCTTCAAAGACTCGTCCTAGTAGTCTACCATTATTGAGTACTCAACGTTTATTGGCCCACTTAGGATAAAACTGATAAAACATTGCTTTATTTGGAAATAGCAATTAAGGGTTTCTAAAATTCTTGTCAATGTTGAGTTTTAGAAAGAGTTTAGTATTTGTGCAAAACTACTTGTTTAAATTTTCAAATTATTGGCTTGACTGAAATAAAAAGGAAATAGTCCTTAATTGCCTTTACAAATTGAGTGTCCATACACATCGCATTTGACTTGCCATAGTAACCTTTTGTCTTCAAATAAGTTTATGTAGGAGCATACCTGATCCTTTGCTCGATCAAATTTAAAAATCTTCCAAAGCTGACCAAACCCCACCCGGGGTAAACATAAGTCATAAGGTTATACTCAAGATAGATTCGCTAACATAAATAATCCTAGTTCAACTTATTATAACCATGATCCTAATGTCCTAAGCTTTAAGACTAGACAATAAAGGATTTTATAAAATAAGTCTAGCTTGATAAGTTAAATAACTAGGGTTTGTAAAATAATTTCTAATAACTTATAGATTCAAATAATAAATCTTGAGTGTTGATATAAATAAAAAAACTAGGGTTTAATTGATGAACAATCCTAAGTCCTAAGTGATATTAAAATATGGTAATTCTTAAATAGTAAAATAATTTATTACTACTCTCTTAACTAATAATCAATACGTATTAAAATTAATAATAAATAACCTTTATTAAATTTTGATTAATAAATAAATATAAATAATATTTATGAATATATGGTCTACAAGGTCATTAATATTTTACTTATTATTATTTGTATAAAAGGTTTTATTTATTATTATTTTTAATAATGTTATTTCTATTATATATAAATACATATATATATTTTTAATAAAAGATATCATTTATTTGACTTGTAAAATATCACTATCTCATTGAATATTCCATTTCCAAAAATTCCTAAGAATTTTGAAATCATTGGAGAAAAAGCATAGTAATAATTTTAAATTTAATTAGGGTAATAAAATTTTCTAATCAAAATAGCCTAGGATCAACAAGGTCATGATCATAATTTTCCTATTGCTAACAAGAATCATGAAGATATACTCTAGCATCAATTAACAAACTATTCTATTCATGAACAAGGCTTAAATCCATCCTACAATCACAAGGCCAAATCTCTACTAAGCATAATCATACCGACGGCTTCAATGAACATAAGAACATAATATCCTATTCATAAAGGTGACATAACATCTAGCATGCTTAAAAATTCATAATCTCTTAAGACATGGAGAGCATATATCGATTCTGAAGGAATTTCTCAAAGCTTAATCATGATCAATCATTCTCATGCTCCTATCTCAACCCCTTCATACATATGCATATACTCAATCCCCCATTCATATTATATCCTGTCTATCAACATCTAAGAGACATGAATCCAAAATTCAAAAGAAAGGTTAAAGTGAAATACTTGGTTGATGACTATCTTGATAAAGATTTAAGAAGATCCACACGCTTGAGTGTCTTGAATTGTCCAAGAGAGGAGAAAGAAAACAGCCATGGTTGTAGCAACCATTTTGCCCGAGAGAGAGAGAGAGAGAGAGTGTGTGTGTGTGCACTAGTATGATATGTTAAAGGTTGAAGGAGTATGTAGGCGTGTTCTGGAGTTTTGGGGAGGTATTGAAGGTGTTTAGAGTGGTCTTTGGCTTGAAGAAAGGTAGTGTGTGTTCTTGGTGAAAATGGAGAGCATTAGAGGAGAATGCTGGATGAATTTTCAAAAGAGGCCTGGCCAAATGATTGAGGGAGTTCAGGGATTTTGGTTTTTCAATTTAGAGAGGAAGAGAAAAATCTATTTTTTGAAATTCAAATGGAGAAATTTAAGGAGTGTTTGTAGGTAAAAGATATGTTAATGGTGTTTGATTGATGGAGGTTTCTTGGAGCTGTGAATGGCCGACTAGATTGCTTGTGTTTTGCTGAAATGAATGATGGTTGAAGTACCTTTAAGGCTGGCCAAATTTTTGAGTTCAATAGCAGAAGAATTTTCTGGTTATGAAGCATAATCGAAGGGTGTTTTCATGGAGCAATTGCTGGAAATTTTTTAAATCCAAATGGAAGTTTGATAGGAGTGATTGTAGGAGGAATTTGAGGTGTGGTTATGGAGTCCAGTTGTGCTAGGTAAGTGGAGGGGGGTAATGTTGAGTTCATGGCTGAAGAAGGGTTAACTTATAGAGATTTGAGGGTGGTTTTGGCCAAGGCTGGAAGGGAATAAGGCTGGAATATTTCTGGTTATGGTTCGAATGGTTGCAGAATTTCCTATGCAATTTTTCCTACAATATTCCAGCCAATTTTCAAAGGGTTTTGAGAGGTGTTTTAGGATGCTTTAAGGCTGATTTCTAGCCTTCTTTATGGAGGAAAAGTAGAGGTATTTTACTGGTTTGAAGGTAGAAGAAATAGCTTTGATTTTGGCCTGCTATGCTGCGAAACTGCCCAGATTTTTTTCTTGTTTGTGCAGTTTTGTGCACTCCGATTTTTGCACAAGAATTTCAGTCTTCAAGCTGAACCAATAGGCCATTTTTCTGGCAGTAATTGATTAAGATAGATGGTTGATATTTTCGAAGGTTAGGCTGCTCAAGAATCTGGAAAAATTTCAAATTTTTTTCATGGAGGATATGAACACTATGGAATAGAGTTTGAAGGCTCAACCATGGAGATTAATTTGCCTTGAGAACCTTCCTTAACTCCCTCCCTATTTTCAGTCAAATCTCCAACCTCTAAGAGTCATTTTCGAAATTCAAATACTGATAATCCTTGTTGAATTTTCTGGAATTAAAACATGGATTTGGATATATTTTGAACAAGCTTAATTGGTGAAAAGGTTAGGACAAGCTAGAGGTAATGGAAGGACAAAGAATTCTTCTAGAATCCTTTTTAGGACATAAGGATAGGATTAGGAAATTCCCTTCACTTCTCCTCTAGGACAACACTCCTATTTTTTTTTTTTTTTTCATGGAGTGCAAGAACGAAAATCCAACCCTAAATGAAAAAAAAAAAAAAATCATGGTAAGACTTAAATTATGGGATTTAAACTCAAAACCTTAGACATTAATTCCAAAACTCTAACCACTAAACCACAACAACTCTTGTTCTTATTTCCTCACCCAAATATTCTTCTTATTTAATCCCCAAGCTATCTTCCTATTTTGTCCTGAAGCAAAATTACCATTTTACCCTTCTTGCTCAATGAGCATAACTAAGCCTTTTAGCCTATAAATCATAATTCTAAAGCACATAAAATCATTCAAAAATATATATATTCAAGCAAAAATAATATGATATGCATCCTGACCCTTTTACTCTAGAGTTGGCTTTAGGTGGGGTTTCACATAATTAATATTGTTATTTAATTTAATTGACTAATATCGGTGAACACTAATATTTTCGAAACTAATAATTATTTAAAATATTGGTATTTTGTTAGATAATTAAATAGAATATTTTTATTAAACATTATTAAATATAAATAATAGTATATTGGAATTAATTAATACCGAATGTGTTTTATAATCATATTATTGTTATTTAGCCTTACCAAAATTTTTATTTACAGTCATAAATATTATTTATATGTGAATAATTTATTTATTATTAATTTTATTTATTATTTATTTTTAAATTTATTTATAATCTATCATTAATATTACTTATTATTTGTAATAGTATTATTTATTATTTATTAACAATATTACCTAGGATTGGTTATTAATAGTACTTATTATTTATTACTAAATTTATTTACCAGTATTACTCATTATTTAATATTTGTTAATAAATTGTAAATATTATAACTTATTATTTATTTATTATTTTTAACACCTATTTATTTTAACTTATCAAATTAATCTTATTCTATAAAATACTTTATCAATTAGTGTTAAAGCTTGAAGCATTGTTGTCATAAGTACATGTTGTTGTATCTAGTTGAGCTTAAGCATGTTAGGCTAGGAATTATTTATTTAAAGCAAGTATTGTCTGGATGTTGGGATTTATACTCTGTATATACCCCAAGTGAGGTTAGGTTGCCTTGAATTATCTTAGAATGCTATTGTACCCATGAAAAAGCAAAAGATTAGGTATGTTCCTACATAAAGCTATTTGAAGATCAAAGTTAACTCGACAAGTCAAACATGACGTATACGAGAAATTGTACTATAAATGTAATTTTGGAGATTTTTCCTTTTTCTTTTCAGTCAAACAAACCATTTTAAGACGAACAAGGCAGTTTTACACAAAATACTAAGCTTTTCCCAAAAACCACCTTTGATAAGAATTTTGGAAACTATAATTTCTATTTCAAAGAAAACACATTGAATGCTATTTCTTTTCCCAAGAGGGACAAACACAATAATGAGTACTCAATAAGGGTTGACTACTAGGACTAGTCTTTGAAGGGTTAGGGAAAGTCTCTCAGTAGGTGGCCACCTCTGAAGGGTGAGTCCTTCCTGGATAGGATGCCAGTCTTGTAAATTGTACCGGTCTAAGCTAGCAAGTATAGTCAAGTGGACTGTGTATTTTTGAAATGGACAACCTGTGAAACCCCAACTAAAACTAACCTTAGGGTAAGGGGTCGGGATGCATATCATATTTTCTTGCATGCATAAATATATTTTTATATGATTTTATGTGCTTTAGATTTCTGATTTATGGTCTATCTGGCTTAATTATGTTTAGTGAGTAAGAAGGGCAAATGGTAATTTTGCTTGAGATGGAAATAGGGAGATAGCTTGAGGGTTAAATAGGAAAAATATTTGGGAGAGAAAATAAGAATAAGAGTTGTTGTGATTTAGTGGTAGAGCTTTGGAATAAATCATTGAGGTCTTGAGTTCAAATTCCATCATTTGAGTTTTAGCATGATTAAATTTTGTTTTTGGTTAGGTAGGCTATACTTCGGCCTTTGCATGCCTTGGGGAAGAGTAGGAGAGTTGTCCTAGGGGGATATGTGAAAGGAATGTCTTAATTCCACTCTTGTGCCCTACAAAAATTTCTAAGGGATTCATACCCTTCTTGATCTCTATCTTTCCCTACTTCTTAATCAATTAGGTTGTTCAATTTATCTAAGCCAATTTTATTTCCAAAAAAATTCCAGCAAAGTTCTGTGATATTGATGTTTTGAAAATGTTTATGTGAGGATATCTTGTTGACCGAAAATGGGGAGGAGTTATGGAAGGTTCCCAAGAGAATTAATCTCCATGGTTGAACCTTCAAACTCCAACCAATGTGTGTTCATCTTTTTCATGTAGTAAGCTGGAAATTTTTTTAGCTTTTTGATCAGTCCAATTGTCAAAAATTTTAGCCACCTTTCCCTCCTAAATATTGCCAGAAAAAATGACTAATTCACTCAACTTGAAGACTGAAAATTCCAGCCAAATCCAAGCTACACAAAAGCTATGCAAACCGGGAAAATTCCTGGACAGTATCGTAGTTTGGTGACCCAAAAACCAAGCTGTTTCTTTTAGCTTTTCAATCAACAATTCAACCTTGTTTTTCCTCCATAAAGAAGGCTAGAAACCAGCCTTAAAGGACCTTCAAACCTGCAGCAAATCAGATGAATCATGGCAGAAAAATCTGCCTAGAAATTTCCCACAAGCTTGTGAAAGGTTGATCAGAATTTCCAACTTTATTTCTTCTTCACCCTTGTTCGAAACTCAATCCATTTTTCTGTACAAACTCACCTTGATCAGCCATGAACTGAACTTCATCATCCTCACCAGTGTTCTGCACGAAAGGAGCTCCATGACTGCTCCTAAAATCTCTCCATCAATCACTCCAATCAAGCCATCAATTGGAGTCCAAAATTCCAGCAAAATATTCCAGCAAACTTCCATAGATTAACCCTCAACTAACTAGAAAATCCCTTCACCATTGTACACCATATTTCGGCCACCCTTAAGATCATTCAAACAACATTCATCCCAGCAGAAATTCCAGCATTTCAGTCGGCCATTGAAGCTTGCAAAAGACCTCCAACAACAAAGATCTTCTTACCATATTTGCTACCACAAAATGTTCCCTAAGTTATTCTTTTTGAATTTCAAACAACCAACTTTCCTTTTCCTCCCAAATCTGAAAATCTAATTACCAAAAATCTCCAAACCAGTTAGCCACTCTTTCCCAATAGAATTTCGGCCAGCTTCACCCATTCTCTCCATTCTCTCCAAACCTCCAAGAACACCTACTACCATTCTCACGCCTAAGGCCACTCAAAACCACTTCAATCTTCTCTAAAAACTCCAGATTATACCTACTCATTCTCGTGAATCCATTCCTGCAATTTTGAACATCAAACACTGAAATCAAAGTCTCACTTTTGGATTAAAAACCAAAATTTCCTTGAAGGCTCAAGAACACCTTCAAGGTAAGCATGAATGATCATCTCCGTCTTCATTCATCTTCAACTCTTAATGAACACACACACACACACACACACACACACACACACACACTAATACACTTTCTCTTTCTCTTTCTCTCTCTCAGCCGAATGGTTACTCCTACCACGACCATTTTTCTTCTTCTCCTTGGACGAGCCTTCCTAGTGAGAGGGTTCTCTTGAAACGTCCTCAAGGTAGTCATCATTCAAGTAAGCTTCTTCAAACTCCTCTTTAAATTCTAGATTCATGTCTCTTAGATGTAGTTGGAAGAGGATGGAATATATTTGGAGATTGATTATGTGTTTTGTGATGGAGTTGGGATTGAAGCATGAGAATGAATGTGTTTGTATGATGGAGATGGAGTTGATGCTGAGATGATTTATCTTGGTTGAATGTATGGCATTTTTAGGGTTTGTTGCACGCCTTCATGTCGTGAGTAGTGTGAATGATCGAGCATGTTAGAGATTATGTCACCTTTGGTGAGTAGGTTTTATGTTCATGTATTCTTGTTAAGGCCATGAATATGATTATGTTAGTGGAGTTTGGATCATGTGTTGGTAGATTTGGATCTATGTTTTTATTCATGATTTGGATGTTTTGTTGATTGGTATAGAGTGTATGCTGATGATTATGGTTAGCAATAGGAATTATGATCATGACCTTGTTGTCCCTAAGCTAATTGAGTTAGCCAATTTCATTTCATCAATAAAATGATTAATACTATAATTTCTTCTAGTGATTTCGAAAACCCTAAGAAAATGTGGATTTGGACTATTATATAAAATAATGATATTTTAGTCAAATAAATGATAACCTTCATTAAAGAAATAAAATATATAGATATTATATAAAATAATAATATCAAATAAAGCCTTTTATATAAATAATCATAATAGATAAAATATTAATTTTGTAAGTCTTATATTCATAAATACTATTAAAATTTATTTATTATCTTTCAGTCAAGGCATATTAAAATTTACTTATTATTAATTTTATTTACCAATTATTTTCTAACCATTAGTTATTATAAATCATTATTTTAAATAATATCATCTAGGGCCTAAGACCCTTCATCAAATAAACCCTAATTTATTTATAGCAAGATTTAAACCTACAACTTATTAGTAACTATGTCACAAACCCTAGCTATTTTAATATCAAGCTATTATTTTATAAACCCTTTAATTATTATCTAGCCTTAAGCTTGGGACACTAGGGTCATGATTGTGTTAAGTTGAACTAGGATTATTTGTGAAAGAAAATTTTGGCTTGAGTTTAATTATGGTTTATGTTTACCCCAGGTGGGTTTAGGTCAGCTTTTGGAGATCTTTGTTCTATCTCGAGCAAAGGAATAGGTAAGCTCCTGCATAAAACCTGTTTGTTGCAAAAGTTGTTATGGCAAGCTAAACATGATTTTTTGAACACTGATTTGGTAAAGGCAATTAGGGACTGTTTCCTTTCTGTTTCAGTCAAACTAATTATTTGAAAAATAACAAGCAGTTTTATTCAAACACTAAACTATTTCTAAAACTAATTTTGACAAAGACTTTGGAAACCCTTAATTGCCATTTTCAAGTAAAGCTATGTTTTATCAGTTTTCTCCCAAGTAGGATGAATTACATTGAGTACTCAATCAGGGTAGACTAGTAGTACTAGTTTTGAAGAGCAAGAGTGAGTCTTCTGGCAGGAGGCTACCTCCAGAAGATGAACTCAACTTAGAGAAACGTCAGTACTACTTAGTCATGCCGGTCCGAGCTAGCAGGTTTCAGTCATGTGGACTGTATGTTGCCGGAGTGGATAACCAGTTTTGTTTGGGTGTAGAGAAGGAGGAGTATCTTACCCAGTAGGCCGATCACCTACCTTTTGTCAGTCTGCACAGAGTGTGGCATTCTGACCGTTGTATGGTTATGGTGCCCAACGTGTGGTAACCCATAACCACCCCTTTGAGTGGTTGATTTTATTGTACATGTATGGTTGGAAAAGCCAAAATGCCACTCTTGATTTTGAACGTTGTTTATTGCTTGCCAGTATTTTCTTATGAAGTTCTTACATTTTGCATTCACGAACTGCTTTCACTGAACACTCAAAGCACACACGGACTTACTGAGATTTTTATCTCATCACCCTTCTTACCATGATTTTAGGTCGATCCTGCTCTAGGGATGAGTAGCTAGTTGTTGCCTGCTTGGAAGATATTCTGTTATCTATTTTATGTAATGCTTTAGGAGTTGATAGCGAACAATTTTTATTTTGGATTTATCTTGAATTTTTGGATTGTAATAAGTTGAAATTTTGAAGTAGTGTTTTATTTTTATTTTTATTTTTTTGTGACCTAGTTATAGAGACCCTTTGTCCTTTGGATTGGGCGATATCCTCGGCCCTGTTGGGCTTAGGTAGTGGGGTGTTACACAACCAGTAGGTTTCGGGATAGAGATGGAGGAGTATCTCACCCTGTAGATCGTACACCTATCTTGTATCAATATGCACAAAGTGTGGCATCCTGAATGTTCTTTTGTCATGGTGCACAAAGTCTAGTGCCATGGCTACTTCTTTGTAGTGGTTTCTTTTATTGTATACATGTTTGGCTTTTGAAAGGAAAACACCACTCCTCACTTATGAAATTTATTTGAGACTTTCCAGCACTTACTTTTATGAAAATTTTTCAACTTACATATATGAACTATTTTACCTGAAGCACTCCAAGTACACACAGGCTTACTAGGATTTATGTTTCACCACTTTTTATACCTTGTTTTTAGGTCGATCCTGCTATGAACGTTATTGATTAGAGACTGCCTTTGTTTTGAAGACTTATTTCTTTTTCTGTGTATTTCATTTTGAGAGACTTTAGCAGGCAGCTATTTATTTTTGGGAGTTATTCATGTATTATTTGAGTTGTAATAAATTTGATTTGGAATCTTTCTTTCTTTTCTTTTGCGAGTCCTAGTTATAAAGACCTCTTGTCCTGTGGACGAAACGACATCCCCAGCCCTAATATGATACGTAGGTAGCGGGGTGTTACACAACTTTTTTCTTCCTTTGAGTAGGAAATCTTCCCTTGTGAAGGTGCACCCAAAGTCAATCATCGAGCTCAAATGAAACCTATTTCCTTCCTTGATTGTGCTTAATTGCAATATCTTTATTTCGCTTTGCAATGGCTTTCACTTTTTGCCCATCAACCTCAATCCCCTTAGCATTCACAACATACCCTTGAAATATAATCCTTTCCAAATGCAAAGTGCATTTTTCCAAGTTAGCATACAATCTTTCCCTTCTAAGAGCAATAAGCACACATTAAAAATAATTTAAATGACCCATATATAATTTGCTATAAATTAAAATGTCATCAAAATACACAACAACAAATTTCCCAATGAATTCTCTTAAAACATAATGCGCTAAACACATGAAAATACTAGGAACATTAGACAATCCAAATGGCATAACAAGCTACTCATACAATCCTTGATTAGTTTTGAAAGTTGAGTTCCATTTATCCCTTTCCCTAATTCTAATTTGGTGATAACCGGATTTCAAATCAATTTTAGAGAAAATGCATGCACCAAAAATTCATCAAGCAAGTCATCTAGCCTAGGAATGGGATAGTGATAGTTAACAATGATGTTGTTGATGGCACAATAATCTACACACATGTGCCAAGTCCCATCCTTCTTGGGAACCAAGAGAATCAGAACCGCGTAAGGGCTTAGGCTCTCTCTCACATGTCCCTTCTCAAGTAATTCCTCCACTTGTTATTGTAATTTTTTAGCTTCCTCCGAATTAGTTCTATAGGCCGGTCAGTTAGGGATAACCACTCCGGGCTTGAAGTCTATTTGGTGCTCGATTCCTCTTTTGGGTGGTAATCCTCTGGGCAACTCCGTTGGGAAAACATTATCAAATTCTTGGAGAATGGCTACAATTTCACTTATCAAAGATAAGGTAGAATGATTAGTAGAAACATAAGATCATTTGCAAATAAGAAGAATACCCGGTTCTTTAGCATCTATTACTTCTATGATCCCACTCTCTTTTAAAAAATTATTCACTCATCTTTTACCTCCCCTCTCTTGTCCTTGCTCACTCCCATCCGTGATAGTCAATGCCACATGTTTTTCCATTCTCTCCCTCAACTCTTTCTCTTTCCTCTCTTGTTCTTTTCTTTCTAACTCTTTTTTTTTTTTTTTTGGCATCTTGTGCTCCCTTTTTCTTTTCTTTTTCCCTCATGATCGTTTGGTCTTTATTTACCTCGTTTGGGGTCATGGGAGTTAGAGTGAATTTGGATCCCTCATTGATAATAGAGTAGGTGTTCTTCCTCCCATCATACTTTACATTCCTATCATAATGCCAAAGCCTCCAAAAAAGAAAATGACCAGCTTGCATAGGCACCATATAACATAGTACATCATCTTTGTAGTTCCCCATCTCAAAAGACACAAAGATTTGTTTGTTAACTGTCAATTCTCTACTATCATTCAACCATTTTAGCTTATAGGACTTGAGGTGTTTAATCTATTTCATTCCCAACTCATTAACAAAGTCTGTAGTGGTCACATTAGTGCAACTTCTACTATCCACAATGACACTACAAAGGGTCTTATTGATTAGATACCTTGTGTAGAATATGTTCTCTCTTTGTTGATAGTCTTGGTCTTTGATGGCTTGGGAGTTCAAGGATCTCCTAGTGACTCCAACTAAGAAGTACTCTTTGCCAACTGCTTCCTCTTCATCACTTTCCTCTTCTATATTTTCTTCTTGGTCTCATTGACATCGTTCTTTCTCTTCTTTTTTATCGATTAAGACTTTTCCATTGTGGTTGTTGTACATAGCCCTTTTGCTTAGACACTCATGGCAAGTATGCACATAGCCAAGACACTGGAAGCACTTGATATTCCTATTTCATTGTGGTCATTCCATGGCTTTTCTCTTATCCTTGTTCTAACCTTCCTTAGGTTTCCAATCTTCCCTAGGCTTCCATCCTTTTCTTGGCTTGTTGTACTCCCTTTGGAAGGGTTTAGGAGCATCATTTTTCTTGATTAGCCTCTTGCTAGTGGTGTTCAGATTTTAAAATCTAGTCTTAGCAAAAGTCCTTCTCTTTAGTTGCTTTTCAATCTTGGCAGCAGTATGAACCATGTCCTCAAGTCGGTCGTAGAAGTGCAACTCTACAAAATTGGCTATTCTCCTATTCAATCCACCTAAGAATCTGGCACTTGTTGCCCTAGGGTCCCCTTGGATTTAGGCTCTCGTCAATATCATTTCCATTTCATTATGGTAGTCCTCTATCTTTATTCCCTTATTTAAGGGATTAAATCCTTTTGTAGAGGTCTTGGTAGTAGTGGTGTAGGACAAACCGAGCCCTTATCATGTCTTTTAACAAGTTCCAATTACCCACGTCTTCTACTCCAGTTTAACTCTTTTAAGTGCTAACTTGTTCCTACCAAACCAATGCATACTCAGCAAACCTTAAGATAGCTAGCCTTACTTTGGATCATTAACTATATGTACGATATTAAAAGTATATTTCTATTTTGCTTTCCAATTTAAAATAGGCTTCGGGATCACTCTTCCCATAGAATGCTGGTGGCTTCAACTTGATGTGGTTTAACTCCTTATCCTCATCATTTTCTTCTCTCCTACCTCCTCTATTACCATATCCTCTATTGGGTTTCCTATATGCATCACCATATTTTGCCACATACCATTCATTAACTCCATTAAATTATCTTTCCAACCCTCTTATATTATTTTCCCCATTCCTTCCTTGACCCCTACCTCGTCCTCCTCTCATTCCATGCCTACCCCCTCTCATGGGAGCTTATTGGAATCCCCCAATGAAGTGCTCGTCCCATTCTTCAACTTGTTGAGTATTCAATGGAGGAGTATGAGCATTATCATCCCTTATTATATGATTAAAGATTTCAAATCTCTCTTGAACTCTTCTTTGGGCAACGGTAGAAGAGGTACCAAGTTGATTCCTCGACCCCATTAGCATTGTTGTTATATGTTGAAACTCACTTTGCATAGTTCTCATCATAGCTTGCAAATCATCTCGCAAACCCCTAGTATCAAGTGGTTCTTCTTATGCTCTACTAGGACCGCTTGGATTATATCTAGAAAGTTCTAGTTCATGGGCGATGGCATTGGAATTACTCAAGGAGCTATACCTGCAAAAGAGATTAATAAAAAGAAGTAGTTCCTCTCTTCACTCCCTTACGTATTTACTCTTAATAGTTTTCATTCTACATTTTGTTTACCCTCTTTGGCTCTTTTGATGATAATCTCTCCCTCTTACATTTTTTTCAACACTCAAACCTTCTTATTCAATCCAATAATCCCCAATAGCCTAAGATTTAGTCCAACTAAGTGAATCAACAAAATTCAATGGATTTTCTAATTAGGGGGTCTTAGGGGAATATCAATAAACACTTGTTGGGCACCCTAAGTAAACAAGTTTACCAAGCAAGAATTTCAAAGAACAAGGACTCAAATAGCGTAGGAACAATCACTAAAATATAAGAAAACCATTTTAAACAAGAAATGAAGAAGAATTAGCAAGAACAAGAAACAAGAAAAACTAGTAGATAGGAATAGGAAGAACAAGACTACCATAAATTTGCAATGGCAAAGATAAGTTCCATGAGAATGGATTTCAATAATACAATGACATATCAAGTCCCAACATACCATGAAATGAAAATTAAATGTCAAAACCCACAACTATAGCTACAAATATCCTCATAGAACATTTATCAAACACATTGGTTGTAATTCCATCACTTAAGAACAACTAATATTTTCACCTATATTCAAGCTCATTTTCACCACAAACATAAGACAAAATTGTATCCTAGGATTATAATAACATCGAGCAATTTTCTCAAGGAAAAATCAAGATATAGCAAAGAATTCAGGAGCTTTTTGGAGCATGTTTTTAAGTTATGGGATTCACCTATTTTTTTCTTCAACTTATAGGGCTTCTTTTTTTATGTTAAGCTTTTATTGAAATTAAGGCTTTCCTTACTCTAATACCACACTCTTTGATACGATCTTGTGTTGGTAAATTTGTGGAACAATGGCAAATAAATGGGCAAAAACCCTTGGCTAAACAAGTATAACCCTAACAATAGAAATTGTGGCAAAAGAAGAAAAAAAACTATCTAACTATTCCCTAGCAAACCTTTGAAGAACAAAACATCAAAGACCCACAAGAAATATAGATAGATCCCCTATAAATTCACCGAAATATCCTTGGCATAATAAAGGAAATCAAGAATAAGAGAAATACAACTATAGGCACCCAAGCAATGGAATTCAAGATAAACCTTAGAAGAACAAAGTAACTAAGACCCAATCAAGAGAAACCACATTGGATTATCCAAAGATTTTAAAGACTCATACATAGGGAGAACTAAACCCTAAGCAAGGTCTTCCACAAGATGAACAAGAAGGTAAAACCTTTCAAAACTCTCTTTTATAATTTGAAATAATGTAAGATGAATTATCTTGTCAAATCACAAAAGATGTATTTATACTACCCTAACTCTGGCTAAAAGACTATTAAGGCCCCAAGACATTTTAAGGACTTAAAAAGTCTTTACAAAGTATTTAAAATAAATATAATGTAAAGAAAATAGTAAAAATCCACAAAACAAGGTGTCCTGCTTGGTAGTACCCGGTGCCTGGATCAGGTGCTAGACTTGGCGCCAAGTTAGCATTGGAATTCTTGTACTATGTCCGGCTAGACTCGATGCCAGTAGTAGGTGCTGGACATGGCACTAGGTTAGCCTTCCAGTGTTTGGCTGGCAAAGTACCTGGTGCTAGGTATGCCTATTGGGGCTGGTGCCAGGTTGAAATTAAAAGCTGGATTTCAGCGTTTTCTCCATCTTTCACTCCCTCTTTTGTTGTAGGCATAGGCTGTTATTAGGATTCCACTTGAATGTTCATTTGCGGTTACCTTCATCAATCTTCCAAATCTCTTCCATCCTCAAGTATGGTTGTAGGAGCAAATGGATATTGCCTTGAAGTCTCTTGTTCCTTAATCTTGTCATTGCCCTTTGTATTGTCGCTCCCCCTTCTTGAGATTGAGCAGCTTAGTTAGGTTAATTACTATCATGTTTTGATGAAGAAGTGAATGGTGAATTGATAATTAAGTTGTAAGAGAAGAATAAAACAAGTAGAAGTGATGCTTGATGAGAAAACTGCATGGTTACTAGAAAAATTGCAAGCTATTGCAAATCAAGAGTTCATAATCAAAGGAGCCAAGTGCTTTCACGATTCACGCTATGATTTTCACAAAGCATGAATTTATTCATAATTTGATATAATACATAATCCATAAAATTTCAATGCAATGCTCTTATATCATAACATGAAATTTAGGAAAGTTTCTAAAAAATACCCATACTTGAAATAGTTCATGTATGTAAGGGAACCTACCTTGTCCAAGCAAAGGCAAAAATTCATAGTTTTGTAAGTCGATCCTTACCCTTGAAATTTCACCTAGTCTATCATAAAATTATTTGAGTATCAATCACCTATACATATTCTAAATAAGGATAATTCATTCTCAAATGTAATCCTAATAAGCTCACAACAACAAAGCACATGCTTGAATTCTCAATTTCAAATCACATGTACATCATAAATCAAACATAGTTAACTCGAATAGATAGGTGAAATAACTCCTAAGGGAGCAAGAATGCACACTTATACATTCATCTCTAAAGACTTTCAAATAGTCCAATTTATGTACAGAATAAAGTCATGATCCTCAATCTTGAAAAGAACTTAACTTAACCATTTCTCTTAAGGTACTAAGCTGTCTACAAAATTCTAGCAAGTAAAATATTAGTTTTTGAGGTAAAACTCCTACAAGAACTAACCCAAATGAACCTAAATCTTATTGAAAAAAATTTAAGCATGTATAAAATTAAATTCTATCAAAAATTCCAGCAAATAACATCCAAGAAGTTGGTAAAAAATTCAGTCTGATCCCTGCTCAAGAATAGAGTCATTTAGCAGCATTCAGTCCTAGATTTCTAATTTAGTTTCGTCTCAAAATTCCTAGTCCAAAAGTGTATAATTAATATTGTGTTTTTATCCTAAAATCCCCTCAGAGTCGTGCACTAAAACAAAGTAAAGAATCTCTGTAAAAAAGATTGTAGATTACTCATATAAATAGTATTTCCCATATTCATATATTGCAGAATTTTAGCTAATCTATAGCAGTGTATTCTAATATGTTTTCCTACATAGAAGTCATTACAAACACGTATAGAATCAAGTTCCATGTAATCTTTTCAAGGATAAATTGAATCATTATGATTTTTGAACACTAACAATGGCATAACATATTGTAGAAAGTTTTCTACCAAAACATGATCAACTTCATTTTCTTTGATTAGAAGGGAACGTGACTCAAGACACAATGCTCTTAAGAACAATCTCAACAATAACTCCCTCATTTTACGCAAAGCTCTTGCCAAAACACCAACCTCTTATCCTTCAACTCCATTCAAAGTACAAACTCTAATTATACCAACATAATGCTAACAAAAAAAATCTTTTCTTTTAGAACATTAAAGTAATCTAGAAAATCATAAAAATATCAACATTCAACTCAAAACTCACCAACAATACCAAAAAATCAAATTCACTAGTACATAGCAAAACCAAGTTCCATGAGCATAAAAATGATCAATAATCCGCAACATAAATTTTCTCAGCAATTTTAAATCCCAAGGAGCAAAATTTTAAGAAAAGAAAAATTCATCCAATATAAAATATTCAAGAAATCCAAGGATTCACTCAGAAAATTTTTGGACAATTATCAATCAGTACTTTAAAATTCAGCAAACCAACTAGTTCAACATCACAGAATTTTCAACTGATTCATAGAATTCAGCACCAACTGATTCACAATCCCTATTTCATCTCACAAGCATGCTCCACAACATAAAATTTTCAATCTCGTACAAAAACAATAAACTAGGTGGCACTGATGGTGTAGGCCATATGCTCTAGTTAAGGCAACTTTGGATAGCATTGGATAAAGTGATTTCAGGGGCAATTGCGACTAGGGTCGGTCTGGTGCCCAAGCTCCGGCGATAGTGGAGGAGAGAAGACACTATAGTGGTTGTCCTTCTATTTAGGGCACAAAGAAATGTCCAACTTCAATTTGTGGCTCCGCTTAGGTGGTGGTTTGGTGGTAGTTTTGGCATGGAGGAGGGAAGGTTCCCGGCAGAATGGGAAGGAATTATTTTGAGCCGGAGAAAAGGGGAAACATATACCGAAAGGGAAGAGAGGAACAGGGGTGTTATAGTCGTTGTGTTTAGTGAGGGATAAAATCGATCACTAATCCCTCGCTATTAGTGAGGGATTTGTGATGGAACCAATAAAATAAAATAATTATAATCCCTCGCTATTCCCTCTCAAAATAGCATGTGTTAGTGAGGGATCGATTCAGTGAAGAAATAGTGAGGGTCATTGTCAATAGAGATTTTAAGTACTTCTCTAATCCCTTGCTAATTGCATTGTATTTGAAAGGGATTAGCGAGGGATTTTTTAAATTTCAAATTCTGCTCAAAATGTCCGCGTGGATTTAAGTTATAAATTTCAAATTCCTCACTGATCCTTCTCTAATCCGTTGCTGTATATATTCCATCACTGACCCATAGCTAAATAGCTATGGATTAGCGATGGATAAATATCATTTTCCTCAAATTTTTACAATACTCTACTAAGAAAACATATTTATTTCTATCAATACTTAGCTACTTCCTCATAGCTACGGATTAATAGCATGAAAAATTCTAAATAATCATCATGGTGTTTGTTTAGGTTTAATTAACATTGATTCTATTAGGCTTACTAATTTGAGATGTTTAATTAGTATTGAATTTCTTTTGTATCACAAAATCACAAAATTATATTTATTACCCAAATCAAATATAATACAATATAATATATAGAACTTCAATTGTACACATAACTCCTATAGTAATTCCAGTTCATATTTGCATTACATTAATCATATGATGTATCACACACACACACACACACACACACACACACACACCCACGCACATATTAATGTATGTAAAGTGACAAATGTATTATACATTACACATGACGAATTTGTACAAAGGTATTATACATGCATATTATTTAATTATAATCTATACTTTGTAAATTGGCGATGATAATTACACATATATTGAGTGTATATGCATTGGTTACAAATTAACAAATAATAAATAATTTAGTATATATAAGGATATAACATAAAAAAATATACAACACGCAAAAGTATCGTGAGGAAAAAAAATTGAGAATCCCCAAAATAGGGAATCCTTCTCAAATCCCTTGGTAATTAGTGAGGGATTTGTGATGGATAATTTCAGCGATGGATTAGCGAGGGATACTAATTATCCCTCGCCAATACAACTCAAATCCGTCACAAATCGGCCAATGAATTGCAACTGTATATAATCCTATTCTAATCCCTTGCAAACTTGTGAGCGATTAGCTAGGGATTATTATTTAAATTTAATTTAGAATTACTTTTTTGCCCTAATCCCCATAAAATTTGCAAGGGATTTTATTAAAATTCCATTGCTATTCCCTGGCAAAATAGCGTGGGATTAGCTTGGGACACCTACCATTAGTTGCAAATCCGAAGCTAAAATTTTACAATTTATTTAAGTAAAAATTAATGGGTGTGCCTATCTCCCTTTTCCTCACCAATCCCTTGCTAATTTTCTTCATTAATTCCTACCTTTCATGTAGCGAATTGTCACCTTTTCCAAATAAAGGTCATCTCTCAGAGGTGACCTCCTACTAAGAGACTTGTGCTACATTTGAAAGGTTAGTCCTAGTGGTCTACCTTTATTGAGCACTCAATGATTCATTACATTGTTCAAGATCTAAATCTCAATATAAACATTTTCAACACATTGGTCATGCAAGAATTGTTTCAAAATAAATTATTGTAAAATCGTTTTATAAATAAAAGGTGATTTTCCATCAAAACCCTTGTTTGTATAAAAGTCTTTAGTATAAGATAATCATGCTTGCATTCCAAAAAATCACATCGTTGAGATAAAATTTATTTCACAAATGACTTGCAATTCAGAGCTTTAGTATTGAGTATTTAATGCGAGGATTTACTTGAAATAATATAGGCGATTAAATAATGCCGACTGCCGTGGTCTTGCACTTCAGTTATACCCCTTTAAGTCATACAATAAATAGTTGTCACATATCGTCATATAACCAAAATGCAGCCAAGTCACTTAAATCAATAGATCTAGAATTTTATCAACCCATCATGTTTTTCTTATGTCAATTTATCAAATAATATTCATTGTCCAATGACTATATCAATATGCATATAACTTTCATAACAAAAGTTTACCTATTCACAAAAAGAATCTTAGAACTAGCAGTTAGTCATAAAACAACATATAGGTTTTCCTTATCTCATGCTCTTAATGATGAAATCATTAAAAGATTATGAACTGCATAACCAATATCACGTGGTCACCATATTATCCAGTCTTGCCCAAACATACTCGAAGATCACTATTTATCTAACACATGCATTAGATCTCCCCATAGGTCGCATATAACATTTACTAAATCACTCAATCTAAATAATAGTATAGGTAGAATAGCTTACCTCTTTTAGAGTGGAAAATATATTAAAATTAAAGGGTGACTCCTCCAAAAAACAGGTTAAATCTATTAAGTGAAGGGAATGACTCGTTTAGGTCTTCTTGGGTTTTCCATGTGATTGCAAGAAAAATAATAAGAAGATTAACTCTTTTGTTTTGGTCTAACAATAATAAAGATCAAAGAAAGAGATGAAAAAGAAATTGTTACCTTGTAATGATTTTAATATTGGCAAGAGGTAGAGTGAAGGAAAAATCAGAGGCCTTATTTTGGTGAGGATCGTGTGAGTTGTGAGTTTATACAGGATTTCGATATTCTTGAATATAGGGAAGAACCTGGTGCATTTATGGTTTGCTTAGTTTTGTGCATGTACAAAGGCTGGCCGAGATTAGTTAGGATTATGTTGTGTGAGTTTTGGTTTTGTTTGATTCATGGGGGTATGGGTATGTATCGGCCAAAGGTTTGAGAGGCAACAATGAAGTTTATCAGAAAGGAAATTCTTACTGTTCAAGAGATGGTAAGACTATGATGATTTTCCTGCTAGAGCAAGTATAGAATTGAGCTTAAATAGCTGCTAAGATGACGACTAAAATTGCTAAAGTTAGCTAGGGTTTTTGTGCTCAGATTTGGTGCAAAACTTGCATGTGCTCTTGTAGCCTTAGCTAAGTGGTATATTAAAAAAAAAAAAACCGAATGGTATCTTACTTTTTATGTGTGTTGGCAGTCTCTATTTGCTGATATGGTGCAATCGAAATTTGCATGTTATATAGGTAGATGATATATTATCAAATAAAGAATGATAAGCATTTTGGGTTTTGAGAAGATGGAAGCTTACCTTCAACTGGCTGTGTTTTTGGTCAGTTATGGTGGAGCAATGAAATTACATACAACTTCTTAAGGTGTATTGTTGTCAGCTGTGTATGGAGAAGAAACAGCTTTTGAGTAGTTGACATTCTCAAGGAAATGGAAGAGTTTTTTTGGGAGGAAAATTTCTGATTACATGGAATAAAAATCACAATATATATGATAAGTTTTCCAGCCTTTCTTCAAGGATTTTAATGGAACTAAAACAGTCCTAAGATGGTGAATAAAGATGGGAGTTTTTTTTTCTCAAAACAAAAAGTTATAAAGATAAAATTTATTCTAGTAAGATAATTAAATAATTTCCAAGAGATTGAGTATGTATTTTCATTTTAATATCCTAGAATCTAAAATTACTAAATAGGAAGGATCTTAATGGTAGCTGAAAATTTCTGGAATAGCTGGTGTTTTCGAAACAAAGAAAAGAAGGAAAAACAAATGGCAGCTATGAAGAAGAAAAGCTGAAATTCATTCTAGATAAATGCTAGAGGAATTTTAGTTAAAAAAAATAACATACTATAGATAAAATTAGTAATATCTATTTAATCTACATTCTAGGATATAATTTGCTCCAGCTGGAGGATGAGCTTAGTAATTCAGAGGTATTTAAATTTTTTATATGAAATAAAATTATGAAAATGGATATTATTTTGAAGATAATAGTTTAAATATTTGAGTAGATAAATTATAAAAAAGAAAATAATTACATGAGGAAAACTAGAAGATAACTACTAGGTTTTTATCTTCAAGAAATACAAGGAAATAAAACTCCTATTTTGTAGGAAAATCGACCAAGTGGTGGCTAGAATAGGAATTCTGGTCCAGGAAAAAATTAAGGGGAAAAAGAAAATAATTTGTGTTAGAGTTAGGATTCAAAATAAAGTCACCCCGGGATATACACCAAGCCTAACCACTAAACCCCAATAACTCTTGTGTTTATATTTCTTAATTAAATTTCCTTCACTCTCTCCCCCAAGCATCTCATATGCCAATGATACTCTAACTCCTTTAATAATTCATCAAACTAAACCAAGAAATCACTACAGCGTTTCTAAGCTACCACATATTCACAAATTCAGTAACACACAACCAATCACACATACAGATGCACATTAAAATATTTCATGCCCAAATGATGTGCTATGCATTTGCCCAGTACCTTACATGTCTGTGGGCGGTTCCAGGTGGGGTATTACAATCTTACCTATAATTTTTGTTCTAAGATTTGATTTTTAATTATAATAAAGGGTTGTACCCTATTTTTATACCGTGAGGTGTTGTATTTTTCTTAAACCTATGATTTTTACTCTATAGTAATTAGTTATTTATGCTTATTGTGTTGTTTTGGTTGTGAGGGTTTTAATTTATTTTTATAAATTAATTGTTCTTCCTTAATTATTTTGAGAGATCGAGTTAAGGTTTGAACACCCACTTAGCTAATTTAACATTTGCCATCTTAAAATAACCTGAGAGGGAGGTTGTGGACTAGGACTAATAACTAATGGATTCATGAAATTGCCTAGTGATAAGGATTTTGTGGCTTTTAGATGATTTGAGATTGCAAGTGGTATCTAAGGCCTTCTTGGGTTTGGTCGATTAAGTAAAGATACCAATTAGCTAACTTGGGGATTAGGAATCTAGTAACTCAAGAGAGAGTGAAATTGATTTGTGACTCACACCAATGTCTAGAGTTGATATTTATGGATCTAAGGGGTACTAATCTTTGAGATGTTTAATAAAGGAATTGTCTTTGTAACATAGCCTTTCTCTCTTTCTAATTCCTTAATGAACTTGTTACTCTTTCTTGAGTTAGAATATGATAGGTTTTGTAGTATAGTGTAATTATTTTTACTTTACATATTTAATTGGCTAGAAATTAGATTAGAGTAAAATAGTTGTAATTACTAAGTTCTCATGGATTCGATACTTGCTATTCCCTATGGTATGCAATAATCATACTTGCCCTATTGTGTGGTTTTAGCATTTGGCATTTTAAATTAATGCCTTGATTTATATAGATTGTTGTTACTATTTCCAATGCACTAAAACACACATCAAGATTTTGATGTCGTTGCCGGGGATTGGCAATATCATGAAAACCTTGTTTCTTGTTGAGTTAGCTAAGTGTATATTGGTAAATATTATTAATTCTTAAGTGTAAATATTTCTTTCTATATTTGTTCATATTATTGACCATTACTTGTATATAGATTTCCTTTTCATTTTTATACATTATTTGTATGTTGTTTTAATTATTTATTTTTAGTCTTTGAGATAAATAAATTGTATTCCATTCTAATGTTGTAACACCCCAATACTTATGTACCCCAAAAGGGGCAAGGATATCGCACCGTCCATACGATAAGGGGTCTTTATATCGAAGTAGAAGAAAAATGGAAGAAATAATCTAATGTTCAAAACTTATTACATAAAAAAATAATACTTATACAAGTTTCAAAAAGAGTAAATAAATAATCAAAGCTCTCTAAGTTATAAATGTAACAAATCAAGCTAGATTTTCAAGTCTTCTAGCAACATAACCTTCAAAGTAGGATCATCCTGAAAACATGTCATAAAACGTGGTTAGAAAAAATTTCCTAGTAAATCCTATGTGTGCTCATGTCAATTTAAGAAGTATTTCATGTATGCAATGTTGAACAATTCACAACAAAAATCTGCAAGTCCAAATGAATAATTTTTAACAGTGAGTGGTTTATTATTAGCATTTCAAATAAAAAATTTAAACACTGTTAAAAAAAAAAAACCACTAGAATATAAAGCTTATATGAAACTGATGTGTATTTTATTTGGGTATAAAAAATAATATAAAAATAAGCATATTCCCAATCAATTTTAAAATAAAACGTTAACTCCAAATTACACATATGAGCAAGCGTACTCATCGTTAACATAGCATAGGGTTCAAACGAGTGTCGATCCTCAAAGAACAAGTATACATTAATCCTTTTTCTTTTATTATTTAACCGACTCTATAAAGTGAAAGGAAAATAAAACAAAAGAAAATAAAAATAAAAATATATACATTTCAAGGATGGAGAAGTATGTAACTCAAGCCATTGTTTAGACAAACATGATCTTAAAGTACCCAATCTTTATCACAACCAATTATTCTCTTGGCATCATGAAGGATTAAAGTAGACTCACTTCTTTTCCAATCCATGAATCCTTATCTGCTAGATAACTTAGCATCATATTCCTGTGTCAACCAGTCTTACCCAAAAGATGCATTAAACACAATCTTTTGATTAAATTTCCATTCCTGGTAAACCTAAAACATGAAATTAACCAATGAATCCATTCCTAACACACATCAATTAACCTTTAATTACCTTGTTCTTAGCAATTAACCCCTTTTTCCTAGCAAGTTAAGAGACAACATATATGAAATAAATCAAATTAAAGCCACCATCAACTCCTTTTCCAAACAAGTTAATGGAATGAAACAACTAAATAATCTCGGAATAGGCACAAGTAATTAAATACCAAGAAAACAATCAATTAATCAAAAAAATCAAATAACTCAAACAATCATGAATACTTAAAACAATTCCGAATTACAATAAAACAATTAATATATCATTGTTCAAGAAAAAGAAAACAAAGTAAAAGAAAGCACTCAAAGACAAGCCTCCTTCTTCTTCCTTTGAAGACTTTCTTGTAAAACCCTCCTTGAATTGAAGAATTCCTCATTTGATTTGAGTGATTTTCTATGATAATCAATGAATTCTCCCCCTTTTCCTTGTGTTTTCCATATATTTATAGGATTGGGAAGTGTCTAAACTCGTTAGTGCAATGTTCTTGGCCGAGTAGAAGTAGGAAAGTACTAAAATTCTACAAATTACCAAAAACTACGTAGAAAAATCACAATCCCACCTTTTTCTTAGAGCACAGCCGGCGCCGTCTTGGCTCTCAGAGTCGGCACTGGTTATGTTTTGGTTCTCCACTCGTTCGCTAATTTTTTTTCGAATTATGCACAATGTATTCCAGAATGTAGCTGCCGTCGTCATGGCTACTGGAGCCGACGCTGGTTCCACTCTGTTTCACTCTATTTTGATAATTTTGTATTGCCTCGATGTTTGTGTCGTTAGTCCATGGCCAGTGCCAGTTCTTCTGTCCTGGCCGGCGCTGCCTCTCCTCTGTTTTGCTTCGTTTTACCCCAAAAATCTATAATAATGAACAAAATAACTTTCCAACGATAAAATCTCAAATATGCAGGAATATGACTAGTTATTGAACAAAATGTATTACAAAAGAGTCTCAAATAACTAACAAAAATATGACTAATTTAGCTCGTATCACATTCCCCCGCACTTAGCTCTCTGCTTGTCCTCAAACAAAGTATGAAAAACAAATAGGAAAACACAAGGTTTAATCAAATCACTCAATCAATTTCAAAATAATATCCTCAACGCTTCCTTCATTCAAGAACATAAAACACATGCTACTATATCTTTCACAGCAAATGCAAGACTTGTGTAAGTGAATAATGACTTAGTAGAACCGTCTCAATACTTAACAAGATTCCCAAACCATTGGAAAGAATTTAGTTCATAAAGAGTATGCATTCCATAGGCTTACTTTTTATACACTCTCTCCACTAATCCGAGACATATCATGATTCTACTTAGGCCAAGTAGGACTTTCAAGCTTGTAATGTAAGGCTAAAGGTTTGTTATGTAGCTTATCAAATGAAGGATATATGGGAATCAAAATCAAAGAAGCTATCAGTTCGCAAGAAAAGGATATGCAAAATGAATCAATAATTTCCAACTCTTCTTGCTCTCCTATTCCAAAAATCAATCAAACCATAACCTTATTCAGCAATTACAACTCAACTCTAGCAAATCCTGCATTTTTTTCTCTATTTTTTTTCTTTCTCTTCTCATCTTTTTACTTTCTTCATCAATTCTTCTCTATTTTTCACAAGATCACTCATATTTTTCAGTATTGGTGTCAAAGATTTGATATGAACTCAACTTTTACAACTCAATCACCATTCCTTTTGTGATCTTTCTTTTCTTCTTTTTTTCAATTTTCTTTTCTTTCACTCATGCTGTTATTTTCTTTTTCACTTTTGCACTTTTTCTCTTCCCATTCTTTCTAGCAGCTTTTGTTTTTCTTTTCTTGTTTTCACTCTCTCTGTTCTCTTTCTTTCCTTTCTCTAGCTCAACATATTATTGATACATGATTGAAAGTAACGAGTCATGATATTTTTTCAAGTACTCTCCCTCACATTCTCCTTCATGTACTTTCATCCATCAAGAGCATAAAGATTTGAAAAATTATTCAAACTCTCAAAAACAAGCAATAGACAAAGTATTGTGACGGGTTTTAAAGAAATCAATGAACAATTTAGGCTCAAAATAGGCACTAGGGATAATATAAAAAATAGGTAAGCTTGAAAAAGCTCAAAATATCTAAAGAAGGCCTATTACTGTCATCCCAAAGTCAAATCATAATTGTCTTTCTTATTTCGCCTCGAGAGGTATTCAAGTAAATTCTAGAATGCTCCATGAATTTTAGTAGAAAAATAGGTTTAAGAACAATGCAAAGCATTTGATCAAGAACTACTTCGTCCAAGTGCATGCAAAAAGTCATGCATAAGCCATAAATGATCTTGAACATCTGCTCTACAATCTATCATAAAGACATGCATTAAAAATATAGCTTAAAATATCAAGAAAATTAGAAAAATTTTGAAAATTTTTGTTACAAGAAGTATAAAAGATACAAGAATGATGCATAGAAGAATTTTCAATCAAACTACTCCCCCACACTTAAAATGGACATTGTCTTTAATGGCCAAAGATGTGAAACCCCGGTCAAAACCAACCTTAGAGTAAGGGGTTGGGATGCATATCATATTTTATTTCATGGTTCAATGTATTTTCATATGATTTTTATATGTTTTGGATTCGGGTTTTATTATCTTGAAGTCTTGTTGGTGAGTATTGTGTGAGAGGGGTAAGATGGTAATTTTTGCCCGAGGTGAAAATAGGGAGATAGCCTGTGGATTGAATAGAAAATAATTTTCTAGTGAAAATTATTACAAGAGTTGTTGTGGTGTAGTGGTTAGAGCTTTGGAATTAATTCTTGAGGTCTTGGGTTCAAATTCCATCATAGAAGCTTTAGCTAGATTAAATTTTATTTTTGCTTAGTGGAGGAAATTTCGGTCTTATGAGCTTAGAGTAAGGTAGGGATGATGGTCCTAAGAGAGACATGTTAGGAGTATTCTCATTCCACTCCTTTACTCTACTCGAATTTCTTAAAGGGAATTCATTTTCCCTTGATCCTTAATTTTCCTCAATTTTCAACTCCTTGGTTTGATCAAGATGTTCTATCCATTTTCTTTCCAGAAATTTCAGTAAAATGCTGTGATCTTGTGAGATCAAAATTTCCTAGTAAAAGGCTTCTCATGGTCTGAAAAATGTGGAAGAATGGTAGGAAATTCCAAGGGGAAAAATCCCTCTAGTAAGCTTGCTGAAATTTCACTCTAGACTAGTTCATCTTACTTCTTAGAATGAGTTGAAATTTTTCAGCTTGTTGTACCTTCAAATTGTTGAGCTTCTTAGCTGACTTTCCCTCCCAAATTCTGCCAGAAAAATGGCCTTAAGATCAGTTTGAGACATGAATTATTTCTGCCATTTTCGGGCTGCACAAAGGCTGTGCAAAACCAGTGAAAATTCTGGACAAAATCGCTACTTTGGAGGTCCAAAACCAAGCTGATTTCTTCCAGATTTTGTTCAGTAACTTAGCCATGTTTTTCCTCCATAAAGAAGGCTGGAAACCAGCCTTGAATACACCAGAAATCCCCCTCCATGTTCGCTGCAAATTGGCTGGAAGTGGCAGCCGAAAATCTGCCCAGAAATTTCTGTTCAGCGAAATTCTAGGCAGTCCAAACTTCCAGCTTTGTTTCCTATTTTTCTTCCAGCCGAAACACCAGCCCTAATCTGTAAAAACCTTCCTTAAACCTCCATTAACAGAGATCCATTGTTTCCCTCAAGCTTCTGGACGAAAGGCAGCAATGGCTGTCTGAAAATCTCTCCAACAAATCCCTGCAATTTAGCTTGATTGGTTTCCAAAATTCCAACCACCCTTGTTTAGCAACCTTCCATAATATATCACTCAATTGACCAGACCTCTTCTTCATCATTGTGCACCTTAATTTCAGCCACCATAAGCCCCCATGAACCAGCTTTAATCCCACAGAAATTCTGCTCAAACAGTCAACCATGGCAGACTTCCAAAGCTGTCCAACAATCAAGATATTCTTAGAATATTTAGTTTCCAAATTCACTTCCTAAGAATATTCTTCAAGGATTGTAATAACTAACCTTTCCTTTTCCCTTCCAAATAAGAGAATCAACCTCCTAAACCCTACAGAAATTCGTCCAGCTCTATCTCTCACAAAAATTCGGCAGCTGCACATTACCATCTCTCGATTTTCTTCAACCTCCAAGAACACACACACTACACCAAGAACACCTACCTCTTCCCTACACCTAATACCCCTCCAAACCATCTCAAACCCTCTTTAAAACTTCCAAATTTGACCTACTCACTGCCGTGAGTCTATCAACACTATTCTTAACATCAAACTCCACGAATCATCTTGCTACTTCGGATCAAAACCAGAAATTTATGTTAAGGTCAAGAACACCTTCAAGGTAAATTTATTCTAACAACTTCATCTCCTCCAATCTTGATCTCTAGTGAGAGCCTATGTGAATAAACATGCTAGTGGTCTCTCTTTCTCTCTATCTCTCTCTCTCAAGGCCGAAAATTCCCCTCTCTTGGCCGGATGACTTTTCCTCCCATGAACATGCTTTCGCCATCTCCCATGGACAAAGTTAGACATCTAGGAGTTTAGATCTACTCTAAACTCCTTCGAGGCATTCATCAATCAAGTAAGTACTATCAATCCTTCTTTTAAACTCTAGAATTATGTCTCTAGGGTGATAATGATAATAGGTGGATGGTGATAGGATTTGAGTATATATATATATATATATATATTGTTGAGATTGGAGTATGAATATATGTATAATTGTGAAGGAGATGGGATTTCTACATGGAAGGTTTGTCTTCGATGATTATATGATGATTTGAGGTTGATACATGTCATAAGTAGTGTATATGATGAAGTATGCTAGAGATTATGTCACCATTGGTGAATAGGGTTTATATTCATGATGGATTAAATTGAAGTCATGATTGTGTTTATGCTAGTAAGGGTTAGATCATGTGTTGATAAATTGAGATCTAATCTTGTATGCATGATTGGGATGATTTGATGAATTAAAAGATTGTGTATGTATTGATTGTGGTTAGCCATGGGAATTTGATCATGATCTAGTTATGCCCAAACAAATTTTTACTTCATGAATAAAATATTCAATAAAATAATTTCTCCTGGTATTTTCGAAAAAACCCTAGGAAGTGTAGATTTGGATTATCATATATATATATATATATATATATATATATAGGATATTTTAGTCAAACAAATAATGGTTTTTGCTAGAAAAATAAAATATATATATATGTATATATTACTTAATATAATGAGATCAATTAAAGCCTTTATGAAAATAATTACAATTAGTAGAATATATATTACTAAAAATTTAACTATTATCTTCTAATGAAAACTCCTTAAGAATTTATTTAATATTGTTCAAGTGAGATTCATTAAATTTATTTTCAACTAATTTTAGCTACCAATTATTTTCTAACAACTAAATTATTAGTAAATCAATATTTTATTTAATACTACCTAGAACTCATGATCAAATAAACTCTAAATTTTCCCTAACAAGATTTAAGCTTTCAACTTCTTAAATTTATTTCCCAAACCATTAATTATTTTAAATAATTATGCTAGACTCAACTCTTAAACCTATTTACTTATTGGTTAACCTTAAAGCTTGGGACACTAGGATCACGGTAGTAGTAAGTTGAGTTGATTTAAAATTAAGGTAGTAGTTTGTGGCTTGAAATTGATTGTGATTTGTATTTGCCCATGTGGGGTTAGGTCTACCATTGGAGACCTTGTTATTGTGAGCAAGAATCAGGTAAGCTCCTGCATAAAACCTGTTTGATGCAAAAGGTTCATTATGGCAAGCCAAGTGTAGAGTGCATGGACACTCATTTATGTAAAGGCAATTGAGGGTTAAATCCTTTCTTATTTCAAACATTTGAATTATTTAAAAGCCAATGAGCAGATTTACTCAAACTCAAACTCAAACTCTTTCTAAAACTGATTTTGTTAAAGACTTTGGAAAACCCATAAATTGCCATTTTCATGTGGAACGGTGTTTGTTCATTTTATCCTAAGTGGGAAACGTCGTTGAGTACTCAATGAGGGTGGACTTCTAGGACTAGTCTTTGAAGGGTTAGGGTAAGTCTCTCAGTAGGTGGCCACCTCTGAGAGGTGAGTCCTTCCCGGATAAGATGTCAGTCCAGTGAGTCGTGCCAGTCCGAGCTAGCAGTTTGTTTTCAGTCAAGTGACTGTGGTTTACCGGAATGGACACCCGATTGTTGTTTGGGTATAGAGAAGGAGGATTATCTTCCCCAATAGGCCGATCACCTACTTTTGTTAGTCTACACAAAGTGTCGGCATTCTACCGGTTATGGGGCCCAACGTGTGGTAACCCATATCCCTTTCCTTCGAGTGGTTAATTTTATTACTTATGTATGGCTGGGAAAGCCAAAACGCCGCTCTTACTTTTGACTAATGTTATTGCTTGCCAGTATTTCTCTTATAAAGGTTTCACACTTTGCATCCATGAACTGTTTTCACTAAACACCCAAAGCACACACGGACTTACTGAGATTTCTGTCTCACCACCATTTTATCATGATTTCAAGTCCATCCTGCTGTGGGCATGAGTAGCTATATATTGTCTGCTTTGGAAGAATTTTCTAAGGATTTATTTTGTGTAATGTTGGGAGAGCTGAGAGCGGATGGATTTTTATTATGGATTTGTTTTGAGTATTCTTGGATTTATTATTATTTCTTTTGGGATGTAATAAATTTTAAGTTGAAGTATCATTTTATTTCCGCTATTATATTTGTGTGTCGTCGTTATAAAGACCCCTTGTCCTTTGGACGGGGCGACATCCCTGGCCCTGGCGAGCCTAGGTAGCGGGATGTTACAAAAGAAATAGAACAAAGAATAAACAATGCCATGGGACCTAAAATGTAAAGAAGAAGAGATACGAAAAATAAACTTCCATTCATTTTGCATTGTGTTGTACAAAAGCTGAATGCTTGAAGAACGAGGCATTGGCAAAGTATCTAAAAAGAAAAAGACAAAAGAGTACACCAAAGCATAAAAACTAGAAAAGAAGATAAATCAAAAACAAAAGAAAGAAAATAGTACAGAATAGAAAAAAGAAGAAATCAAAAACTACAAAAAAGGAAAAAAAACATTAAAAGAGAAAGGAAAAACAAGAGTGATCGAGAAAATATAGACAATCATCATCAGTCCTCCTCAGCATCATCATGTGCATCATTATTAGCTAGTGTGGAGATTCCCGCACCACCTTGTTGCCTAGAAGAATGCTGCCTCCATTCGGCCAATTCTGCTCCATAGTAGCTTACAGTCTTGCCATGTCATCCATAGTACCTTGTAAGCATAGGAGCATCTCCATTTGCTGGTCTAATCGTCCCAGCATGGTAGTCTCAAAGTCAGTCCAGGGTTGGGATTGAGAACTCCTAGCTCATGCATGTGTCGGCAGTGGTGGTGGGTGTTCCTCTTCCACGGTGGGTGGCTTAACCTGACTGGGATGTCGGACATCAATAGGAGTTAGCCACTTCTTCAACTCTTGGCTATATTTGTACCCGCAACTCATTAGAGTTTGTTCTGTCACCATATCGTGCTCAGTGGTAGCCTCCATCACTTCTCCCTCAAGACTAACACCAAAGTCTTTCAGAATTTTCATTATAACTAAGGGGAAAATGAAGGCTTTTGTTGAGAGATGGTGATGAACAACATCCCTAATAGATTTGATGATCAAGGGTGCAAGAGGGATAGGCAGTATGTTCATCATCCGATGCAAAATATAAGTGTTAATAAGTTGAGTCTCATTAAAACCACTAGCACGGGGTACAACATTGAACCCAAACATATAGACTAGAGCTCTAAAGTTGGCCGCAAGATCGTTGTTTGAGTTGAAACTATTAGCTTGAATGGCATTATGCTTATACAACCTTAGTGTGGCTCTAGTCCCGCTAGCATCCCAATTCGGGTCAGAAAGAATTTTTTGATTATTTACGTCTATCCCTTACTAAGAATCATCGTCAAATAACTGGAGGAGGTTAGCTAATTGATTTTGGGTGATGATGATGGGGATTCCTTTCACTCTCGTTTCAATATGGGGAAGGTGTTTATTGCCCTTATCAACCATATTAGCATAAAATTCCTTGATGAGCACCGGACAATACTTCCTTTTCAGTTGTACTGTCAACCCCTATCCTAGCCTTCCAAACATCATTCCCAATTTGAGTGCACAGTCTAGGGTGGGTGCGAAAGTACGCTCGACAATGATTTTATTGGATGTTCTCCTATTGTACCATTCCTCACAAGATGCATCTATAAACTCAGCAGGTCTAAGGAACAAATGATCGATAGATGAAGGGGTTGAGGAATAGGAAGCCCTCGCCCTTTTAGAAGAATGACCCCTTGCTCTAGATTTGGTATCAAGGAGTGGTGAAAATAGGAAGAGAGAACAATTGACCTCAAAGACTTAACACGGGGCCAACTACCTTTTACAAACACACTCCTCAAATCTCACTCAACCCTCAACTAATCTCATAACCACACAACCCAAACTCCTTCAATATATAACACACTCCAACCAACAATCAATTCAATCACCTCTAATCAACTCAACACAACCTGCAACAATACATGTAAAGTTCCCTATAAAGCATAAATGTGTTGAATATCCTCAATGCATGCAAATAGACATGATCATGTTAATGAAGGCATCACCATGGCATTACGTGAAAAACGATCCACATTCCATATATAGCCCACACTAAACCATAACAAATAGCCATAATTCCACCCTTAGCTATATGCATGAAGCCCCTAATGATCATATGCATGAATTAAGTATCAAATAATCATTAACTCCTAATCTAATCCAACTCATAAAGCTTCAAGGAGTAATGTACAATTCAAGCCAGCATACATAATCCCAATTTTTGGCCAAAATTGTCCCTAAGATTAGAAAAAATCATCTACACCATTTTAACCCTGAGAATTGAATAAAAATCAAACCTTTGTGCTTATGTATGCATGGGAAAGCAAAAGATGTAAGATTTTTGCAGAAATCCAAGCTCCTTGCTCGTGGATTGAATATGATGTTGTTGTGAAAATTGGAAGATTTTGAGATTTTTGACCCGTAGGATAAACAAAAGAGAAGTAGATAGATGTTATAAAAGTGTTTAGGAGGTGAAATTCAAATTTTGGGAAGTGGGGAATGTGAAGCCGGCACAGGTTAGAGAGAATTTGAGAGGGAGATTGGAGAATTTGAAGAAAAAGTAGCCAGAATAGCCTATAAGAACGTCTCACCCGACATGAACTGGTGCCGGTCCTAGCTACAGTCGGCGCCGGCTTTGTTCTGTCTGGTTCTCTAATATTTTTTTTTCCAGGAAAATGAGAAACATCCAATAATGATGAACAATGCACTGTAATTCAAGAAAAATAATCAACCAAAACGACAAAAGTAAAAATTATCTCAATCATAAAACTAAAAGTAAAGTAAATGGAAAAACGGGCTTCAATGCTTTACACGGCTTTGATCCCGTGGATTTTCCTCCGTGTTTCCTGGCAATGTCCCAGCTTGACGATCTCCCAGTAGTTTAGCTAACTGACCAATTTGGTTCTCCAAATTGTGCGTGGAGGCCTGTAGGTTTCTAGTTGTCACATCGACCGCTTGGAACTTAGTCTCCGTGGTACTTACCGATTGGCCAATCAACTCTTCCAATAGTCGCTTTAAAGGTGCTACAGTATTGTTCACGGGGTTTTGACTCCTTTGATTGCCTCCAAAATTGAAAGAACCCTGCCTAGGTTAATTTCCATTGCTCAAAGAGAAATTATGGTGATTTCTCCAACTAGGATTATAGGTAGAGCTATAAAGGTTGTTACCTAGCCGGACATTACCTGCAAAAGCCGCTTGTTGCAAAGTTTCTTAGAGTGACCCCATATTTTGGCATTTAAGATTGGGGTGTCACTCTCCATAGAAATCACAACTTACGTTTAACACCTGGCCTCGAGGCATCACTATCTGTTCCATCTTTTAGGTTAAGGCGTCCATCTTAGCTTCCAATGCTACCACAACATCCACTTTATGTGCTCCTTGCACACAAGCTCTAGAACTTGTACTGCCTCAAGAATAGTTATTAGAAGCTAAATTTTCAATAAGCTCAAATACCTGTTTCAGGGTCTTATGATTGATGGAACCCCCTGCAGAAAAGTCTACCACTTGACGTGTCACAAATGTGAGGCCATTCAAAAAGATAAGTATCTGCATTCCTAACTCAAATCCGTTGTGTGGGCATTTTCTTAACATCTTCTTAAAGCTCTCCCAACATTCATATAAGGGCTCAGAGTCTAATTGTTGGAAGGCAAATATCTCATTCCTAAGTTTAGCTATTCTAGCTAGAGGAAAATATTTGGCCAAAAATTTTTTATCCAGGGCATTCCAAGTAGTGATAGAACCAGTAGATAAAAACATTAACCAAGATTTGGCTCTATCCCTCAAAGAAAAAGGAAAAAGTCTTAACTTTAATGCATCATCTGAAACACCATTCATCTTAAAAGTATCACAAACCTCAAGGAAACTAGCTAAATGAGCATTAGGTTCTTCTTCAAGTAGCCCATCAAATTGCATCACGTTTTGAACCATCTGGATAATGTTGGACTTTATTTCAAAATTGTTTGCATATACCCTAGGCCTAGTGATACTCGATCTTGTGCCTGAGATTGCAAGTTTCACAAATTCATCCATAACCCTCCTATTTCTTGCATTATTGTTTTGAGCACCATCCATTTCGATGATTAAGTTCCTTTGGATTGTCCGACGGATCTTTGATAATGTCCTTTTGATTTCGGGGTCAAAATCGACTATCTCGCCTTCGGATTTTCGAGTCATGTACCAAAGATAACACCTAGAAAAATAAGAAGTAAGTTAGATACAGAATTAATGACTAAAACAAAAGTAAAAGAATACAAAGTCAGATAGTAGAACATAGTCAAAGTTAGTAGGTTAGGTTACAAGGGTATACATACATAAAATACAAAAGATAGCACCTTTTTGCGAAAAGAATAATTGTACATATTAACATATTTACGTAATTGCATATTCACATGGTTAAATCAAAATCCATGCTTTCATGATATTGTTCCCCGGCAACAGCGCCAAAAATATGATGCGTATTTCATTTAGGTATAAAAAATGATATAAAAATAAGCATATTCTCAATCAAGTTTAAATTAAAACGGTAACCCCAAATTATACATACGAGCAAGCGTACTCATCATTAACATAGTATAGGGTTCAAACGAGTGTCGATTTTCAAGGAACAAGTATACATTAATCACTTTTCTTTCATTATTTAACCGACCCTATAAAGTGAAAAGTAAAATAAAACAAAATAAAATAAAAATAAAAATATATACATGTCAATGATGGAGAAGTACGTAACTCAAGCAATTGTTTAGACAAACATGATCTTAAAGTATCCAATCTTTATCACAACTAATTATTCTCTTGGCATCATGAAAGATTAAAGTAGACTCACTTCTTTTCCAATCCATGAATCCCTGTCTTCTAGATAACTTAGCATCACATTCTTGTCTCAACCAGTCTTACTCAAAAGATGCATTAAACACAATCTTTTGATTAAATTTCCATTCCTGGCAAACATAAGACAAGAAATTAACTAATGAATCCATTCCTGACAGACATTAGTTAACCTTTAATTACCTTGTTCTTTGCAATTAACCCCTTTTCCAAGCAAGTTAAAAGACAATATATATGAAACCAATTAAATTGAAACCACCCTCAATCCCTTTTCCAAGCAAGTTAATGAAAAAAAACAACAAAATAATCTCGGATTAGGCACAAGTAATTAAATACCCGAAAACAATCAATTAATCAAAATATCAAATAACTCTAAAAATAATTAATACCTAAAACAATGTCGAATTACAATAAAACAATTAATATATCATTGTTCAAGAAAATGAAAATAAAGTAAAAGAAAGCACTCATAGACAAGCCTCCTTCTTCTTCCTTTGAACACCTTCTTGTACAATCCCCCTTGAATTGAAGAATTTCTCCTTTGATTTGAGTGATTTTCTGTGACAATCAATGAATTCTCCCATTTTACCTTGTGCTTTCCATATATTTATAGGCTTGAGAAGTGTCTAAACTCATTGGTGCAATGTTCTTGGCCGAGTAGAAGCAGGAAAGTACTAAAACTCCACAGATTACCAAAAACCACGTAGAAAAATTGCAATCCCACCTTTTCCTTAGAGCACAGCCGGCACCGCCTTGGTTCTCTGAGCTAGCGCCAGTTATGTTCTGGTTCTCCACTCGTTCGCCAAATTTTTTTCGAATTCCACACAATGTATTCCAGAATGCAGCTAGTGCCACCTTGGCTGCTGGAGCCGACACCGGTTCCACTCTGTTTTCACAATTTTTTATCACCTCAAAGTTCGTGTCATCAATGCATGGCCGGCGCTGGTTCCTGTGTCCTAGCCAGTGCTGCCTCTCCTCTGTTTTACGACGTTTTTGCTTTGTTTTACCCCAAAAATCTGTAATAATGAACAAAATATCTTTCCAAGGGTAAAATCTCAAATATGAAGGAATATGACTAGTTATTGAACAAAATGTATTACAAAAGAGCCTCAAATAACTAAGAATAATATGACTAATTTGGCCCCTTTCAGAAACCCTACAGTATAGCTATAACCATAAAACCTTACATCATGACCGCGTATTGTGAAAACCTGCATCACAGTACATGTAAGTGATTGAGCCACTAGGTGAGATACTCTTCCCTCTCTACACCCTAACTTACCGATTGTCCATTCTGGAAAAGATATAGTCTATATAGACTAAGTTGCTAGCATAGACCAGCTTGACTAACTAGAACTGTCAGCTGTTTAGAAAAAGTTTTATCCCTTGATTGAGGACTCCATTGAGAGACTTACCCTAGCCATGCAAGGTTAGTTCTAACCAGCCTACTCTTATTGAGTACTCAACATTACATTTACCCCACTCGGGAGCAATTCAACAATGTGCGTGACCTAAAAATTGTAATTATGGTTCTGAAAAGTCTGAGTTTAAAATCTGCTATGAGAAAATTTAACATTTTGTTTTCGAAAACATTTGCTTGCTTAAAACTATTTTATTTTTATAGAAGATGTAGATAACTTTACTGTAAATATCACATTCTTGCAGGAGTACTTTAGTTAAGAAAATAGTTTTTGCAAGAACTTACCTGATTGTTTTATCTCACAGATAGAATCTCTTGATATTTAGATTAAAAAAACCTAGCCTCGTCTGGAGTATATACAAAGTGCATGTTACTATTAGCCAACAACTTATATATCTCAAATGCATAAGCATATAGTTAAATATAATTCCTATATTTCACATAATTTTCGACAATCCCCATCAATACCAACATTGTCATAGCATCAAAAGAGTTCAACTAGTAATTGCAAGCCAACAATCAATTTGGTGTAACTGCTATCTTTGTTCTTATTACAATTTGTTAAAGATGAAATCATGTACCAAAACACCGAGCATTCATAAGTATATATCCACAACCCAAAATTTTCTACTATCGATAGTAACTACTATTCATAGCAATATCAAATAACAATTAAATAACAAGTTGCAACAGTGTTTAACAAGGATAAATAATGTGCTCTTGATTAATCTAGCAAATAAAAATAATCATTAGTACTTTATAATATAAATACTAATTTTATAAATAATAAACTTTATATCACATATATTATCTGGCAAACTATATGTACACTCTCTTTTAGAAAATAGTGACTAATTAATAAATACAGGATATTAATAAATAGTAGTTTATTGATGCTAAATAATGGATCAAATAAGATTAATTGATATTTAATCTAGAGTTTTGATACCCTTATTAAGTATAACAATGACAGTAATGACAATAATAATATTCTTAATAACCATGATAATAATACAAATTATAAAAAAATATTAGATGTTATATATTTTCTAATAGCAATAATGTTTTAAATAACAAGCTTTATAAAATTACACATGTGTATAGTTATGTGTATATATAGATAGATATACATTACATGAATAAAGTTATTGTACTGGTTATAAATCATAGCAAACTAAAATTAATGGTTTGAATAATAATCATAATTTTTTTAGTAGCAATAAGATCATAATACAGATAACATTGATATATAAATTCGATTCATAGTATTGCATACTTTACATAATTTCTCATCACATAACACCTATCAATTATAACAAAGATTTCATATGAAAACCACAACTTTAATCATGTCATACACTCAAATGTGTAGTATATCTTAAAATAAAGGCAAAGTCTAACAAACATAATATCTCCCATTCTCCATCCGTAGAAATCACATATACTATCATCTCTCGCTCAAATGTCATCATAATAAAATAACATAAATCACTTGCCAAATTCACCATATCAACGCTTCATCATAGCATCACTTTACATAATGTGAGTTAATTGAAAGAAAAGGTTAAAACAAGAGTTACTTGTTTGAAGATGGGTTTGATTTGAATGTGACATTTGATGATCAAAGGGTCTTAATTGCTTCAAGGGTCTTGCCTCAAACTTTTAGGAGATGATACATCAGATTGAAAGAAAATCAAACCAAAACAATCCGTAAGTTCTGATTATGAATAGGAAAAGAAGAAGAAAAAGCCAAAAAAATGAAGAAAAGAAGAAAATGGTGATAGTACATGAACTTCAATACTACCTTAGCCTTTTCTAGTCCATGAGGCTCACTTTGATCTTTGAATGCACATGTTCTAGACTGATTTGACATTATAAAATATGATATAGAAGAAAATAGAGAGTGTGTTGGGTGATTTGAGGGTTTTGGAGTGAATTGGAGCACTTAGAAGTAGTTAAGAAGTTAAAGAGTGCAAGTGTGCATTCTTGGTGTTCTTGAGAAACCAACAAACAAATAAAATAAATTTTGGAGTGTTTTGGATGAAGGTGGTCAATTAGAAGATGTTTATGAGTGTGCATTTCGATTAGTCCAAGAGTAGGGAGCTTGGAGGAGTTAATTGAGGTGTTTGAATTTCAAAATTGAAAAGATGTTGATAGAATCGTGGAACTATGGTGATGGTGACCAAAATAGAGAAGTAATGGAGAAAAATAATGAAGAGAAATGGTAGATGAAAACTATTAATAAAGGAGATGGTGAGATGCTCGGTTTCAATAAAGAACAAGAAGACTAAATGATTGAGATTTTCTAGTAGTTTGCTAGGCATTGAATTTTAAAATTCAAGGACCTAAAATAATAGAATTATAGCTGAGTTTAGTAGGAGTCTAAGATGTTTCAATGGTGAAGTTTCAACTGCTAAGAAGGAAGAGGAAGAATGGAAGGCTTTATTACTTGGGTTGGCAAAAAAACTGGAAGATAATAAAGGTTGGAATTTTAGTTGTTTGGTATCGAATCTAAGCTGATTTAGTTGAGTAAAGTTAGGAGGGTTTTGAGGTATAGTAATGATGCTTTTCGACTGCTATGGAGAAATGAAGAAAGTGGCAGCTTGTATTTTTTCAAGAAGGCAAAAAATATGAAGAAGAGAAATGCTGGAAAAATTTTGATGAACTGATGTTATAAAAATTGTAAAAATTATGATCATGTATGCTTAATTGAATAGGAAAATCTAGGGAGTATTTTAACAAAAATTCAAATTATTTTGAATAGATTCTGTAAGTAAAAAGTTGGAGTATTTTAAGGGACTCTAATGGAGGCTTGATCGGCTGCCTTAAAGAAGAACAATGAGTGAAGTTGAAGATAATTATTAGTGTCTAATGCCTAAATAATTCCAAAGCTGGTATAGAAGAAGAATACAAAAATAAAGGCTAACAAAATCTTTGTGCTTTGATGGAAATAACTAAGAGTAGAAAAATTATTTTTCTGAAGCTGAAATAAATAAAGAACAATTTCCAGCTTTCGCACACATTAAAGAAAACTGATTAGGAATGAAGAATGTAAAGCTAGCAAAAACATTTGGTCACAAGAAAGAATGTTGTAACTGAGTGGCCTAAGGGAATGAACAAAAGAATGCTCCAGCTTTTAGCAAAACCAACAATCAACAAGATGTAGTTTCCTTGGGATATAAAGTAGGTAGTTCAATTTTGAATAAGCAAGAATTTCTCAATCATGATTTTATAGATTCCTTGAAATTCTTCTCCTTAATTCTTTCTTATATTTTGGCCAGCCCTAGCTCAACGAAAGCTAAAATTTTAGATCAATCAACTCTCTTAAAACTTTAGGACATGAACATCAGAATAGGATAATTTAAAAAGAAATGGAATTCAAATTTTGAACTTGTTATAAAAATGGGTAGCTGAAATTCTATTAGATTCGTTTCAAGACAGGATCAAGAAGGTTAGAAGATTTCAATTTAAACTTCCCAAGACATCCTCCCATAGTCTATGGAATGTTAGAAGGAATTTAAATGTTAGTTGGGGTGTTCCAGTCGACCCAAGAGGTACGAGGAGAATAAAAACTAAAATAATTTTGTAGCAAATGGGATTTGAACTGAAGTCTCAAGGATATAAATACCAAGCCCTAACTACTTAACCATAATAACTCTTGGGTTCCCCTTTCACCATAATTTTCCTTTTCTCTTAGTTTTAAAGCTACCTGGTTCTTTTCTAAAGGACCAAAAATATAAATCTTCCTAGTTCCAAATTAAATTTCAATACTATGGTGGCACATATAAATAATTTTAGAAACTACAGAATTTATTTCATAAAACATACGTAAATGCATTATCCCGTGAATTGCAATCCATTCCTCTTACTCATAAAGGGGGGCATCAGGTGGGGTTTTACATCCTCTGCTCTTTAGAAGAATTACGTCCTAAAATTCAAAGTTTCATAGCTTTTCAACAAATTGGGGTATCTACCCTTTACCTATTCTTCTGTCTCCTATACAACATCCTAAATTTTGTGATGTTCCCATAAGATATTTACCATCAGTATCTGTTTTCTCTAAAGGGTCTTGATGCTTTAATCTATAATCCTATCAGGCTTCTCCGCGTAACATAAATCGGGCTATAGAATCAAAGGTTCATTGTTCAAGATGTGCTCTAGGTCAGGAGTATATTTCTTCAATTGAAACTCATGAAACATATCTTGTATTGCTGTTAAACCATCTGATAGGTCCCATCTACAAGCAACACACCTAATTTTCTCTATATCTTGAAATGGACCCAAATATCTCGAACTTAACTTGTCCCCCATTGGATGATTCTGGATTCCCTTACTAGCAATCTTCTCTATAATTGGAAATGGACCTAAATGTCTTAGACTTAACTTGCCCCCTTTTGGTTGATTCAAGATTTCTTTACTAGCAGTTAATTTCAAGAATGCTTGATCATCAACTAGGAAATTTTCCTATTCTTTGGTTAACAGTAGGGTAAAATCAACATATCCAAGGTCTAACATGCTCACTAAACATTGGTAGCTAAGTTACAAAGTCGATAGAGACTAGAACAGAAGATAGGAGGAATTCACAACCTCAAGGGAAGAATAGTGATCAAGATGACATTTCAAAGTGAGAAAGGAAAATATTAATGCGAAACCCCACCTAAAACCATCCTTAGAGTAAGGGGGATGGGATGCATGTCATGTCATCTTGCATAAAATATACCTTTTGAATGATTTTGCATGCCTTAGAATTGTGGTTTATAGGATAAATGATTTATTTATGCTTGTTGGGTAGAAAGGGTAAAAAAGTAATTTTGCTTGAAGTCAAAATAGGAAGATGGCTTGAGGTTTAGTTAAGAAGAATATTTGGATGAGAAAAATAAGTGCAAGTGTTAGTGTGGTTGAGTGGTTAGAGCATTGTGATTTAATCTTCAAGGTTTTAAGTTCAAATCCCATCACTTAAGTTTTATTCATATTTATCTTAGCTATGTTTGAATTTCTGTTTTCTTACATTCCTTAAAGATACGAATGTTGTCTTAAGGAAGACATAATGGTAATGTCTTGACCAAGTGGTCTTGTTCTAAAAAGAATTGTAGAAGAATTCTTGTCCCCTTTAATGTTGCTAGCCTTGTCCTAACATCTTTGAAATTTAAACTATACTTAATTCTTTGATCCATTTTTAATCATTAAAATTCTGAGATAATTCCCTAAGCTAAGAATTCAAAAATCCCAGCTCTTGTGGGATAGAGATGCCCGAAAGTAAGGGGGGGGAATAGGTAGAGATTCCAAGAAAAAGAAAACACCATAGCTATTCCTTCAAATTCCACCTTCATCTTGTTCATGTTTTGGAAAGAAAAATCTGGAAAATTTTCCAGATTTCCTCCAAGGCTATTTTTGAAAATTTCAGCAAGCTTTCCTACCCAATTTCTGCAAGAAAATCAGTCATTTTATGTGAGGATGAAGGCTAGAAATTCAATGAAATTTCGGAACTGTACAAATAGTACAAAACCAGAATTTCTTTACGGCAAACTAGCAACATTAAACATGGAATCTGAAGCCACCATTAGAACATATGAATAGCTGAACTTCCTCTATTTTTCTTCAAGATAAAGGCTGGAAAACTACCATTAAAAGACCTTCAAGTACCCTTAGAATCCAGCTGCAAAGTCATGCCAAAGAGAACAAAAAATTCTGCACCCCAAGCACTATGGTCATACCTAGTGTCTACCCCAGGCGGGGTTAGGTTGATCTTAGAAGATTTTTGAACTCGGGAAGAGCAAAAGATCAGGTAAGTTCCTGCAACAAAACCATTTGAAGACCAAAGTTATTGTGGCAAGTCAACCTCAATGTATACGAGTATTTGTACTGTAAGGTCAATTATGGATGATTTCCCTTTTTGTTTCAGTCAAGTAAACCAATTAAAGTTAAACAAACAATTTCACACCAAACGCTAAACTTTTCCAAAAAATCCAATTTTGGCAAGAATTTTGGAAACCATAATTGCTATTTCTAAGTAAGTCATTGTATGATCTTTTCCTTCCAAGTGGGACAGACAACATTGAATACTCAATAAGGCTAGACTACTAAGACTAGTCATCGAAAGATTAGGGTAAGTCTCTCAGTAGGTGGCCACCTCTGAGGGGCGAGTCCTTCCCGGATAGGATGCCAATCCTGTTGTTCGTACCAGTCCGAGTTAGCTAGTTTAGTTAAGTGGATTGTGTGTTTCTGGAATGAACAACCAGTAAGTTCGGCTATAAAGATGGATGGGTGTCTCACCTGGTAGGCTGTACACCTACCTTATGTTAGTATGTACAAAGTGTGGTGTTCTGATCATTATATTGTCATGTTACACAAAGTGTGGTACCATGGCTACCATTTTTGAGTGGTTGTATTTATTGTATACATGTATATTTGCAATACAAAACACCACTCTTCATTTATGAAATTTATTTAAGGCTTGCTAGCACTTTCTTTTATGAAACGTTTACAACTTGCATATATGAACTGTTTTACCTAAAACACTCAAAGTACAAATGGGCTTACTGTTATTTATATCTCTCCACCTTTTATACCATATTTTTAGGCCAATCCTGTTGCGAAGGTTATTAGTTAGAGAATTGCCTATGTCTTGAAGACTCATTGTTAGTTTCCTATGTATTTCTTTTGTGAGATAGTAGCAAACATTTATTTTTGAACTTGTTCATGTATTGCTTGGGTTGTAATAAGTTTAATTTTGAATTATTTCTTCCATTTATTTGGTGTGTCCTAGTTATAAAGACCTCTTGCCCGGTGGATAGGGCGATATCCCCAGCCCTAATGGAGGAATAGGTAGTGGGGTGTTACAAGTAGTATTAGAGACTAGGTTTAGGTAATTATTGATAGCATATGATTTGTTTCATTAAGGATTAAATCTTTTGACTAATATGGCTTGTTTATGCTGTTGGATGGTTAGAATGATTAGAAATGCAAGGAAGGGGTAGCAATGGCATCCACCAATCCCTATCAACCCGGATAATTTACCAGTGCCACAACCTACACCACAACCCGCACCTCAACCAGTCATACCTATAGATGAGAGCAGTGGTGATAAGGTTCAGATTATTAAGCCACCATCAAAACCTGTAATATACTTAGTTACCAATAGTGAAGATGAGGAGATTGACATAAAGTACGTCCCACTCCCACCTAGCCCCATGATTGACTTGACTGCTGGTTGTGATGACCTGGGGAAGATAAACTATGAATCTCCACTTAAACCTTCTTTTGTACTCCTAGCCGACCATGTTGAATCTGGGGAGAGCTCTAGGAGACCCAGGAAGGAGCCAATGGACTATAAGTTCATGAATAGGGTAGGGATAGACTTTTCTAGGAATACTGGAGGATGGTTATATGATGCTGACACCGAAGATTCTGATGAAGGTTAGAGGGGCAAAATTATGCTATACTTAGGAAGTCTTTATTTACAGCTTTGAATAAACTCCTGTGCTAGGGGTCCATTTATGTTTAATGCTTATTTCAAATTTTATGCAAATAAGAGTACTTGGTGTACTCTAATCTTGAAAAATGCAATTCATTATGAAAACTTGCATCTAATTTTCTTTTTCTTAAGCATGAATGTCAATGCATGCTCGATTTGAATATTTTAAACTGTAATGCATAAACTCATTATTTGGGACAAGGTTTAGAATGGCACTAAAGTGTCGTGGAACAACATCTAGCAGAAGGGTTCTTGAGGCAGAATCCGTGACTCCGGAGCTTGATGCAACTCAGCTATCATTGTCGAATCGAGGAAATGAGAATGAACTAGAGCAAGAAGTGGGGTCGGAAAAACCTATCAGTGTGACTATGGGACAAGCATTCCACAAAATGACAGAGATTCTGCAAACCCTATATAAGCGAAAGAATCCAAAAGGGGAAGATGAGACATTGGAGAGGTTTCTAAAATTTCAACTTCCCACCTTCTTGGGAGAGGCTGAGCAAGACCAAAAAGCAGAGTTGTAGGTGGAACAGATAAAGGACATCTTTGCCACGCTCCAGTACACTGAGAAACGAATGGTGAAATTTGCTGCATTTAGGCTAAGGGGCCCAGCTCAGGCATGGTGGCAGCGAGTCCAAGATGATTGGGAGACGATAGATTAAGATTGAACACGGGCCAACATTGTGGAGGCATTTAAAGAAGAATATATTCCTCAGTGGATAGTGGAGAAAAGGAAAGATGAGTTTCAAAATTTGAAGCAAAGGAGCATAATTGTGGCTCAATATACTACTTGTTTTACTCAATTGTCAAAATACTGCAAAAGGCTAGTAAATACCGAGCGGAATCGAATAAGGCAGTTTGTCAAATGATTGAGCGAAGAGTTGAGAAGGGCTTTAGCACCTTCTCCACCAATGACTTATTCGAGGGCAATGGACGTAGCGACCCGGACTGAGAATGAGGATCGAAGCAGGATGGTACCAAGACCTTTCTTGCTGCCCAGATAACTACCGAGACCTTTTCAAAGGCAGCAACCTAATAAGCAACCTGCCATCCAGCAATGGCAGAATAGAGGGAGGCGGGCACTAACGACGCTAGTTGGTCCTGCTCAGAATCTTTTATGATGCCAACACTGCGAGAAAAAGGGTCATGTAGAAAAGAATTGTTAGTCCAATGGAGTTAATGGAAATGCTACAATTGCGGAGACCTGACTCATTTGTGAAACGCCTGCTCAAAACATCTCTGAATCGGGCAAGGAAACCCAGCCCATATTGCAGGAGCTAATTGAGCCAATACTGTGGGAGCCTCCGAAATTGGAAATTAGAAGCCATAAGTGAATGCAAAGTTTTTCACTCTTAACCAGAAGGAAGATGGAGTAGATACAATGGTGGTGGAAGTACGTTTACTATCCAAGGTCGTTCCGTTAATACATTAATAGACCCTGGATCTACCCATTCCATTTAAACAAGAATTGTGCATATCATTTCGGTTGAGATGGAGTAGAACTACCTTTTACCTTGTTGGTGAGTACGCCTTTGGGGAAATTGGTGCAAGCAGATCGGTATGTGTAGAATTGTAAGATTGAAGTAGGGAAAGAAAGCTTTGAGGGAGATTTAGTAGTCTTATCTATCGATGACTACGTCATGATTTTGGGTATGGATTGGCTAGCTCAGCATGGGGCTAAAGTGTAGGTTATCTCGTGCATATCATCTATGGCATAGCAGAAAATTAAAACGAGATACCATCCCAGGATCCGCATATGTGTGAAAAACAAGACATATATAGAGAACAAAGATAACAACTTTTACCACTCTTTGTTCGTGTGGAAAATAAATTATTTCCTTCTTTAAGTTTGATGATTGTGGCACGATCCAACAATCCTCTTGATCAAACACAACGAGAGTTGAATGTCCAACCACTATAATCACAGTGTGCGATTATCTCTAACAGAAATCCACACGGAGGATCACACTCAAGCACCAAAATTTTTCTGTGCTAGTAGAAAACAACAATGGTGGCTAGGTTTTGTTCTTCTGGTTATATAAAAAGTAGAGAAAAGAAGAAGAAGAAGAAGAAGAAGAAGAAGAAGAAGAAGAAGAAGAAGAAGAAGAAGAAGAAGAAGAAGAAGAAGAAGAAGAAGAAGAAGGGTTTTTCGGTGTTCTTAGAGAACAACGTGAGAGAGAGAGAGAGAGAAGAGAACACGATAGGAGTCCCTTGTGTGCCCCTTGGTTTTTATATTTTAGAGTTGTTTCATGTGTTTATTGAAGCACCCGAAACACCCTATAATGAAACCGCATCTAAGAATTCTAAACAATTCCCAATTGCATTTAGAACCCATCAAATTTTTAGAATTACAAATTGGCCTATAAATTATAACTAATTATAATTTGGCCATATCAACTTCTCTTTCTCACATTAAACCCCACTATATTATCAAATAACATCCTGAGTATATAAAATCCTCTATTGTGTGTGACATATTAGGTTTCCTGGTCAATTGGTAGCGAACATGAATTAATCCAAACGTCTTTGAGATTAATAATCCATAGTTAATCAGAATTAATCATATTACTTCTAATCAGGAGTAGTTTATTAATTCATCAATTAATAAACCCATATTCCCATATCATGAGTGGTATCTAGGAACACATCATAACCATTGAAGAGTCTAGGAAGTCAAGTGGCTTAACATGAACCCTTCAATAACAAACTACAGTGCAATTAACTGCTTTTACCATGCAATATCTCATTCGGGTTGGAGTACAGAATTAGTGCTAACTCTTTCCAGAATATATTAATTCTGGCCTGAATATAAGTATACTTGTACCAGGAATCCACTACTCTGGATGTATATCAATTGGAACTCTTTCCAATACACATATGCCTTGGCCAATGACTTCTTGAGTAGTAATTCCTACAAGTAGCCGTGAGATTTTCGCCCCTACTATTAGGAGTGGTGAATCCTTTATTGACCCCTCTCAATTACTTTCGTTTACCTCACAATGTACCCGATATCTATCCTTTAAGCAAGCCTCGATCTGGCTCCAGGGATTGGAATCAAAGCACAATGCACAGCAAACAAAGTACCTTGGAGATCTCAAGTCTAAAAATACTTGCACGTTTGCTATATTAAGATTATATCACTGGCATTAAATAGTTATCCATGTGACTATCTCATAGCTAGGTCATCCAATAAACTCGTTCCATTAACAAGCATCCATGTATTAACTTTGAGTATCTCAATACTCACGGATATGAAAACCACCGCCTGTTCAAATTAGGAAGTCTAACACATGCTAGTCTTAATGCATTAATGATGTCCTATCTTATTAGTACTACGACTAGGGACTATTTAAGTACGAACACTATACAGTGTAGTAGGAATCTCATATCATGATCTCTATCATGATTTTCTTAACACAGTGTTGCACTAGGGACTTTATCTTATAGTTATTTTAGACAGAAGTAAATAAAAGAAACTATAAGATAAATAATGCATTTTATTAAAATAAAATGTGATATATACAAGGTACAAGTGATTGCCTCTAGGGCATAATACTAACAAACTGCCACTTGCACTATAGCCAAACATTCATGTATCTAATACCGAATGACTCAACATGCCTCTTATGTTTCTTTTGGGATAGTACTTTTGTAAGCATGTCAGCAATGTTCTCATCTGTGAGAAATCTTTCTATCTTTACATCATTTTTATCTATAATCTCCTGGATCAGATGATAGTGTCGCAGTACGTGTTTGGATCGTTGATGAGACCGTAGCTCATTTGCTTGAGCAATGGCTCTATTGTTGTCATAATATAAAGTTACTGGAACAACAATGCTGGGAACTACACCCAGTTCTGTCACGAACTTCTTGATCCAAATAGCTTTCTTAGCTACTTCAGAAGCAGCTATGTAGTCAGCTTTTGTCGTAGAGTCGGCAATAGTCTTTTGTTTGGAACTCTTTTAACTTATTACCCCTCCACACAATGTAAACAGGTAGTCAGATTATGATTTAAAATCATTTTTGTTAGATTGAAAACTAGCATCAGTATACCTGTTTGTTTTCAAATCACCTTCTCCATATACTAAGAACACATCCTTAATCCTTCGTAAGTATTTAAGGAAGTTCTTTACAGCCGCCAAATAACCATCACCAGGGTTAGATTGGTATTTGCTCGTTAAACTGAGAGCATAAGATACATCGGGCCTAGTACATATCCTAGCGTATATGATAGATCCAACTGTCAAAGCATATGAAATTTTACTTATGCGATCCCTTTCAACTTGTGTCTTGGGAGACATCGACTTTGAAAGGCTTACACCATGTGACATGGGTAAGAATCCCCTTTTGAATTGATCCATGCTAAACCTCTTTAGCACTTTATCTATGTATGTAGACTGTGAAAGACCTAGTAACCTTTTAGATCTATCTCTGTAGATCCTTATTCAAAAAATATAGGTTGCTTTTCCAAGGTCTTTCATGGAAAATTATTTGGACAACCAAATTTTAAATGTTTGCAAAACAGTTATATCATTTCCTATTAGAAATACGTTATCTGCATAAAGTAATAAGAAAATGATTATGCTCCCACTAACCTTCTTGTATACACATGGCTTATCAATGTTTTGAATGAAATAATACTCGTTGATTATTTCATCAAAACGGATGTTCCAACTCCTAGAAGCTTGCTTAAGTCCATAAATGGACCTTTGTAGTTTACACATCTTTGTGCTATCATTGGATGTGAAACCCTTAGGTTGTATCATATACACTTCCTCAGTTAGGTTTCCATATAGAAAAGTTATTTTCACATCCATTTCTCATATCTGATAATCATAATGAGCAGCAATGGCTAGGAGTATCCTGATGGATTTTAACATAGCTACTGGCGAGAAAGTTTCGTCATAGTCAATACCATATTGTTGACGATAACCCTTTATCACTAGTTATTCTTTATAGGTAACTACGTTACCATCCATATCCATTTTCTTCTTAAAAACACATTTTCACACAATATGTTTAATTCCTTTGTGTGGATTAACCAAAGTCCATACTTGCTTGTCGTACATGGAATCCATCTCTGACTTCATGGCCTCAAGCCATTTGCTAGATTCTAAACTGTTCAGAGCATCCTTGTAGGTAGTAGGCTCATCTTCATCTATGAGTAATACGTCATTGTGGTCACTGATGAGAAATCCATATCTCTCAGGTGCCATACGTATCCTACTAGATCTATGAGGATCTTGTGTAGTAGAAGGTTCATCTATTCTCTCAATAGATGAGGGATCAGACAGTTGGTCCTTGTTTTCTTGATCTTCTTAAACTTCACTAAGTTCAATTTTACTCATACTATCCCCTTTAAGCATATGCTCATTCTCTAAGAAGACGACATGCTTTGAAATAAACACTTTATTTTCAGAGGGTAGGTAGAAGTAATATCTGAAAGATTCTTTCAGATATCCCACAAACAAACACTTGTCAGACTTACTATCAAGTTTGTCTGACTGAGGCCTTTTAACAAAGGCAGGACAACCCTATACTCGCAAGTGAGATAACTTTGGTTTCTTACCAAAGAACATCTCGAATGGGGTAGAATCAACCGATTTTGTCGGAACTATGTTTAATATATAAACAGAAGTCTCTAGTGCATACCCTTAAGACAATTTTGGTAGGTTTGCAGAGGCCATCATGGTCAGTACCATGTCTAGAAGGGTTCAATTCCTTCTCTCAGATACACCATTATGTTAATGTGTATGTGTTGGAGTCCATTGAGATAATATTCCATTATCTCTAAGATAACTCAGAAACTCTTAGCTCAAGTATTCTCCTCCTCGATCAAATCTTAGAGTCTTAATACTTTTTCCAAGTTGTTTCTCAATTTTATTCTTGAAGTCTTTGAACTCATCAAAGGCCTCAGATTTGTATTTCATTAAATACAAATACCTGTATCGTGAGAAATCATCGATAAAGATTATGAAATAGTTATAACCTCATTTTGCTTGTATTGACATTAGGCCATATACATCAGAATGTATGAGTTCCAATAATTCCTTGGCTCGTTCTCCTTTTCCTACAAAAGGAGTTTTAGCTATTTTACCTAGTAAACAAGATTCGCATGTTCCATATGATTCGTAATCAAATGACCCTAAGTCACCAAACATGTATAACTTAGAAACACGATTTTCATTTACATGGCCTAAACGACATTGCCATAAGTAAGAGGTGTCAAAGTTATCTATTCTAGGTTTCTTATTGTTTATATTGAGAATTGGAATATCCAAGTCTAAAGCATATAAACTATTAACCATAGTTGCTGAACCATGATGAATATCATTCAATGAAAAAGAACAATATTTTTTCTTAAATATCAAATAAAATCCATTTAAGTCTAAACACGCAACTGAGATAATGTTTTTCATTAAAACTGGTACATAATAACAGTTTTGTAATTCTAAAATTAATCCCGAAGGTAGGTTCAGCTTGTATGTCCCTACAGCAAGTGCAGCAACCTTTGCCACATTCGCAATACGTAGGTCCACGTCGCCTCTCTCTAGCCTTGTACTGCTCTTTACTCCCTGCAAGTTATTACATAAATGAGATCCATATCCGGTATCTAATACCCATATCTCATTTCTAAAGGAAGTATTTAGCTCAATCATAAACATGCCCAGAGTAGAAGTAGAAGTGCTTGTAAGCTTCTCCTTCTACTTCTTGTCCGTAATGGTCTCCATGTAAGCCTTGCAGTTGCGCCTCCAGTGGTCCATCTTGCCACAATGATGGAATGGGTCCTTGATAGCTGCATTCTTCTTCTTGACACCACCTTTAGGCTTCATGGGAGCCTTCTTCTTCTTCTTTTGAACTTTCTTCTTAGAAGCAGAAGATTCTACCATTAAAACTGCATTGGAATCCTTCTTCATAGAGAACTCCGCATTTTTGAGAAGATTGATCAACTTAGGAATGGTGGACTCAATCTTGTTCATCTGATAGTAAATCACAAATTGTGAGAAACTATTAGGTAAAGACTGTAGAATTAAGTCAACACTTAAGTCGTGATCCATCGTGAACCCGAGAGATCCAAGCTTCTCTATTAAGCCCAGCATCTTTAGCCCATGAGTGGCCACAGAAGAACCCTCTGCCATTTTTCAATGGAATAGTTATTTCGAGATCTCGTATCTCTCAGTTCTGGCTTGGGCATCAAACAGCTCTCAAAGATGTAGTATAATCGATTGAGCATCCATATGCTCATGCTATTTTTGCAGCTCGGGAGTCATGGATGCCAGCATAATACACGATGTTGTATCACTATCCTTCTTGTGCTTTTTGTGGATAGCATGCTCATCAGCATGAGCATATTTAGCTGGTGATGGTGGAATAGGAGCATCTAGCACGTAGAGCAACTTTTCCAGTTTGAGAACGATTTTCAAATTTCTATACCAGTCGAGGTAGTTTGATTCGGTTAACTTATTGATTTCCAAGATGTTACATAGGTTTAAGTTTGTTAACATGATGCAAGTGTCCTAGATGTAAAGATAGAGAGGATTAGCTATTGTATATGCACATGAAATGCAAATAATTAGGACTTCAATTTAACGCATTTTTACTCCATTATTTTACTCAAACTAATAGCTCCCACTACTGATTCGGGAAAGCTCGTTGGAGGCTTCCTTAGTGGATCGATATCCAAATTCCTCAAGAATAACCTTGTGTTTGCCTAATAAGCCACTCTTAAGTCCATTGGTAGGTATCAAATACCAATTACATCGTATAAAACTACCAGATCATTGGGTGATTAACAGCTTTTAATCTGAAAGCCTTTTGGGCTACCATAACTTTTTTGCTACATTTCTTTATGCTTGAGTTTGCCCAACCGAGATAACGAATTTAGTTAAACCCGACCTATTAATCAAGAATTCAATTCCATAGCGTGAACATGCCCAATGTCAAGTAGGCTTGGATTTTTCCAACAACCTGGTCTCGAAAAAGGACTCTCGTTCTTAATATATTAACAAAAGGAATTAGGTTTAATACTAATTGAGGGATTTCTTCCTTTTAGTGATTTCAACAAATGACATGCATAAAAATCAATAAATCACCAAATTGATAATCATGGTAATAAATCGATTACGTGCTACGGTTATGGACTTTACCCTAAACTAATTTCTTTGAGCCATAAAAGAAATTAATATAGTTAACCCTATGTGTTCATGTATGATTTAAGTAGAAGGTCTTACCTTCTTACCTTGTCTGGGTTGCCATATCCAAAATAAGATAACTCTACTCATATTTAACCTATGTAATCTAATTACATCATTTCCTAAAGAGAGAAAACCTCAAGTTACATTCGAGGGGAGTTAGCTGAGAAGATAATTATATACGAATTTCAGAGAAGGCAGGACACACAGTGTAATACCCCGCCCAAAATCACCTTTGACTATGGGAAAAAGTCATGCTTTGCATAGTATCTTGCATTTTATGTGGTAGCTAGAATAATTTTATTTGCATGGATGCATGTGAATTTTTCCATTGCTCTTGCATTTGAATTAATTGATGTGAAATAGTTGTGTTGTTAAAGATTTGGATAAGGGAGGTTTGGTCAAAGATTTGGAAGGATGAGTATTGGGGTGGTAAGAACTTCTTGTAGAAAAATTAGTATTGGAGTTCTTTTGGAATAGCGGGGAGGTTGGAGATTTCCTTTGGTGACCCGAGTTCGAATCCTACCTTTTGTGAAGTTAGTTTCTCCTCTTGAAATTCTTTTCCTTAAACCATTTCTTGTCTTGGCGGAAAAGAATCTAGCTATCCTAGAGAAATTTTAGTATTTTTACTCCAAGGAAATAAGTCTCTATATTTATTTCCTAAATTCAAGGACTTTGATGTGAATAAAGTTCACCTTTAATTTTCAGCTTATGGTCCTTAGGATTTTCGAAAAACCCTAGCTAGTAATTAAAATATTAGCTTGATTTTAGCTAGATAGATGTTGCCATGGATAGGTGGAATTAATGAGTCCTTTTCCTAGTAGGAAATCTTGTTGATTTTAATCCTAGAATGTTAGCTAAAAATCTGGAAAAAAATTCCATCAAGTGCCGCCACTTCTTGGGAAGACTTGTAGCTCAATCTAAACACTTCTAGGACTAGAGGAAATCCTATCCAAATCCTTGATAAAAACCAGATTTTATTTCAATTCAAATTCAACTAGGATTTTCTTCCTTTTCCTAGATAAATTTCGGCAGCCTTGTGTCACCACAAGCTGTACGAAAATTCCAGCTTCTTAGCTACAATCCAACTCTGTAAATCCTAGCTCAAAACACGTAAATATTCCTCATCAATTCAGGGTACCTTAGCTACACAAAACAAGAATTTTATTCACACAAAAACACTGAAATTCGTCTAGCTTGTACACAGAAAATTCGGTCAGCTTTGTGCAGGAATTTCGGCCAGCTTTGAACTCCTACTCCAATCGAAATTCTGCACACACAACCCATTGAAATACCCCAGCTGATCAAGCTATTTTCAGCACCCAAAACCCTCATTTTTCCTCTGGAAATTTCGGTAGAATTACGACAGCCAAAACAGTCCAAACCATGTTACTCTTGCACAGAATTTTCACAGCACTTGCACAGGATTTTTCAGTCATCAAAACTCACTCAAACTCTTCCTTGTTTGGCCCAAAATTCTGAACACATTCAGCCCTTCCCTTGAGCAGTATTTCGGCCAGCATAAAGGAGCAAAATTGTAGAATCTTTTCCTCCATTAAACTCCCCTAAAATCGGCAGCAAGGAGACACGCAACAAGCTGAAATTTCGCCTTTGCTGTCCATGAAACCTAAAACCATTAGGAGTCTATCTAAACATCACCATCTAACCCTAAACCAATCTTCTCCAACTCTAAATCATAGCAACCATCTACCCTCTCCATTCTACACGAAAATTTCAGCAACATCTCTCTGCAAAATTTTCGAAAACACAAGAGCTATTCTAAGCCAAAAGTCGAATAAACCTTAAGGTAAGCACAAATCCTCTCAACCTCTTGATGCCATTTTCTCCAATGATTCTTTTCTCTTTCTTCTACCCATAAATCACGCCCTATAGAGGCTGATTTCCTCTCCTTCCTTAATTTCCGGTTAAGAGGAGCAAAGGAAGTAGCTTTTCTCTTCTTCTCAAGAGAACTCGGGACGATCACCATAGGAGCATCAAGACCTCATTACCCAGTAGTTGCAAGGTAAGGGAATACCCTCCCTTGATGCCGAAAGTAAAGTTTAATGGTGTTTATTAGCGAGATGAACATGTGGTCGTAGTATATGATCTTTGGGGATTGAATAGTTTACTTGGAATTAAATAGGGGATTGCGAATTGTTATGAAAATAAATGGGAGTAGAGCATGTTTGAAATAATTAAGACCCTGATCGTGATATTATATGGTTTAGATCAGGAGGATAATTGAGGAAAGCCAGCTGTGAATTTATCTCGTTATCCGAGGCATATCAAGTAAGTCCTTGATTAAACTCTTTTATTAAACGTTGTGATGGTAAGTCCTTTTATAAACTGTTTTGTTAAATGTTGTGATGGCAAGTCCATGTTGTGAAGCATTGTAAAGCTATTGTTAAACTATGTTTGCTTGGGTTGTAAACGTGGATATTTATTCTTTAAACGGTTTTGTCAAACTAACGATTTTAGCAAGAAAACTATTCTTTTCCTTAAATTTTTAGAAATCTCTTTTAAAGAAAACCACGTTTTACAAAGCCAAGGTTTGAAAATATTTTGAATCAGGAATTGACGGATATGATCGTTGAGTACTTAATAAGGGTAGGCTAACAATACTAGTCTTGTAGGGCTAGCGTAAGTCTCCTGGCAGGAGGCCACCTCCAAAAGATGAACTCTGCTTGAAAAGGTGACAGTGTTAGTTGGTCAGGCCAGTCCGAGCTAGCATGTGTACCTGGTATGGTATTTATATTCTCGGCATGGACACCCGGATGGTTTTGTTGGGTGTAGAGATGGAGGAGTATCTCACCCGGTGGGTTGTACAGTCACCTTGATCAGAACACCCAACATGTGGTAATCTGGTTCGGACACGGTGCACAAAGTGTGGTGCCTTGGCCATTTTGTTCTCATGGAGCCCAACGTGTGGTGACATGACTTTTATCCAAGTGGAGGATTTATTTTGTACAAAGTGTGACAATGAGAAAAACTCACTTCTTGCGAAAAGAGATTGTTATAACTTGCCAAATTATTTCTACAAATGTTTTATACTTTGCATACACGAACTATTTAAAACACCATGTGCACACACAGGACTTACTGAGATTTATTCTCACACCGTTTTACATCATGTTTTCAGGAGATAGACTATGCTGAGTCAGCGGGGCATGTAATAATTGAAGCTTTTGCTATTTTCTCTATCCGTTCTAAGAGACTTTTGTCGTTTATACTTTTGAACAATATTTGTTTTGTTTCGTTTTGCTCCAAGTTGAGCCTGATGTAGTAAGAGTATTTCTTTATTTATCTAAGTTAATCCTTTTGGCGATTGCCTTTATATTTTATACCTCGTTCTAAAGACCCCATGTCCTATGGGACGGGGCGACATCCCCGCCCTTGTAGGGTACGTAGTTGTGGGATGTTACAAGTGGTATCAGAGACATGGTTTAGGCAACTACTTGACTTGTGGGGTTTTATTTTCTTAAGTATTCTGACCTGGTGCTAATTTTTATCTTTTGTTTATTGGATGGTCAAAAGAGTTGTATCGGCTGTCAAAGACTGGCCCGCTGGCTGCGGGAATCCACCTGCCCCACTACCCGTAGCTGATCCACCCACGTCTGATTCAGAGAGAGAGCGTGAGCCGTCAGTGCTAGACGACTCAGTGGTTGAGACGGAGATAGAGGTCGAGGAGAATCTAGGGGAAGATGAGGGAGATGAGGAGACGGTAGAGTTGAGTGAGGGAGAGGTAGACGAGCTAGCGAGTGAGGGAGACGATGAGAACGAGAGAGAGATGGTTGGGGTGGAAAGAGAGGACGATGAGGTAATGGAGGTTGTCCCGGGAGAGAGAGACGGTAGGCAGTTAGCTCTAGGAGAGGTAGATAAGGGAAAGAGGATGCTAGAAGGGAGTCCTAAGGGGTGTGGACTCCGATATGGACTGGGTGTAGATGCCATGCTAAGGAGAAAGGGGTTAGTTGATCCATCTGACTTCAGGAGTGAGAGGCCTGCGCCTAAGGGTATAGTTAGATTAGCATTAGACGAGCTCTATGAGACGGCCATGAGAGCCAAGAGATGCCGAGAGGGTGAGTCAGGGCAGCCAAGTGGGAGCATTGGTTTCGCGAGGAACTACATAGGGAGACCCAATAGTTCTGTGGGGTGGCTGGTGGAACCGGCCTTTGACGACTCCGATACCTCTGTTGAAACTAGGGAGAGTCGTACATAGAAGACCAGCAGCTTTTACTCTTTCTTTCTCTGGAATTTGCATACTTTTACTTGTTTATCTTTTTCTTAAGGGAGCATGTGGCTCATAGGGCCTATCTATTATTTTAAATAAAAAGGGTATCGTATGAGATGACCCATTCTTTTCTGCAAAGAATGGTTTATATGACAAGCATGAGTTTCGTTTATTACTTGATTTATCTCTGCACGTTATCATCACATTCTCTTTTAGATGAGTACATTACTATCAACTGATCATGCACCTAAGCATATTCTTTTCCCCCTTGATAACTAACTGACCCTGAGTGAATGTGATTAAGATGGCACCAAGACGCCGAACAATTGTGCATAGCAGAACGGTGTAGGAGAGTGCATCCTCCACCCCGGAGTCTGAACAGATGCATCGTTCCAGCCCCGATGTGGAAGAGCACCTGCCAGGAGAGCAGGAGATAGCTTCGGAGAGGTCATGGGATGTGACCATGGGTCAAGCCTTCGACAAGATGGCCTTGATCCTTCAGAACCTGACTGAAAAGGTGGATAAGGTGGCTAGGAAACCACCGCGGGGAGAGGATGAGGCCCTGGAGCGTTTCCTGAAGTTCCAGCCTCCCACATTCCAATGGGCGGTGGAACAGGATGAGAAAGCTGAGCAATGGATTGAGCAGATGGAGGACATTTTCGCTACTCTGCAGTACTCGGAAGAGAGGATGGTGAAGTTTGCCGCTTTTCGGCTAAGGGGACTGTCTCAGGCATGGTGGCAGCGAGTACGGGGTGATTGGGATAAGGAGGAGCAGGAGTGGACCTGTGACGATTTTACGGAAGCCTTTTGGGCTGAGTACATTCCTCGATGGGTGGCTGAGAAGAGGGAGGATGAATTCCAGACCCTCAGGCAGGAAGGCATGACCGTGGCCCAATACGCAGCCCGATTCATGCAGTTGTCTAAGTACTGCAAGTGCTTGGTAGATACGGAGCAGAAGCGCACCCAGCAATTCATGAAAGGGCTAAGGCCAGATTTGAGGAAGGCGTTGGCTCCATCACCGCCAACGTCGTACACCGCCGTAGTGGACGCAGCTTCCCGGACAGAGAACGAAGATCGGCACCGACCGGTGAGCTGACCCTTCCAACCAAGTCGTCCACCTATGAGGCCTTTAGGCAATAAGCGACCTCGAGTGCCGTGGGAAAATCGGGGTAAGCAGCCTCGAGTGCCTATAGCCGGATCAATGCAAGGCAGCCTGAACTGCCGACTGTGTGGGAAACGAGGCCACACCGAGAGAAATTGCTGGGGTAGCGGGGGTGTGAGAAGGTGTTTCAACTGCGGAGACCCAGGACATCTGAGGAACGTCTGCCCCAAACCCTTAAGGACTGAGCAGACCGCACCGACCTAGCCAATGGGAGGCAATATAGGTGCCGCTACTGCACCAGCCAAAGCGGGAGGCCTGAAGCCCCAGGTGAAGGCCAAAGTTTTTGCCCTGAGCCGAGAAGAAGTCAGAGCGAATGCCCCGTGATCGAAGGTAACCTTTATATCCAAGGTTGTCTTGTTAATGTTCTGATTGATCCAGGATCTACACACTCTTATGTAAGTAAAGTATGTGCTTCACGTCTGGGCTGGGAAGGAAATGAGCTACCTTGTATGTGAAACCCCAGTCGAAACCAACCTTAGAGTAAGGGGGTTGGGATGCATATCATAATTTATTTCATGGTTAAATATATTCTCATATGAATTTCTATGTGTTCTGGATTCGATTTTTATTGTCTTGAAGTCTTGTTGGTGAGTATTGTGTGAGAGGGGCAAAATGGTAATTTTTGCCCGGGGTGAAAATAGGGAGATGGCCTGTGGATTGAATAGAAATTAATTTTTCTAGTAGAAATAGAAATAAGAGTTGTTGTGGTATAGTGGTTAGAGCTTTGGAATTAATTCTTGAGGTCTTAGGTTCAAAGTCCATCATAGAAGCTTTAGCTTGAGTAAATTTTATTTTGCTTGGGAAATGATGGTTTCGGCCTTAAGAGCCTAGAACAAGGTGGTGATAATGTCCTAGGAGAGACATGTTAGGAGAATTCTCATTTCACTCTTTACTCTACTCGAAATTCTTGAAGGGAAATTCATTCTTCCTTGTTCTTTAATTTTTCTCAATGCTCAACTTATTGGTTTGATCAAGATGTTCTAGCCTTTTTCATTCCAGAAAATTCAGTAAAGTACTAAGGTCTTTTAGGATCAAAATGTCTTGGTAAAAGACTCCTTATGGTCTGACTAATATGGAAGAGTTGTGAGGAATTTCAAGAGGAAAAATCCCCCTAGTAAGCTTGCTGAAATTTTCCTCTAGCTTAGTTCATCTTTCTTCATGGAATGAGCTGGAATTTTCCAGCTTGTTGTACATTCAAAAGGGCGAAATTTCTAACTAAAATTCCCTCCCAAATGCTGCCAGAAAAATGGTCTTTAGGATCAGTTTGAAACCTGAAAGTTTTTGCCCAATTTCGGACTGCTCAAGCTGGAGCAAAACAGGAAAAAATCCTGTACTAAAATCAACTTTGAGAGCTCCAAACCAAGCTGTTTTCTCCCAGATTTTGTGCAGCACCTTAGCCATGTTTTTTCTCCATAAAGAAGGCTGGAAACCAGCCTTGAATACCCTTAAAACCCCCCTTCCAGATCGCTCCAAAATGGATGGAAGTGGCAGACGAAAATCTGCCAGATAATTCACTGTGCAGCGAAAATTCTGTGCAGATTTTTGTCCAGCTTGTTTCCTATCTCTCTTCCAGCCAAAACACAAACCTTAATCTGTCAAAACCTTCCTTAAACCTCCATAAACAGAGCTCCATTGATCCCCTTGAACTTCTGCACGAAATTACATTAATGGCTGTCCAAAAATCTCTCAAACAAATCCCTGCAATTTAGCTTGATTGGTTTCCAAAATTTCAGCCATCTTATTTAGTAACCTTCCAAAATATTTTGCTCAATGGACCAGACTTCTTCTTCATCATTGTACACCCTACTTTCGGCCACCATAAGCCTCCATAAGTCAGCATTAATCCCACGAAATTCTACTCAAATAATCAGCCATGGCAGATTTCAAAGCTGTCCAAGCAATCAAGATATTCTTAGGATATTTACTTTCCAAATTCACTTCCTAAAAATATTCTTCAAAGATTGTAACAACTAACCTTTCCTTTTCCCTTCCAAATCAGAGAAAAAACTTCCTAAACCCTACATAACTTCATCCAGCCCCATCTCTCACAGAAAATTCGGCAGCTGCAAATTCCTTCCCTCTCTCTCTCGATTTTCTGCAATCATCAAGAACACACACACTACACCTAGAACACTTACTTCTTCTCTACACCTAATACCCCTCCAAACCATCTCAAATCCACTCAAAAACTTCTAGATTTGATCTACACATTGCTTTGAATCCAACAACACCATTATTAACATCAAACTCCTCCAAACATCTTGCTACTTCGGATCAAAGCAGAAATTTCTGGACAAGAACATCTTCAAGGTAAATTCACTCTATCAACATCATCCTCTTCAAACATGATCTCTAATGAAAACCTATATGAATAATCACACTAATGACTTCTTCTTCTTCTTCTTCTTCTTCTTCTTCTTCTTCCTCTCTCTCTATCTATCTCTCCGAAATTCCCTCTCTTGGCCGAATGGACTCTTCTTCAATGACCATGCTTTCGCCACCTTTCTTGCACAAGATTAGCCATCTAGGAGTTGAGATCTTCTCTAAACTCCTTCAAGTCATTCATCAACCAAGTAAGTCCCTTCAACATTTCTTTTAAACTCTAGATTCATGTCTCTAGGATGATGATGATAGTAGGTGGATGGCGATAGGATTTAAGTATATATATATATTGTTGAGATTGAAGCATGAATGTATGTATGAATATGAAGGAGATGGGATTTATGCATGGATGGATTATCTTGGTCGATTGTATGATGATTTGAGATTTAATGCATGTCTCCATGTCATAGGTAGTATTTGTGATGAAGTATGCTCGAGATTATGTCACATTTGGTGAATAGGATTTATATTCATGTTGGATTATTGAAGCCATGATCTTATTTATGCTAGTAGGGGTTAGATCATGTTTTGATAAATTGAGATCTATGCTTGTATGCATGATTTGGATGATTTGATGATTTGAAGGGTGTATATGTTCCTGATTGTGGTTAGCTATAGGAATATGATCATGATCTAGTTGTCCCTAAGCTAAATTTTATTTCATTAATAAAATATCTAATAATATGATTTTTCTAGTAAAATTTTGAAAACCATAGGAAAATGTGGATTTGGTCTTTTATATAAAATAGTGATATTCTAGTCAAATAAATAATAGTTTTTGCTGGAAAATATACACACATATATATATATATATATTATATAAATTGATAAAATCAATTAAAGCCTTTTATGGAAATAATTATAATTAATAAAATATTTATTACTAAAAATTTAATTATTATCTTTTAATCAAAACCCATTAAGGATTTGCTTATTATTTTTCAAGCAAGACTCATTAAATTTATTTTTAACAAATTTTAGCCATCAATTATTTTCTAACAACTAAATTATTAATAAATCATTATTTTACCTAATACTACCTTGGACCCTTTTTTCAAATAAACCATAATTTAATTTTAGCAAGATTTAAACCTTCAACTTTTTGTACCTATTTCCCAAACTCTAGTTATTTTAATATCAAACTAGAATTATTTTATAAACCCTTTTATTTATTATTGAGCCTTAAAGCTTGGGACACTAGGGATATGACTGTAGTAAGTTGAGTTAGTTTTATTTGAGAAAGTGAGTCTTTGGCTTGAGTTTGATTGTGGTTTGTATTTACCTTATGCGGGTCAGGTCAGTTATTGGAGACCTTTGTTGTGAGCCAGGATCAAGTAAGCTCCTGCATAAAACCTGTTTGATAAAAAATGATATTTTTTTATGGCAAGTCAATTGTAGAGTGCATGGTCACTCATTTCTATAAAGGCCATTGAGGATTATTTCCATTCTCATTTCAGACAAATAAATTATTTGCAAATCAATGGACGGTTTTACTCAAAACCTAAAACTCTTTCTAAAACCAGTTTTGCCCCAAACTTTGGTAAACCTTAATTGCCATTTTCCAGTGGAACTGTGTTTTGTTCATTTTCTCCCCAAGTGGGATATGTTACGTTGAGTACTCAACAGGGGTAGGCTAGTAGTACTAGTTTTGAAGAGCAAGAGTGAGTCTTCTGGCAAGAGGCCACCTCCAGAAAATAAGCTCAACTTAGAGAAACGTCATTACTACTTAGTCTGGTCGGTCCGAGCTAGCAGTTTGTTTTATTTCAGTCAAGTGACTGTGTTTTGCCGGAATAGACACCCTGTTGTTGTTTGGGTATAGAGAAGGAGGAGTATCTTGTCGGTAGGCCGATCACCTACTTTTGTCAGTCTGCACAAAGTGTTAGGCATTCTGACCGGTTATGGGGCCCAACGTGTGGTAACCCATAATCCTTTCTTTCGAGTGGTTGATCTTATAAATTATGTACGGCTAGATAAGCCAAAACGCCACTCTTATTTTTGAACATCATTCATTGTTTGCCAGTATTTCTTTTGTCAGTCTGCAAAAAGTGTGGCATTCTGACCATTGTATGGTTATGGGGCCCAACGTGTGGTAACCCATGACCACCTTTATGAGTGATTGATTTTATTGTGCACTTGTATGGTTTCAAAAAGAGGAAAAAACCACTCTTTCTTTGACTAATGTTTATTGCTTGCCAATATTTCTCTTAAAAAGATTTCACACTTTGCATCCACGAACTGTTTTCACTGAACACCCAAAGCACACACGGACTTACTGAGATTTCTGTCTCATCACCTTTTTACCATGATTTTAGGCCGATCCTACTGTGGGGATAAGTAGCTAGTGTTATCTACCTTGGAAGAGAATGTGTCTTTTGATTTTATGTATTGCTTTGGGGAGACGAGAGTGGATAATTTTATTTATGGATTTTTTTCCTTTTGGAAATTCGTGGATTTATTCTTGGGTTGTAATAAATCTTAAGTTGAAGTATTATTTTTATTCCGCTATTTTATTTGTGTGACCTCGTTATAAAGTCCCTTTGTCCTTTGGACGGGGCGACATCCCCGGCCCCGGTCGGCCTAGGTAGCGGGGTGTTACATTATACCCTAGTAATTGTTACCCCCTTGGGAAAGGTGGTGGAAGCAGGCAAGAAAATGGGAAGTTGTGGAGTTGAGGTTGGGAAGGAGATTCTGGAGGCCGACCTTATAATCCTGGCCATGGACGGTTATGACTTGATCTTGGGCATGGACTGGTTGTCGAAACACGGAGCTCGTGTGGACTGCAAGGTCAAGACGGTGCAGTTTGTGAGACCTAAACGGGATGTAATTGAATTCAATGGCAAGCGAACGAAGGAACTGAAATTCCTTATTGTTGGAGCTAAAGCCCAGAAGTTACTCAGGAATGGATGTGCGGGATACTTGGTGTATCTCCTAAACAAACCAAAGGACCAGTGTACCTTGGAAAGTACGGAGGTAGTGAAAGACTTTCCGGTTGTGTTCCCAACGGAGCTCACTTCGCTACCCCCTGAACGGGAAGTCGAGTTCACCGTGGATCTGATTCCCGGAGCAGAACCGGTATCCAGAACCCCTACCAGATGGCACCAATAGAGTTGAAGGAGCAATTGGAAGAACTGCTAAGGCAAGGCTACATTCGGCCGAGTACGTCACCGTGGGGAGCCCCGGTGTTGTTTGTTAAGAAGAAAGATGGAACCCTGAGGCTATGTATCTATTATCGGGGACTGAACAATCTAACGATCAAGAATAAATACCCTCTACCCTTGATCGATGAGTTGTTTGATCAACTGCAAGGTGCTGCTTGTTTTTTGAAATTGGACCTACGGCAAGGATACTCTCAGGTGAGGATCAAAGAAGAAGACATTCCTAAGACTGCATTCAACATGCGGTATGGCCATTACGAATTTGTAGTAATGCCGTTCGGTGTAACCAACGCACCGGCAGTATTCATGGATTTGATGCATCGCATTTTTCAACCATACTTGGACAAGTTCGTGGTCATATTCATCGATGACATTTTGATCTACTCCAAAAATCCGGAGGACCACGTGGAGCACTTAAAGTTAGTCCTAGAGAAGCTGAGGGAATTTAATCTTTACGCTAAGTTCAGTAAGTGTGAGTTTTGGCTGAGCTCAGTGCCTTTCCTTGGTCACGTGATATCCAAGGAGGGGATCAAGGTGGACCCTGCTAAGGTAGAAGTCATAGCTAATTGGAAACAACCGGAGAACATTACCGAGATACGAAGTTTCCTTGGGTTGGCTGGGTACTATCGGCGTTTCATTAAAAATTTCTCCACTTTAGCTTCACCGATGACACGACTGTTGAAGAAAGATGTCATTTTTGCTTGGAGTGAGAAGTGCGAGAAGAGCTTCCAAGAACATAAGAGGAGGTTGATTTCAGCACCCGTACTGAGTCTGCCCGAGACTGATAAGCCTTATGCACTCTATACCGATGCATCTAAGGAAGGACTAGGAGTTGTAGTGATGCAGGAAGGGAAGGTCATAGCTTATGCATCTAGGAAGCTAAAGCCGCACAAAGTTAATTATCCCACGCATGACCTAGAGCTAGCAGCTATAGTGTTTGCCTTGAAGAAATTGCGACATTACTTATATGGTGTACAATACGAGGTTTTCACGGACCATAAGAGTTTGAAATACATCTTCATGCAAAAGGACTTGAATCTCCGATAGCGTAGGTGGATGGAGTCCTGGAAGAGTATAAATGCCCCATTAACTATCATCCGGGTAAAGCGAATATGGTAGCAGACGTTCTAAGTCGAAAGGTGAAAATGGCACACTTGAGAATACAGGAGGTGTTGGAAGTCCAGGATATCCTCGAGAAAGAGGCGCAAGTGCAAGAGAGGAAGATCTGCGTGAGCAACCTGACCCTGAAACCCGATCTGGACCAGGAAATTGTATCAGGTCAGCAGGGCAGCATAGGATTTCAAACTTTCAGGGAGAAAGAGATCGCGAGAGGAGGAAGCGATTTCCGGTCCGACGAGAAGGGAGTATTATACTTTCGGGACCGGATTTGTGTACCGGACATCCAAGACTTAAGGAAGAGGATACTTGACGAAACGCATAAGAGCAAATACAACATACACCCTAGGGAGGTAAAGATGTACCAAGACTTGAAGAGGAAATATTGGTGGGCTGGAATGAAGAGGGATGTAGTTCAGCATGTGTCAACCTGCCTGACATGCCAGAAGGTTAAGATGGAGCATAAGAAGTCTGCAGGTTTACTGCAACCGTTACCGATTCCCGAATGGAAATGGGAAGAGGTGACCATGGACTTTGTGACTAGCCTTCCGATGACCAAGTCACACAAAGATGCGATCTGGGTGGTAGTGGACCGAATGACCAAGATAGCGCACTTCATACCGATAAACGTAAGGGACTCGAAGGAAATGTTGGCTCAGATATATACCCGAGAAATTATAAGGTTGCATGGTGTACCATCGAGCATTGTGTCGGATAGGGACCCTAGATTCACTTCAAGGTTCTGGGGTAAGTTCCAGGAGTCCTTGGGCACAACCCTGAAATTCAGCACCTCTACTCATCCGTAAACAGACGGTCAATCCGAAAGAGTCATCCAGAAACTGGAAGACATGCTCCGACCACGTATCTTGGACTTTGGAGATAAGTGGATTGAGTCTTTACCGCATGTGGAGTTAGCATATAACAACAGCTATCAGGCGTCGATCGGAATAGCGCCGTACGAAGCACTGTATGGGCGAAAATGCCAAGTACCGATATACTGGGGATGGACAGAAGAAGGGAATGTTAAAAAGACTGGTGAAGTATGCATTCAGGAGATGACGGACAAGATTAAGTTAATTCGGGAAAGGCTAAGGGCAGCGCAAAGCAGACAGAAAAGCTATGCAGACACTAGGAGGAGGAAATTAGAGTTCCAAGTAGGTGACCGTGCATTCTTGAAGTTGACTCCTAGTAGAGGAATCCTGAAACATCCGAGGGGAGGGAAGTTGAGTCCTAGGTACTTGGGACCATTCCCGATATTGGAGAAAATTGGACCGGTTGATTACTGACTGGATCTACCTAATGGCCTAATCGGGATGCATGATGTATTCCATGTCTCTTAGCTAAAAAGGTACAATCCCGACCCGAGTCATGTACTCAATGAGGAACCGTTGGAGTTGCAACCCAATCCGAGTTATGTGAAGAGACCCGTTAAGATCTTGGAGCGGAGTATTAAGACGCTCTGAAACAAGCAGATACCCATGGTGAAGATACTTTGGGATCATCATGGAGCACATGATGTAACGTGGGAAACGGAGGAATGGTTAAGACGGAAGTATCCGGGTATGCTCGAAGGGTATGAAATCTGAATTTCCGGACGAAATTCTCTTAAGGGGGAGGGGATGTAATACCCCACCCAAAACCACCTTTAACTATAGGGAAAAGTCATGCATTGCATAGCATCTTGCATTTTATATGGTAGCTACAATAATTTTATTTGCATGGATGCATGTGAATTTTTTCGTTGCTCTTGCATTTGAATTAATTGATGTGAAATAGTTGTGTTGTTAAAGATTTGGATAAGGGAGGTTTGGTCAAAGATTTGGAAGGATGAGTATTGGGGTGGTAAGAACTTCTTGTAGAAAAATTAGTGTTGGAGTTGTTTTGGATAACGGGGAGGTTGGTGATTTCCTTTGGTGACCCGAGTTCGAATCCTACCTTTTGTGAAGTTAGTTTCTCCTCTTGAAATTCTTTTCCTTAAACCATTTCTTGTCTTGGCCGAAAAAGAATCTAGCTATCCTAGAGAAATTTTAGTATTTTTACTCCAAGGAAATAAGTCTCTATATTTATTTCCTAAATTCAAGGACTTTGATGTGAATAAAGTTTACCTTTAATTTTCAGCTTATTTTCCTTAGGATTTTCGAAAAACCCTAGCTAGTAATTAAAATATTAGCTTGATTTTAGCTAGATAGATGTTGCCATGGATAGGTGGAATTAATGAGTCCTTTTCCTGGTAGGAAATTTTGTTGATTTTAATCCTAGAATGTTAGCTAAAAATCTGGAAAAAATTTCCAGCAAGTGCCGCCACTTCTTGGAGGACTTGTAGCTCAATCCAAACTCTTCTAGGACTAGAGGAAATCCTATCCAAATCCTTGATAAAAACCAGATTTTATTTCAATCCAAATTCAACTAGGATTTTCTTCCTTTTCCTAGCTGAATTTCGGCAGCCTTGAGTCACCACAAGCTATCCGAAAATTCTAGCTTCTTAGCTACAATCCAACTCTGTAAATCCTAGCTCAAAACACCTAAATATTCCTCATCAATTTAGGGTACCTTAGCTGCACAAAACAAGAATTTTATCGACACAAAAACACTGAAATTCGTCCAGCTTGTACACAGAAAATTTGGTCAGCTTTGTTCAGGAATTTCGGCCAGCTTTGAACTCCTACTCCAACCGAAATTCTGCACACACAACCCATTGAAATACCCCAGCTGATCAAGCTATTTTCAGCACCCAAAACCCTCAATTTTCCTCTGGAAATTTCGATAGAATTACGGCAGCCAAAACAGTCCAAACCTTGTTACTCTTGCACATAATTTTCTCAGCACTTGCACAGGATTTTTCAGTCATCAAAACTCACTCAAACTCTTCCTTGTTTGGCCCAAAATTCTGAACACATTCAGTCCTTCCCTTGAGCAGTATTTTGGCCAGCATAAAGGAGCAAAATTGTAGAATCTTTTCCTCCATTAAACTCCCCTAAAATCGGCAGCAAGGAGACACGCAACAAACTGAAATTTCGCCTATGCTATCCATGAAACCTAAAGCCATTAGGAGTCTATCTAAACATCACCATCTAACCCTAAACTAATCTTCTCCAACTCTAAATCATAGCAACCGTCTACCCTCTCCATTCTACACGAAAATTTCAGCAACATCTCTCTGCAAAATTTTCGAAAACACAAGAGCTATTCTAAGCCAAAAGTCGAACACACTTAAAGGTAAGCACAAATCCTCTCAACCTCTTGATGCCGTTTTCTCTAATGATTCTTTTCTCTTTCTTCTACCGTTAAATCACGCCCTATAGAGGCTGATTTCCTCTTCTTCCTTAATTTTCGATCAAGAGGAGCAAAGGAGGTAGCTTTTCTCTTCTTCTCAAGCGAACTCGGGACGATCACCATAGGAGCATCGAGACCTCATTACCCAGTAGTTGCAAGGTAAGGGAATACCCTCCCTTGATGCCGAAAGTAATGTTTAATGGTGTTTATTAGCGAGATGAACATGTGGTCGTAGTATATGATCTTTGGGGATTGAATAGTTTACTTGGAATTAAATAGGGGATTGCGAATTGTGATGAAAATAAATGGGATTAGAGCATGTTTGAATTAATTAAGACCCTGATCGTGATATTATATGGTTTAGATCAGGAGGATAATTGAGGAAAGCCAGCTGTGAATTTATCTCGTTATCCGAGGCATATCAAGTAAGTCCTTGCATAAACTCTTTTATTAAACGTTGTGATGGTAAGTCCTTTTATAAACTGTTTTATTAAATGTTGTGGTGGCAAGTCCATGTTGTGAAGCATTGTAAAGTTATTGTTAAACTATGTTTGCTTGGGTTGTAAACGTGGATATTTTTTCTTTAAACGGTTTTGTCAAACTAACGATTTTAGCAAGAAAACTATTCTTTTCCTTAAATTTTTAGAGATCTCTTTTAAAGAAAACCACATTTTACAAAGCCAAGGTTTGGAAATATTTTGAATCAGGAATTGAAGGATATGATCGTTGAGTACTCAATAAGGGTAGGCTAACAATACTAGTCTTGGAGGGCTAGCGTAAGTCTCTTGGCAGGAGGCCACCTCCAGAAGATGAACTCTGCTTGAAAAGGCGACAGTGTTGGTTGGTCAGGCTAGTACGAGCTAGCATGTATACCTGGTATGGTTTTTATATTCCCGGCATGGACACCCGGATGGTTTTGTTGGGCGTAGAGATGGAGGAGTATCTCACCCGGTGGGCTGTACACTCACCTTGATCAGAACGCCCAACGTGTGATAATCTGGTCCGGACAAGGTGCACAAAGTGTGGTGCCTTGGCCATTTTGTTCTCATGGAGCCCAACGTGTGGTGACATGACTTTTATCCAAGTGGAGGATTTATTTTGTACAAAGTGTGACAATGAGAAAAACACACTCCTTGCGAAAAGAGATTGTTATGACTTGCCAAATTATTTGTACAAATGTTTTACACTTTGCATACACGAACTATTTAAAACACCATGTGCACACACAGGACTTACTGAGATTTATTCTCACACCGTTTTACATCTTTTTTTTCAGGAGATAGACTGTGCTGAGTCAGCAGGGCATGTAATAGTTGAAGCTTTTGCTATTTTCTCTATCCGTTCTAGGAGACTTTTGTCGTTTATACTTTTGAACAATATTTATTTTGTTTCGTTTTGCTCCAAGTTGAGCCTGATGTAATAAGAGTATTTCTTTATTTATCTAAGTTAATCCTTTTGGAGATTGCCTTTATATTTTATACCTCGTTCTATTGTCCTACGGGACGGGGCGACATCCCCGCCCTTTTAGGGTACGTAGTCGTGGGGTGTTACACACAGGCCCTATTTCATAAAAACCAAAACTGTAAAATGCATCAACAGATATGATTGGTTTTTGTCCATAACCATCTACCATGCCATTAATTATGCTTAAACTAAATAAACATATAATTTTTACTATTCCAAAATCATTATTTTTGAAAAATAAAATAGATTCTAAAATCAATAGTTTAGAAAAGTACATCAATTATTATTATTATTTTTTTATAAGTGGCTGGAACATCACAAAACAGAACCGAATCGGCGTCGGTTTGGAAGCCAGAGCCGGCATTGGCTGTGGACTGATTTTAATGAAAAAGTTTTGCCCAGAAATGATTTCTGGACATCACGAAGTAGCACACAACTGGCGTCGGTTAGGGTGCCGGAGCCAGCGCCAGCTGTAGTCGGCTGAATGAAAATTTTCCAGAAATAATTTCTGGAATCATTATCTGTTGCAATAGATTTGCTGTAACTATTACACAATCATATTGTGCTACAGACCCAACTTACAATGTTCAAAATGATTTTGACTTAAGTGCAAATAAGTTTGTACTGTGAACAAATTCATGAAACAGCTCTCACGCAAGGAAATAATATGTTGTAAACCACATGTAGCATGGCTTTGATACCACTATTGGTTATCTCATGCATATCATATATGGCACAGGGAAAATTAAAATGAGATACCATCCCAAGATCCACACGTGTGTGGAAAACAAGACATATATAGAGAACAAAGATAACAGCTTTTACCTTTCTTTGTTCTTGTCGAAAACAAATTCTTTCCTTCTTCAAGTTTGATGATTGTGGCACGATCCAGCAATCCTCTTGATCAAACACAATGAGAGTTGAATGTCCAATCACTATAATCACAGTGTGTGATTATCTCTAACAGAAATCTACACGGAAGATCACACTCAAGCACGAAGATTTTTTTATGCTAGCAGAAAACAACAATGGTGGCTGGGTTTTGTTCTTCTTGTTATGTAAAAACCAGAGAGAAGAAGAATAAGAAGGGGTTTTCGGTGTTCTTAGAGAACAACGTGAGAGAAAGAGAGAATAGAAGATAATAGGAGTCGCGTGTGTGCCTCTTGGTTTTTATGTTTTTGAGCTGTTTTGTGTGTCCCTTGATGCACTCGAAACACCCTACAATAAAACCACATCTGAGAATTCTAAATAATTCTCCAATTGCAATTGGAACCCATCAAATTCTCAGAATTACAAATTGGCTCATAAATTATAACTAATTATAATTTGGCCATATCAACTTCTTTATCTTGCATTAAACCCCACTATGTTATCAAATAACATCTTGAGTATATAATCCACTATTATGTGTGACCTATTAAGTTTCCCAGTCAATTGATAGCGAACATGAATTAATCCAAACGTCTTTGAGATTAATAATCCATAAGTAATCAAAATTAATCATATTGATTCTAATTAGGATTGGTTTATTAATTCATCAATTATTAAACCCACATTCCCAGATCATGAGCGGTATCTAGCAACACATCATAACCACCCAAGAGTCCAGGAAGTCCAGTGGCTTGACATGAACCCTTCAATAACAAACTACAGTGCAATTAACTCTTTTCACCATACAATATCTCATTCAGTTTGGAGTACGAAATTAGTGCCAACTCCCTCTAGAATATATTAATTCCAGCCCGAATGTAAGTGTACTTGTACCAGGAAATCCACAACTCTAGATGTATATCAATTGAAACAGTTTCCAATACACATACGTCTTGGCCAAGGACTTCTCGAGTAGTAATTCCTACAAATGGCCGTGAGATATTCGCCCCTACTATTAGGAGTGGTGAATCCTTTATTGACTCTCTCAATTACTTTTGTGAAACCCCAGTCAAAACCAACCTTAGAGTAAGGGGGTTGGGATGCATAACATACTTTACTGCATAATAAAATATATTTTTATTTGATTTTATGTGCCTTGGATTTGAGTTTTAATGTCTTGGAGGCTTGTTGGAAAATATTGAGTGAGAAGGGCAAAATGGTAATTTTTTCCCGAGGTGAAAAAAGGGAGAGAGCTTGAGAATTGAATAGGAAATAAGTTGCTAGTGAAAATAACAACAAGAGTTGTTGTGGTTTAGTGGTTAGTGCTTTGGAATTATTTCTTGAGGTCTTTGGTTCAAATTCCATCATAAGAGCTTTAGCTTAGTTAAATTTTATTTTTGCTTAGGGAAGTAATAATTTCGGCCTTAGTGGTGTTTGGAGTAGGGTAAAGATGTTGCCTTATGGGAGGCATGCTAAGAGTCTTCAAATCCTACTCATTTGTTCTACTCGAATTTCCTAAGAGGAATTCATTTTTCATTTATCTTTGATTTTTCCTTAGTTCTCAACTCATGAGGTTGAGCACATTGTTCTAGCCATTTTCTGTCCAGAAATTTCAGTAAAGTGCTGTGGCTTTGTAAGATAAAAAATGTCTTAGTGAAGGACTTCTTATGGTCCGAAAATGTGAAAGGGTTGTGGGAGATTTCAAGAGGAAAAATTCCTTTATTGAGCTTGCTGAAAATTCACTCTAGCTAGTTCATCTTCCTTCTTGGAATGGACTGAAATTTTCTAGCTTATTGTACCCTTATGGTGTCGAGTTTCTTAGCTAACATTCCCTCCCAAATGCTGCCAGAAAAATGGTCTTTTGGATCAGCTTGCAACCTGAATTCTTTAGCCATTTTCGGACTGCTCAAAGCTGGAGCAAAACCAGGAAAAATTCATGTACAAATCGCAGCTTTAAGAGTTCAAAACCAAGCTGTTTTCTTCCAGAGTTTGTTCAGCACCTTAGCCATGCTTTTCCTCCACGAAGAAGGCTGGAAACCAGCCTTGAAATCCCCTAGAATTCCCCTTCAAACTCTTTGCAAATGAGTTGGAAAATGGCAGCCGAAAACTGCCCAGGGAAAACTCCAGCTTGCGAAAAATGTTGTGCAGCATTTTGTCCAGCTTTGTTTCCTAATGTTCTTCCAGCCGAAACACCATCATTGTTATGCATAAACCTTCCTTAAACCTCCAGTAACTGAGCTCCATTATTCCCCTAAAGCTTCTGCACGAAATTCAGTCATGGCTGCCCGAAAATCTCTCTAAAAAATCCCTGCAATCATGCTTGATTATTTACCAAAATTCCGGTCACCATAGTTTAGCAACTTTCCATAATGTATCCCTCAAATAACCAAACTTCTTCTTCACCATTTTGCTCCCTATTTTCGGCCACCATAAGCTTCCTTAAGCCAGCATTAATCCCAACGAAATTCTGCTCAAAGCAGTCAGCCATGGCAGACATCCAAAGCCCTCCAACAATCAAGATATTCTAGTATATTTAGTTTCCAAATTTACTTTCTAAAAATATTCTTCAAGGATTTTAACAACTAACCTTTCCCTTTCCCTTCCAAATCAGAGAATCATCTTCCTAAACCCTACAGAAATTCGGCCAGCCCTAGTTCTCACAGAATTTCGGCAGCTGCAAACTACAATCTCACAAATTCCTTCAACCTTCAAGAACACACACACTACACCAATAACACCTACTTCTTCCTTTCACCTAATACACCTCCAAACCACTTCAAACCTTCTCTAAAATCTCCAGATTTGACCTAATCACTGCCGTGAGTCCATCAACACCATTTTTAACATCAAACTCCACAAATCAACTCGCTACTACGGATCAAAACCAAAAAATTCTATGAAGGTTCAAGAGCACCTTCAAGGTAGGTTTGTTCTAACAACTTCATCTTCTCCAATCTTGATCTCTAGTGAGAATATATGTGAATAGACATGCTAATGGTCTCTCTCTCTCTCTCTCTCTCTCTCTCTCTTGCTCTCATAGCCGAAACTCCCTCTCTTGGCCGGATGGCTTCTTCCTCCATGGCCATGCTCCATCCACCTTCCTTGGACGATTTTAGGCATCTAGGAGTTGAGATCCATTCTAAACTCCTTCAAGGCATCCCTCAACCAAGTGGGTCCCTTCAATATTTCTTTTAAATTATAGATCAATGTCTCTAGGATGATGTTGATAGTATGTGGATTGTGCTAGGATTTGAGTATGCATTGTAGAGATTGAAGCAGGAATATATGTATGATTGTGAAGGAGATGGGATTTATGCATGGAAGGATTATATCGTTTGATTGAATGATGATTTGGGGTTTGATGCATGTTTCCATGTCATAGGTAGTATTTGTGATGAAGTATGCTAGAGATTATGTCACCATTGGTGATTAAGACTTATATTCATGTTGGATTATTGAAGCCATGGCCATATCTATGCTAGTGGAGGTTAGATCACGTCTTGATAAATTGAGATCTATGCTTGTATGCATGATTTGGAAGAATTGATGAGTTGAATGGTTGTATATGTTCATGATTGTGAGTAACCTTGGAATTATGATCATGATCTAGTTGTCCCTAAGCAAATTTTTATTTCATGAATAAAATATTTAGTAGTATAATTTCGCTAGTGATTTCGAAAAAACCCTAGGAATAGTGGATTTGGAATATTATATTTATATAAAGGAAAATTTAGTCAAATAAATAATAGCTTTAATAGAAAAATAAAATATATAGATACTTATCAAATAATGAAATCCACTAAAGCCTTTTATGGAAATAATCATGATTAGTAAAATACTTATTTCTATAAATTTAATTATCATCTTTTAATCAAACCCTATTAAAACTCATTTATTATTTTTCAAGCAAGATTCATTAAAATTCATTTTCAACTAACTTTAGTTATCAATTATTTTCTAACAACTAAATTATTAGTAAATCATTAACAAATAAACTCTAAATTTTTCTTAGCAAGTTTTAAACCTTTAACTTATTAATACCTATTTCCCAAAATATTAATTATTTTAAATATCAAAATACCCTTAGCCTATAAACCTATTTATTTATTGAGTGGCCTTAAAGATTGGGACACTAGGATCATGATAGTAGTAAGTTAAGTTGTTTTAAAATTGAGGAAGTGGATTATGTCTTGAAATTGATTGTGTTTTGTATTTGCCCATGTAGGGTTAGGTCAGCTGTTGGAGACCTTTTATTTGTGAGCAAGAGTCAGGTAAGCTCCTGCATAAAACCTGATTGATGTGAAATGTTTTCCTTATGGTAAGCCAAATGTAGTGTGTATGGACACTCATTTATGTAAAGGCAAATGAGGGTTGAACTCTCTCTTATTTCAAACATTTGAATTATTAAAAAAACAAAGAGCAAAATTTTCAAACTCAAACTTTTTCTGAAGCTAATTTTTACAAGGACTTTGGAAACCCTCAAAATGCCATTTTTATGTGGAACAATGTTTTTTTCATTTTATCCCAAGTGGGAAACGTTGTTGAGTACTCAATAAGGGTGGGCTGCTAGGACTAGTCCTTGAGGGGTTAGGGTAAGTCTCTCAGTAGGTGGCCACCTCTGAGGGGCGACTCCTTCCCGGATAGGACGTCAGTCCTGTGGGTTGTGCCAGCCTGAGCTAGCAGTGTTCTTTTCCATCAAGTGACTGTGTTTTGCCGGAATGGACACCCGGTTGTTGTTTGGGTATAGAGAATGAGGAGTATCTTGCCTAGTAGGCCGATCACCTACTTTTGTTAGTCTGCACAAAGTGTGGCATTCTGACCGGCGGAATGCACAAAGTGTGGCATACTGACCATCCGGTTGTGGGGCCCAATGTGTGTTAACCCATAATCCTTCCTTATGAGTGGTTGATTTTGTTGATCATGTATGGCTGGAAAAGCTAAAACGCCATTCTTGCTTTTGACTAATGTTTATTGCTTGCCAATATTTCTCTTATAAAGATTTCGCACATTGCATCCATGAACTACTTTCACTAAACACCCAAAGCACTTACTGACTTACTGAGATTTCTGTCTCATCACCTTTTTACCATGATTTCAGGTCGATCCTGCAGTGGGGATGAGTAGCTAGTGTAATCTGCCTAGGAAGAGATTGTTATCGTTTATTTCTTTGTATTGCTTTGGGGAGCTGAGAGTGGATAATTTTATTTATGGTTTTGTTTTGGGAATTCAAGGATTTATTCTTGGAGTATTTTTGGATGTAATAAATTTTTAAGTTAAAGTATTATTTTATTCCTCTATTTTTATTTGTGTGACCTAGTTATAAAAACCCCTTGTCCTTTGGACGGGGTGACATCCCCGGCCCTGCCGGGCCTAGGTAGCGGGGTGTTACAAGTGGTATCAGAGATTAGGTTATAGGCAAATATTGATGATATATATTCTATTGATTTAAGTTTAAATCTTTATCTAACTTATATTATTGATGGTGTAGGATGGTTAGACTGCTTGGGACAGCGAGGAAAAGGCAGCAGTGTCACCCGCCTATCTTTCTAGACCCGGAGGAGCTTCCAGTTCCCCAACCTACCCCTCAGCCAGTTATCCTTATGGTGGATAACTGGGATGATGACGTTATCCCTATGGAGAGTGACAGTGATGGTGAGATTAACCCTATGGAGGATAACAGTGATGACGAGGTGCAGATCATTGAGCCACCCCCAATTCTGGTGATTGACATAAGCTCGGATAGTGAGGATGAGGTGATGATAGTGGAGCCTGAACCCCACCCTCCTAAACCCGAGGTGGACTTAGTAGCAGATAGCATGACCCGGGGGAGATAGACTATGAGTCTCCGCCTAGGCCTTCTTTCCTTCCTTTCTTCAGCCGAGTTGAGCCCAGGGAGAGTTTTAGGCGCCCTGGGAAGAAGCCCATGGAGGGATTTGCTAGCGGGGATGGGGTAAATTTTTCCAAGAACTCTGGGGGATGGTTATATGAAGCTGATGATAAGGGTTCTGATGAGGATTAGGGGACTAGGAGTTCCTTTGATTTGGATGTTTATTTGTTTACTATTTTTCAAGAATTTTTATTGTTAAGGATCTTAATTCTGTTTTCTATTAAGATTTCGAATCTATGCAAGTCCATTTTTGAAAGGGAATTTATTCCTTAGCTAAATTTACATCCGCTTTCCATTTACATCTATTTGTCAATGCATGCAAGTACGACTAAAATGGTTTGACCTTTAAGTGCATACACTTATCATATAGGGTGTGGTTTAGAATGGCACCCAAGCGTTGTGCAACCTCAGCAGGTGGAAGGGTACCAGAAACCGATCAATTGGCACCAGAAGTGGGAGTAGCCCAAATGCAAGCACCCAACCGGGGTGAAGGGAACAGTCAGAGTATGGGATCGAGGTCTGAAGTTCCAGTTGATGTGACTATGGGCCAGGCGTTCAGCAAGATGGCCGAAATTTTGCAGTCAATGACCGAGCGACGGAACCCTCGGGGTGACGATGAGGCCTTAGAGAGGTTCTTGAAATTTCAGCCTCTCGTCTTCCTGGGTGAAGCAGAACAAGATCAGAAGGTAGAGCAGTGGGTTGAACAGCTAGAGGACATATTCACGATGCTCCAGTACACCGAGGGCCGAATGGTTAAGTTTACAGCTTTCCGATTGAGAGGACCAGCTCAGGCATGGCGGCAGCGGGTCCAAGACGACTGGGAGGCGGACGAGCAGGAATGGACGTGGTCCAACTTCGTTGAAGGCTTCAGGGCTGAATACATTCCACAGTAGATTGTGGAGAAACGAGAGGACGAATTTTAGAATTTGAGGCAGGGGAGCATGTCAGTTGCTCAATATGCAGCGCGATTCACTCAATTGTCGAAATACTGCTAGAGATTGGTGAATACCGAGTAGAATAGGACAAGGCAGTTTGTTAAGGGGCTGAGACCAGAGCTGAGGAGAGCGTTGGCACCTGCTTCACCGACCACTTATTCGGGGGCTGTGGATGCGGCCACTCGAACGGAGAATGAGGACCACAGCCGGATGGCAATAAAACCATTCTGGCCACCGAGTCAACCGCAAGGACAATTTCCGAGACCGCAACCCCACAAGTGCCCCGCCAATCATCAATGGCAGAACCGGGGAAAGCAAGCCCAGACAATGGACCTACCCCGAATCTCTCATCATGCAGGCAGTGTGGAAGGAAAGGCCATACCGAGAGAAATTGTTGGTCTAAGGGTGGTGAAAAGAAATGCTATCACTGTGGCGACTCGAACCACTTGAGGAATGCCTGCCCCAAATTGCACCGCGTCGAGCAAGGAAACCCGGCTCAGAACCCGTGGCCCAATTGAGCCAACCCCGCGGGAGTATCCGGGAGTGGAGCACTGAAGCCGCAAGTGAAGGCTAAGGTATTCGCTCTCAACAGAGAGGAAGTTGGGGCCGATGCAGCGGTGGTAAAAGGTACGTTCACTATTCAAGGACGTTTCGTTAATGCTTTGATTAATCCTGGCTCTACTCATTCCTATATAAACAAGTTGTGTGCATGTCATTTGGGTTGGGATGGAATGGAGCTACCTTTTATTTTAGAGGTTAGCACACCTTTGGGGAAAATGGTGCAAGCGAATCGGTATGTAAATGAGTGTAAAGTTAATGTGGGGAAAGAAAGTTTGGAAGGGGATTTGATAGTGTTAGACCTTGAGGATTATGACTTGATTTTGGGGATGGACTGGTTAGCCAAACATGGGGCTAGGGTAGACTGTAGAAATAAAACAGTCCAGTTCATCAAATCGGGTCGTGATGAATTGGAATTTAATGGCAAGAGGGTGAGAGAATGTAAGTACTTGATTGCGGGGGCTAAAGCCCAGAAATTATTGAAGCAAGGGTGTCAAGGGTACCTGCCTTACGTGATAAACAAGCCGAAGGACCAGTGCACCTTGAGGACACTGAAGTAGTAAGGGATTTCCCCGATGTGTTTCCGGCAGAACTTGATTATCTACCTCCTAGCCGAGAAGTGGAATTCACCATCGACTTAGTCCCGGGAGCGGAACCAGTATCGCGGACATCGTACAGGATGGCACTGGCAGAGTTGAAAGAGTTGAATGAGTTGAAGGAGCAGTTGGAGGAGTTAGTAAGTCAAGGTTATATCAAACCAAGCACGTCGCCTTGGGGAGCACCTATGATATTTGTGAAGAAGAAGGACGGCACTCTGAGGCTATGCATCGACTACCGAGGGTTGAACAATTTAACGGTCAAGAACAAGTATCCCTTACCGTTGATTGATGAGCTATTCGACCAGTTGCAAGATCCAATTGCTACTCTAAGTTGGATCTAAGGCAAGGGTACTATCAAGTATGGATAAGAGAAGATGATATTCCTAAGACACCCTTTAACACCAGATATGGACACTACGAGTTCGTAGTTATGCCGTTTGGGGTGACTAATGCTCCAACAGTATTCATGGATCTGATGCACTAGGTATTTCGACCTTATCTAGACAAGTTCGTGGTAGTCTTCATCGACGACATTTTAATTTACTCCAAGAGTCTGGAGGAGCATGCGGAGCATCTGAAGCTCGTATTGGACAAAATGCGGGAGCACAAGCTATACGCTAAGTTCAACAAGTGCAAATTCTAGCTAGACAGTGTGCCATTCCTTGGCCATGTGGTGACCAAGGAGGGAATCAAGGTAGATCCGGCAAAGGTTGAAGCGGTATCAGACTAGAAGCAACCGGAGAATATTACCAAGATCTGGTGTTTCTTGGGATTGGCTGGATATTACCGAAGATTTATCAAGGGATTTTCGACACTTGCATCACCGATGACTCGATTGTCGTGGAAGGATGTTCCATTTATGTGGAACGAAAAATGAGAGAAAAGTTTTCAAGAATTGAAGAAAAGATTGATGACAACACCGGTATTGAGTCTACCAGAAGAAGGCAAACTTTATGCACTATATACCGACGCTTCGAAAGAAGGACTGGGAGCAGTGCTGATGCAAGACAGGAAGGTGATTGCTTATGCTTTTCGGAAGCTAAGACCTCATGAAGTGAACTACCCCACTCATGATCTGGAGCTGGCGGCTATAGTGTTCGCCCTTAAGAAATGGTGACACTACTTGTATGGAGCCGAATATGAGGTGTTCACTGACCATAAGAGTTTGAAGTATATCTTCACTCGAAGGGACTTGAACCTTAGGCAGCGAAGGTGGATGGAATTCCTAGAAGAATACCGTTGTCCGATCAACTACCATCCCGGGAAGGCCAACGTTGTGGCAGATGCCCTGAGCAGAAAAGTTGGAATAGCCAGACTGAAGGTGCATGAAATGCAAGCAGTCCAAGATGTGTTGGATAGAAGGGTGGAAGTATGAGACAGAGGAATTATCATCAGCAATTTGAGGTTGGTGCCAGATCTGAAGAAGGAAATCGTGGAAGCTCAGCAAAGCAATGCCGAGTTTCAACTTTTCAAGGATAAGGAGCTTAAGCGGCCAGGCAGTGAATTCCGTCAAGATGAGGTAGGAGTCTTCCATTTTAGAGATCGATTATGTGTGCCCGGAGAGCAGCAATTGAAGGATAGAATTTTGGACGAGGCACATAAGAGCAAGTATGCCATTCATCCGGGGGAAGTCAAGATGTACTAGGATTTGAAGAGAGCTTATTGGCGGCCCGGACGGAAGCGAGACGTGGTCAAATATATTTCGACCTGTCCCACCTGCCATAAAGTTAAAGGAGAGCATAAGAAGTCAACGAGACTATTGTAGCCATTGCCAGTGCCGGAATGGAAGTGGGAGGAGGTGACTATGGATTTCGTCACTGGACTTCCCATGTCAAGGACTCAAAAGGACGCTATATGGGTTGTGGTGGATCGACTAACCAAGTCGGCCCATTTTATACCGGTGAATATAAGGGACTCGATGGAGAAGCTAGCTCAGACTTATGCTCGAGAGATTGTCCGACTTCATGGAGTGCCTTCAAGCATAGTGTCAGACCGAGACCCGAGGTTTATGTCTCGTTTTTGGGGAAAGTTTTAGGAAGTAATGGGGTCGAATCTGAAATTCAGTACGACGGCGCATCCGTAGAACGGTGGGCAGTCAGAAAGGGTGATCCAAATATTAAAGGATATGTTGAGAGCCTGTGTCTTGGATTTTGGAGATAAGTGGATCGAGTGTGTACCATATGCCGAGCTGTCATATAATAATAGCTACCAAGCCTCAATTGGGATGGCACCGTATGAAGCTTTGTATGGGCGCAAGTGTCAAGTACCGTTGTATTGGAGCTGGTCGGAAGATGGTCATGTGGGCAAAACCGGAGAGGTCTATGTCCAAGAAATGTTAGATAAAGTGAAACTAATTCGGGAAAGGTTAAAGGCGGCTTAGAGTTGGCAGAAGAGCCATGCAGATAACCGGCGAAGAGAATTGGAATTTTAAGTCGGGGACCGCGTATTTCTAAAACTAACACCAACTAGGGGAATTTTGAAGCATCTGAAGGGCGGAAAGTTGAATCCGAGATATTTGGGGCCGTTTCTAATTAAGAAAAGAATTGGACCGGTAGCTTACCGATTGGACCTACCGGATGGGTTGACGGGTATCCATGATGTGTTTCATGTGTCACAATTGAAGAAGTATAATACAGATCCCGATCATGTATTGAATGATGAACTGTTGGTGTTGCAGCCAGACCGGAGCTACATGGAGAAGCCTGTGCGGATATTGGACCGCAGTGTTAAAACTCTCCGGAATAAGCAGATACCAATGGTAAAGATTCAGTGGGAGCACCATGGCACGCAGGATGCCACATGGGAGTCGGAAGATTGGGTTAAGCGAAAGTACCCCGAGTTGATATAGAGGTAAGCTTGAATTTCGGGACGAAATTCTTCTAAGGAGGGGAGGATGTGAAACACCAGTCAAAACCAACCTTAGAGTAAGGGGGTTGGGATGCATAACATACTTTACTGCATGATTAAATATATTTTTATTTGATTTTATGTGCCTTGGATTTAAGTTTTAATGTCTTGGAGGCTTGTTGGAGAATATTGAGTGAGAAGGGCAAAATGGAAATTTTTGCTCGAGGTGAAAATATGGAGATAGCTTGAGGATTGAATAGGAAATAAGTTGCTAGTGAAAATAACAAGAGTTGTTGTGGTTTAGTGGTTAGAGCTTTGGAATTAATTCTTGAGGTCTTGGGTTCAAATTCCATCATAGGAGCTTTAGCTTGGTTAAATTTTATTTTTGCTTGGGGAAGTAATAATTTCGGCCTTAGTGCTGTTTGGAGTAGGGTAGAGATGTTGTCCTATGGGAGGCATGATAGGAGTCTTCAAATCCTACTCATTTGTTCTACTCGAATTTCCTAAGAGGAATTCATTTTTCCTTGATCTTTGATTTTTCCTTAGTTCTCAACTCATGAGGTTGAGCAAGTTGTTCTAGCCATTTTCTCTCCAGAAATTTCAGTAAAGTGCTGTGGCTTTGTAAGATAAAAAATGTCTTACTGAAGGACTTCTTATGGTCCGAAAATGTGAAAGGGTTGTGGGAGATTTCAAGAGGAAAAATTCCTTTAGTGAGCTTTCTGAAATTTCACTCTAGCTAGTTCATCTTCCTTCTTGGAATGGACTAAAATTTTCCTGCTTATTGTACCCTTAAGGTGTCGAGTCTCTTAGCTAACATTCCTTCCGAAATGCTGCCAGAAAAATGGTCTTTTGGATCAGCTTGCAACCTGAATTCTTTAGCCATTTTTGGACTGCTCAAAGCTGGAGCAAAACCAGGAAAAATTACTGTACAAATCGCAGCTTTAAGAGTCCAAAACCAAGTTGTTTTCTTCCAGAGTTTGTTCAGCACCTTAGCCATGTTTTTCCTCGATGAAGAAGGCTAGAAACCAGACTTGAAAGCCCTTGGAATTCCCCTTCAAACTCTTTGCAAACGAGCTAGAAAATGGCAGCCGAAAACTACCGAGGGAAAACTCCAGCTTGCGAAAAATGCTGTGCAGGATTTTGTCCAGCTTTGTTTCCTAATCGTCCTCCAGCCGAAACACCATCATTGTTCTGCATAAACCTTCCTTAAACCTCCACTAATTGAGCTCCATTACTCCCCTAAAGCTTCTGCACAAAATTCAGTCATGGCTGCCCGAAAATCTCTCCAATAAATCCCTGCATTGTAGATATTGAAGCATGAATATATGTATGATTGTGAAGGAGATGTGATTTATGCATGGAAGGATTATATATTTTTATTGAATGATGATTTGGGGTTTGATGCATGTTTCCATGTCATAGGTAGTATTTGTGATTTAGTATGCTAGAGATTATGTCACCATTGGTGATTAGGACTTATATTCATGTTGGATTATTGAAGCCATGGCCATATCTATGCTAGTGGAGGTTAGATCATGTCTTGATAAATTGAGATATATGCTTGTATACATGATTTGGATGAATTAATGAGTTGAATGGTTGTATATGTTCATGATTGTGAGTAACCTTGGAATTATGATCATGATCTAGTTGTCCCTAAGTAAATTTTTATTTCATGAATAAAATATTTGGTAATATAATTTTGCTAGTGATTTCGAAAAACCCTAGGAAGGGTGGATTTGGAATATTATATTTATATAAAGGAAAATTTAGTCAAATAAATAATAGTTTTAATAGAAAGATAAAATATATAGATAGTTTATAAAATAATGAAATCCACTAAAGCCTTTTATGGAAATAATCATGATTAGTAAAATACTTATTTCTATAAATTTAATTATCATCTTTTAATCAAAACCTATTAAAACTCATTTATTATTTTTCAAGCAAGATTATTAAAATTCATTTTCAACCAACTTTTGTTATCAATTATTTTCTAACAACTAAATTATTAATAAATCATTAACAAATAAACTCTAAATTTTTCTTAGCAAGTTTTAAACCTTTAATTTATTAGTACCTATTTCCCAAAACATTAATTATTTTAAATATCAAATTACCCTTAGCCTATAAACCTATTTATTTATTGAGTGGCCTTAAAGATTGGGACACTAGGATCATGATAGTAGTTAGTTGAGTTGTTTTAAAATTGAGGAAGTGGATTGTGTCTTGAAATTGATTGTGTTTTGTATTTGCCCATGTGGGGTTAGGTCAGCTGTTGGAGACTTTTTATTTGTGAGCAAGAGTCAGGTAAGCTCCTGCATAAAACCTGATTGATGTGAAATGTTTTCCTTATGGCAAGCCAAATGTAGAGTGTATGGACACTCATTTATGTAAAGGCAAATGAGGGTTGAACTCTCTCTTATTTCAAACATTTGAATTATTAAAAAAACAAAGAGCAAATTTGTCAAACTCAAACTCTTCCTGAAGCTGATTTTTACAAGGACTTTGGAAACCCTCAAAATGCCATTTTCATGTGGAATAATGTTTTGTTCATTTTATCCCAAGTGGGAAACGTCGTTGAGTACTCAATAAGGGTAGACTACTAGGACTAGTCCTTGAGGGGTTAGGGTAAGTCTCTCAGTAGGTGGCCACCTCTGAGGGGCGAGTCCTTCCCGGATAGGACGTCAGTCCAGTGGGTCGTGCCAGTCTGAGCTAGCAGTGTTCTTTTCAGTCAAGTGACTGTGTTTTGCCGGAATGGACACCCGGTTGTTGTTTGGGTATAGAGAAGGAGGAGTATCTTGCCCAGTAGGCCGATCACCTACTTTTGTTAGTCTGACCGGCGGTATGCACAAAGTGTGGCATACTGACCATCCGGTTGTGGGGCCCAATGTGTGGTAACCCAAAATCCTTCCTTATGAGTGGTTGATTTTGTTGATCATGTATGGCTGGAAAAGCTAAAACGTCATTCTTGCTTTTGACTAATATTTATTGCTTGCCAATATTTCTCTTATAAAGATTTCGCACTTTGCATCCATGAACTGCTTTCACTAAACACTCAAAGCACACATGGACTTCCTGAGATTTCTGTCTCATCACCTTTTTACCATGACTTCAGGTCGATCCTGCTTTGGGGATGAGTAGCTAGTGTAATCTGCCTAGGAAGAGATTGCTATCGTTTATTTCTATGTATTGCTTTCGGGTGTCGAGAGTGGATAATTTTATTTATGGCTTTGTTTTGGGAATTCATGGATTTATTCTTGGAGTATTTTGGGATGTAATAAATTTTGAAGTTAAAGCATTATTTTATTCCGCTATTTTTATTTGTGTGACCTAGTTATAAAGACCCCTTGTCCTTTGGACAGGGCGACATCCTCGGCCCTGCCGGGCCTAGGTAGCGGGGTGTTACAAATTTCGTTTACCTTACAATGTACCCAATATCCATCCTATAGGCGGCCCTCGATCTAGCTCCTGAGATTGGAATCTAGGCACAATGCACAACAAATAAAGTACGTTGAAAATCTCAAGTCTAAAGACACTTGCACGTTTGCTATATTGAGATTGTGTCACTGGCACTAAATAGTTATCCATGTGATCATCACATAGCTAGGTCATCCAATGAACGTGTTCCATTAATAAGCATTCACGTGTTAACTTTGAGTATCTCAATACTCATGATATGAGAACCACCACATGATCAAATCAGGAAGTCTAACACATGCTAGTCTTAACGCATTTATGATGTCCTGTCTCATTAATACTACGACTAGGGACTATTTAAGTACTAACACTATACAGTGCAGTAGGAATCTCATATGATGATCTCTATCATGATTTTCTTAACACAATGTTGTACTAGGGACTTTATCTTACAGTTATTTTACACAAAAGTAAATAAAAGAAACTGCAAGATAAATAATGCCTTTTACTAAAATAAAATATGTCATATATAAGGTAGAAGTGATTACCTTTATGGCAAAACACTAACATAAAGTAGACTGTAAGAATAAGTCCATCTAGTTTATTAGACCGAGATGCGATGTGCTAGAGTTCAACGGCAAGTGGGTAAAATAGTTGAAGTTTTTGATAGCTGGAGCAAAAGCTCAGAAATTGTTAAAGCAAGGATGTCAATGATATTTGGCCTATGTGATAAATAAGTCGAAGGATCAGTGTACCCTCAAAGATACCGAGGTAGTAAGAGATTTTCCCGACGTATTTCCTACGAAACTCACTTATTTACCTCCCAACTAGGAAGTTGAGTTCACCATTGATCTAATTCTAGGAGCGAAACCGGTATCCCGAACCATATATGAGATGGCACCGGTAGAGTTGAAGGAATTAAAGGAGCAGCTAGAGGAATTGGTGAAGCAAGATTACATAAGACCTAGCACGTCACCTTGGGGAGCTCTAGTGCTGTTCGTGAAGAAGAAGGACGGGACCTTGAGGTTATATATCAACTACTGGGGGTTGAACAATCTGACCATTAAGAATAAGTATCCTCTACCATTAATTAATGAGTTGTTCGACTAGTTTCAAGGTTTCAATTGTTATTCCAAACTAGATTTGAGGCAAGGATATTATCTAGTGAGGATAAAGGAGGAAGATATTTCCAAGACGGCCTTCAACACATGATACGGTCACTACGAGTTTGTAGTGATGCTTTTTGGGGTGACAAATGCACGAACAATGTTTATGGATTTGATGCATCGAGTTTTCCAACCCTACCTGGACACGTTCGTGGTGGTATTCATCGATGATATACTCTTATATTCTAAGAGTCCCAAGGAACATGCAGATCATTCGAAGCTAGTATTGGAGAAGCTAAAAGAGCACAAGCTTTATGCCAAATTTAGCAAGTTTGAATTTTGGCTAGATAGTGTGTCATTCCTTGGCCATGTGATAACCAAGGATGGAATTAAGGTGGACTCAGCAAAAGTTGAAGCAGTTTCAGAAAAGAAGCAACCAGAGAACATCACGGAGATTCGAAGCTTCTTGGGTCTGGCCGGCTATTATAGGTGTTTTATTAAAGTGTTCTCAACTCTACCATCTCCTATGACTCGGCCGCTAAGGAAGGACGTACCCCTTTCCTAGAGCTAAAGTAGAGGTTAATGACAACACCCGTGTTGAGTTTGCAAAAGGGAGATAAACCTTATGCTCTTCATACTAATACTTTGAAGGAAGGTTTGGGAGCAGTGTTGATGCAGGATACGAAGGTAATAGCCTATGCTTCTCGAAAGTTGAAGCCTCATGAAGTCAATTATCCAACGTATGATTTGAAGCTGGCCACCATTGTATTTACTTTAAAGAAATGGCGGCATTACTTGTATGGAGCTGAGTATGAAGTGTTTACCGACCACAACAGTCTGAAATACATCTTCACCCAGAAGGACTTGAATTTGAGGCAATGGAGATGGATGGAATTTTTGGAAGAATATCGTTGTCCAATCAACTACCACCCTAGAAAGGCTAACGTTGTTGTTGATGCCCTAAGTCGTAAAGTTAAAATGCCAAGCTGATAGTATTGGAGATTCAAGTAGTCCATGAAGTGTTGGATTGAAGGACGGAAGTGCAAGAAGAGATGATTCTTGTTAGCAACCTGGAATTGATATCAGATCTAAGGCGGGAAAGCTTCAAAGCTCAGCAAAGTAATGCAGAATTTCAACTCTTCAAGGACAAAGAGCTTCAGCGACAAGGCAATGATTTTTGACAGGATGAAACTAAAGTTCTATACTTCCGAGATCGTCTGTGTGTACCTGATGAGCACTAGCTGAAAGATAGGATTTTGGAAGAAGCGCATAAAAGTAAGTACACCATCCATCCAAGAGAGGTAAAAATGTATCAAGACCTGAAAATGGCTTATTGGTGGCTCAGAATGAAGAAGAACATGGTTAAGTATGTCTCCACATGTTTGACCTGTTAAAAAGTTAAAGCGGAGCACAAAAAGTCAGCAAGATTGCTGCAACTATTACGGATACTTGAGTGGAAATAGGAAGAGGTGACTATGGACTTCGTTACTAGACTCCCTATGGCAAGGACCCAAAAGGACGACATATGGGTGGTGGTAGATAGATTGACTAAGTCTCCATATTTCATACCATTAAATGTAAGGGATTCAATGGAGAAGTTATCTCAAACCTATGTAAGGGAAATAGTCAAATTGCATAGAGTGCCTTCGAGTATTGTGTCCGACTGAGACCTGAGATTTACATCCCAAATTTGGGGCGAGTTTCAAGAGTCAATGGTTCTAGTCTAAAGTTCAGTACAACGGCACATCCGCAAACCAATGGTCAGTCAGAAAAGGTTATTCAGATATTGGAAGACATGCTAAGAGCTTGCATATTGGATTTCGAGGATAAGTGGATTGAATGTGTACCGTATGCGGAATTGGCATACAATAATAGCTACCAATCATTGATTCGAATGGCCCCGTATGAGGCATTGTATGGACGTATGTGTCAAGTACCTCTATACTGGAGTTGGTCAGAAAATGGCCACATAAGCAAATCTGCAGAAGTCTACATTCAGGAAATGTTAGATAAGGTAACGCTGATCAGAGAAAGGTTGAAGGCGGCCTAGACCTTACAAAAGAGTTATGAGGACAATAGGCGAAGGGAATTGGAATTTCAAGTAGGAGACAGTGTGTTCTTGAGATTGACACTGTATAGAGTAATTCTGAAGCATCCGAAATGTGAGAAGCTGAATCCGAGATATTTGGGACTGTTTTCGATAAATGAATGAATTAGACCGGTGGCGTATCTACTGGATTTACCAGATGGGTTGACGGGAATACACAATGTGTTTCATGTGTCTTAGTTGAAGAAGTACAATGCCGACCCTGGACATGTTTTGAATGAGGAACCGTTGGTATTGCAACTCGACTTGAGCTATGTGGAGAAACCTGTGAAAATTTTGGACCACAGTATCAAGACTCTCTGAAAAAAGCAAATTCCTATGGTGAAGGTACAATGGGAACATCATGGTACTCAAGATGCCACATAGGAAATGAAAGAGTGGGTAAAGTGGAAATATCCCGACCTGAGATAATGGTACGCCTGAATTTTGGGACGAAATTCATCTAAGGAGGGGAGGATGTGAAACCCCACCTAAAGCCAACCCTAGTGTAAGGGGGATGGGATGCATATCATGTCTTCTTGTATAAAATATACCTTTTGAATGATTTTGCATGCCTTAGAATTATAGTTTATAGGTTAAATGATTCATTTATGCTTTTTGGGTAGAAAGAGTAAAAAATGTGATTTTGCTTGAAGTCAAATTAGGAAGATGGCTTGAGGTTTATATAAAAAGAATATTTGGATGAGAAAATAAAAGCAAGAGTTAGTGTACTTGAGTGGTTAGAGCTTTGTGATTTAATCTCAAAGGTTTTGAGTTAAAATCCCATCATTTAAGTTTTATTCATATTTATCTTAGCTATGTTTGAATTTTCGTTTTCTTACATTCCTTAAAGATAGGAATGTTGTCTTAAGGAAGACATAATGGTAATGTCTTGTCCATGTGGTCTTGTTCTAAAAAGAATTCTAGAAGAATTCTTGTCCCCTTTAATTTTGCTAGCTTTGTCCTAACATCTTTGAAATTTAACCTATACTTAATTCTTTTATCCATTTTTAATCATTAAAATTCTGAGATAATTCCCTAAGCTTAGAATTCGAAAATGCAACTCTTGTGGGATAGAGAAGGCAGAAAGTAAGTACGGGAAATAGGTAGAGGTTTGAAGAAAAAGAAAACACCATAGCTATTCCTTCAAACTCCACCTTCATTTTATTCATGTTTTGGTAAGAAAAATCTAGAAAATTTTCTAGATTTCCTTCAAGGCTGTTTTCAAAAATTTCAGACAGCTTTCCTACCCAATTTCTGCAAGAAAACCAGTCATTTTATGTGAGGATGAAGGCCGGAAATTCAGTGAAATTTTGGAACTGTACAAACAGTCCCAAGACAGAATTTCTTTTCAGCACACTAGCAACATTAAACATGGAATTTGAAGCCACCATTAGAACATATGAACAGCTGGAACTTCCTCTGTTCTTCATCAAGATGAAGGCTGGAAAACCACCACTAGAAAACCTTCAAACACCCTTAGAATCTAGCTGCAAGATCGTGCCAAAGAGAACAAAAAATTTTGCACCAAAACCATTTCAATTCCAAGAGTTCTTGTAGCTTCAATTCCCGAAATTTTTTTCATGCTTGTCTCTTCAAGGCTAAGACTGAAATTCTTCATCAAAACCTACTGAAATTCGGACCTTGTATAGCCATGGACTAAACAACTTAGCTTCCTCACCAACCTTGATTATTAGGACTCTCTTATCATACCTAAAAAATCTCCTAAAATCACTCTTTCCAAAACTTATTCAAACTTCAAATGAAATTCTAGATTTTGTTCCATTAAAACACTCCAATAGATAAGTGATAAAACCCAAAAATCCTCTGCCATTGTATGATCATTTTTTTCCAGCCTTAGGTCTGTACAACTCTTCATTCTTTGGTTGAAACCTAGCTAATTCAGCCCTACACCATTGAATAACAAGAAAACTTCCAAGAGCAAACTCCATTAACTAAGCTTATACCTCGAACAACTCCACCTTTTTCTCTATTTGAATTTAAAAAAAAAAAATCTGAAATCCTTCTCTCTCATTCTTGACTAAAAACTCCTTCTACACTAGGCCATTTGGCCATCATAATTCCAGCCACGCTCAAAATTCATTTTCTCTCAAACTCTCTCAAAAAACACCAAGAACACCAATAACACACATTTTACATCTTCAAGCCCAAACCAATCCTAAACGCCTCCAATCACTCCCAAACTCTCTAGATCATCCATATTCAAACTATATTCCTCATTTCTGCCCTTTATAACACCGAAACACACAAAGTTAAGTTTCCAAATAGATCAAACCAACCTTTTTTTGTTGAAGATTCGAAAAACACCGAAAGGTGAAATAAGAACAATCTCCTTGTTCTTCTTCTTCTATTCAACTTCTAATATTCCTTTCTATTCTCATTCATTTCTCTATTTCTCTCTTTGGGCCAAATGGTGATGCTCAACCGTGCACTACTTTCGAACCACTAAAGGCCATCAAGAACTTGAGGATCTTTGCTAACTAAGGAGAATCCTTCATCAAACGAGCATCGATCAAGTATTTTTCCTTAATCTTCCATGTTAATTTTTAGAATCAAAACTCACAGATATTGATAGGATGATTGAATAAAGTAGGGGTTGAGTATGTGTATGTGGGTGAAAAGGATGAAGTTAGGACATGAGAGTTTGAATGAATGGTTATGCCTTATAAATTTTGCTTTTGAATCACTATATATGTTCATCATGACTAAAGAGATTTATGGATGTTTTGAAGCATGATAGATATTATGCAACCGTTGGTGATTAGGCCTGTATGATAGTATTTTTCAATAGAGCGATAGATAATGTTATGTCTAGAAAAAGATCATCCATGTTGTAGTATATGTTAATTTAAGTCTCTATTCATGGATAGATTAACATTGCATTTATTATGTGAGAATATGTTCATAGATCTTCTCTAACAATAGAAAATTATGGTAAGAACAGTTTTTATTAATTTTCGAATTATTTTTACTAACATTATTGTTATTAATTTAATTAGAATTATTATTCAATTTAATCTATAAAAATTCAAAAAACATTAGGTAGGTTTGAAATAGAGTATTATTAAAATTATTATTATCTTATTAGTTAAATAAATAAATAAATTCCTTTTATTAAAAAATAAATAATAAAATATCAGAATTCATTAATATCAAATGACCTTGTAGACCATAGTAGTAATATTAGTTAGCCTTACTAAAACTTTTATCTATATCTATAAATATTATTTATATTAAAATTTATTTAAGTATAATTCATTTGTTATTAATTTTTTTGGATATTTATTGATTATTAATTAAAAAAATTAGGTATAATTTATTATTTATAGTAATACTACTATAAATTACTATAATTTTTACTATTTACCAATATTATTTAGGGATTATTATTATCTAATTTTTAACACTAGTTTTATTTATTAGCAATGTTACTCATTATTTATTATCTGGAACTACAACTCAGTATTATTTATTTTATAACACCCATTTATTTTAACTTTTCAAGCTAGTTTATTTTATAAAATATTTTATCAACTAGTATTAAATCCTAAGATACTATGGTCATGTCTTGTTGTGGGTGTGACTAGTTGTGGATATTATCTGGATATTATCTTATACCTTGTGTTTACCCCAAGCTGGGTTTGGTTGACCTTGGAAGATTTTTGAACTCAGGAAGAGCAAAAGATCAAGTAAGTTTCTGCATGAATCCATTTGAATACCAAAGTTATTATGGCAAGTCAAACTCAATGTATACGAGTATTTGTAGTGTAAGGGCAATTATGGATGATTTCCCTTTTTGTTTCAATCAAGCAAACCATTTAAAATTAAACAAACAATTTCACACCAAAAGCTAAACTTTTCCTAAAAATCCAATTTTGACAAGAATTTTGGAAATCATAATTGCTATTTCCAAGTGAATCATTGCATGATCTTTCCCTCCCAAGTGGGACAAACAACGTTGAGTACTTAATAAGGGTAGACTACTAGGACTAGTCTTTGAAAGGTTAGGGTAAGTCTCTCAGTAGATGGCTACCTCTGAGGGGTGAGTCATTCTCGGATAGGATGCCAATCCTGTTGGTCATACAGGTCCGAGCTAACAAATTCAGTCAAGTGAATTGTGTGTTTCTGGAATGGACAATCGGTAAGTTTGAGTATAGAGATGGGGGAGTATCTCACCTAGTAGACCCTACAACTATCTTATGTCAGTACGCACAAAGTGTGACATTCTAATCGTTATATTGTCATAGTGCACAAAGTGTGGTGCCATGGCTACTTCTTTTGAGTGGTTGTATTTATTGTACACATGTATGTTTGGAAAGAAAAATACCACTCTTCATTTATGAAATTTATTTAAGGCTTTCCAACACTTTCTTTTATGAAACGTTAACAACTTACATACATGAACTGTTTTACCTGAAACACTGAAAACACATACGAGCATACTGAGATTTATATCTCACCACCTTTTATACCATGTTTTAAGGTCGATCTTACTGTTAAGGTTATTAGCTAGAGAATTGCCTGTGTTTTGAAGACTTTTTGTTATTTTCCTATGTATTTCTTTTGAGAGACCGCAGCAGACATTTATTTTTGAGCTTGTTGATGTATTTCTTAGGTTGTTATAAGTTTAATTTTGAATTATTTCTTTCACATATTTGGTGAGTCCTAGTTATAAAGACCTATTGTCCTGTGGATGGGGCGACATCCCCACCCTAATAGGGGCATAGGTAGTGGGGGGGGGGGGTTACAATTAACATAATCGATTATCAAAAAGCTATTATGGTTGGAGTAAACCTGACGCTTCTATAATTAGAAAATGACATGCATTAATAATGAGTAGTAGAAGATATTAAACAAAAAAATGAGCATATAGCGTCACCAGGATTTTGAGGAATATAAAGAACTACTATAGGAAATATACCAGTCAAGTCATATTGAATCCAAAGAATGAAGATGATCTTGAAGTAGTCAAATAAGGTCTTAATATAGTTAGAAATATATAATTAATGTGAGAGTGGTATAGGAGAAATTAGGTATAATACCGAGAAGTTTAATGTCAAGTAATTGCGAACTATAAGTAAAGCTCCTAAGACCACCTCTGGTTACTAAGTCATGGAAGAAAACAAAGTGGCTTCCAATTCTTCCTGTGATGCATCCCATCATGATGCTTTAAATTCTTCTTCTAGCAAAGTAAACATAGTTGTAGACAAGGACCTTCCCTTGGACTCTTGGAGGGTGCTTTCACACTTCTCATCTTACTATTTGCGGTGTATTTTCCTAAAGTAGTTAAGTCAGAGCCAATGCAAGGATTGAAAACTCTCAAATGAAACTATGATAATAATTTTCTAATACTATTAAATACTTATTTCTGTAATAGCTTCGAGTAACTGATGGGGGCTCATCACACGTAAATCCTTACATAAATTGCTACTCACCACATCCTTTTTATCTTATTTTGTAGGAAATAAAGAAAATGCCACATGATGGTGAATAAAAATGAAAATGAAGAAAAATGAGTAAAAATATAAAAAAAAAATTGCACAAAAAGAAGCTGCCTAGGAAAATCAAAGATCCTTAGGCCATCTGGAGCTCAAAGGATGCCCAGGGAATAATAAAGCTGGTGGCCGAAGGAGAAGAAACACTTCTAGGCACCCTAAAGAAATGGAAGCACACATAAAAGAACCATGAAGAAGGAGTTGGCGGCCGAAGGAACATTAAAATCCCTTGGCTGCCTAGTGTAATATATATGTGCGTTGTGTTAGAAGTTAGTAGACTAGGGAACATTAAGTTCCCTTAACTGCCTACTGTAACATTTATGTGTTATGTTTCAAAGTTGGTGGCCTAGGGAGAAGAAACACTACTAGGCCACCTAGTATACATATGTGTGTGTGTTCAAAGTGGCGGCCTAGGGAGGTTAGAGTTCCCAAGCTCACCGATGTTGCAATATATATGTATTTGTGATAGGGGCTAAATTAGTCAAATTTTTCCTAGTTATTTGAGGTTCTTTTGGATATATTTTGTTTAATAACTAACTATATTCCTTCATATTTGAGATTTTACTCTTGGAAAGGTATTTTGTTCTTTATTTCAAATTTTTAGAGTAAAACGAAACAAAAATGTCGCAAAACAGAGGAGAGGTGGCGCCGGCTAGGGCCCTAGAACTAGTGCCGGCCATGCACTGTTGAAATAAACTTCGAAGCAACGGAAAATTTGAAGGAATAGAGCAAAATAGAGTCAAACCGGTGCCGGCTGTGAAGCTGGAACTGGCGTCAGCTGTATTCTGGACACATTGTGTAAAATTCGGAGAAAAATCGATGAACAAGTGGAGAAGCAAAACACAACCGGCGCCAGCTCCGAGAGCCAAGGCAGCGCTAGCAGTGCCTTGAAGTTAAGGCGGTGCTTGATTTTTTCTACGCGATTTTTGGTAACTGAGTAGTTTTAGTATCTTCCAACTTCTACTCGGCCAATAACATTGTACCTACGAGTTTAAGCACTTTCTAAGACTATAAAGAGTTGAAAAACACAAGAGAAAATGAGAGAATTCATTGATCATCATAGAAAATCACTCAATCAAATGAAGAATTATTCAATTCAAGGATGGTTGTACAAGAAGGCCTTCAAAAGAAGAAGAAGGAGGATTGTCTATAAGTGCTTTCTTTTACTTTGTTTTCTTTTTCCTGACAATGACATTTTAATTATTTTATTGCAATTTGACATTAGTTTAGACATTCATGGTTTTTAGAGTTGTTTGATCTTTTGATTAATTGGTTGTTATTCTTGGTATTTAATTACTCATGCTTATTACAAGATTAATTAATTGTGGCTTTCCGTTAACTTGCTTGAGAATAGGGTTGATGGTAGTTCAATTTATTGATTTCATAATTGTTATCTTTTAACTTGCCTGAAAATGGGGTTAGTTGTTAAGAACAGAGTAATTAAAGGTTAATCGATGTCTGCTAGAGTATGGATTCAATTAGTTAATTTCATGGGTTAAGTTTGCATGAGAATGGGACTTAATTAGAGAATTGTGTTTATTGCATCTTTTGGGTAAGACTGGTTGAGACAGAGTATGAAATACGAAGTTACCTAGAAGATAGGGATTCATGGATTGGGAAAGAAGTGAATCTACTTTAATTCTCCATGATGTCAAGAGAATAATTAGTTATGATAAAGGTTGGACACTTCAAAATCATGTTTGTCCAACCAATGGCTCGAGTTGCATAAATCTACATCCTTGACATGTATATATTTTTATTTTATTTTATTTTTCTTTTTATTTGTTCTTCACTTTATCGAGTCGGTTAAACAATGAAAGAAATGTAATTAATGTCCACTTGTTCCTTGAGGATTGACACTCGTTTGAACCCTATGCTCGGTTAATGATGAGTACACTTGCTCATATGTGTGATTTGGGTTGAACGTTTTAATTTAAACTTAATTGGGAAAGTGCATAGTTTTTGTATGATTTTTACACCCAAGTCTAGACACATCATGTTTTTGGTGCCGATGCCGGGGAACAATAGCATGAAACCTTGGATTTTGTTGATTTAACCATGTAAATATGTAGATATTTAAGATATGTATAATTGTTCTTTTAGCAAAAAGGTGCTATCTTTTGTATTTCATGTATTCTTGTACACCCTTGTAACCTAATCTAACCTACTAACTTCAACTATGTTCTTTTTACTAACTTTGTAACCTTGTAGTTTTGTTTTTAATCATTAATTATGTATCTAACATGCTTCTTGTTTTCTTAGGTGTTACCCTTGGTACATGACCCGAAAATGTAAGGCAAGATAGTTGATTTTGACCCTAAAATCGAGAGCACGTTATCAAAAATTCGCTAGACAATTCAAAAGAACCTGATCGTCGAGATGGATGTTGCTCAACAGAAAAATGCTGGGAATGACAGGAGGGTTATGGATGACTTTGTAAAACCCACAATCTCTAACATAAGCTCAAGTATCACTAAACCTAGGATAGATGCAAATAATTTTGAAATAAAGCCCAACATTATCCAAATGGTACAAAATATAGCTAGTTTTCTTGATATTTGTGATACTTTCAAGATGAATGGTGTTTCTGAAGATGCCATTAAGGTAAGACTTTTTCCTTTTTCCTTGAGAGATAGAGCTAAATATTGGTTAAAGTCCTTACCTACAAGTTCTATCACAACTTGGAATGCCCTAGCTGAAAAGTCTTTGGCCAAATATTTTCCTCCAGCTAGGACCGCCAAACTTAGGAATGAAATATTCGCCTTCCAACAATTAGATTCTATGCCCTTATATGAAAGTTTGGAGAGATATAAGGAAATGTTAAGAAAATGCCAACACCACGGATTTGAGCTGGGAATGCAAATGCTTATCTTCTTGAATGGCCTCAGGTTAGCAACACGGCAATTGGTGGACTCTTCTGCAGGCGGTTCCATCAATCATAGGACCCCAGAATAGGTATTTGAGCTTATTGAAAATTTGGCTTCTAATAACTATTCTTGGGGAAGTGCAAGGTCAAGAGCTCGTGTGCAAGGAGTGCATAAAGTGGATGCTGTGGCAACATTAGAGGCTAAGGTAGATGCCTTAACTCAAAAGATAGAACAGTTGGTGATGCCTCAAGGCCAAGTTTTAAACATCAATTGTGATTGCTGTGGAGAATGACACCCCAATCATGAATGCCAAAATATGGGGTCACTCCAAGAAATGTCGGAACAAGCGGCCTTTGTAGGTAATGTCCAACCAGGTAACAACCTTTATAGCTCTACCTATAATCCTGGCTGGAGAAATCACCCTAATTTCTCTTGGAGCAATGGGAATCAACCTAGGCAGGGTTCTTTTAATTTTGGAAGCAATCAAAGGAATCAAAACCCCATGAACAACATGGTAGCACCTCCAAAGCCACCATTGGAAGAGTTGATTGGCCAATTGGTAAGTACCACGGAAACTAAGTTCTAAGGAGTCGATGCGACAATAAGGAACCTAAAGGCTTCCATACGCAATTTACAGAATCAAATTGGTCAGCTACCCAAACTCTTGGGGGATCATCAAGCGGGGACACTACTAGGCAATACTAAGGAAAATCCACAGGATCATAGTCGTGGGAAACCTTGAAGCCTTTTTACTCTTTTCTTTACTTTCCGTTTTTGTGATTAAGATAATTTTTCATGTTGTTTTAATTTATTGTTATTCAAGTGCATTATTCAGCATTAGTGTGTTTTCTGCATTCTTATTATAAATAAATAAATAAATAAATAAATAAATAAATAAATAAATAAATAAATAAATAAATAAATAAATATATAATAAAATAGAGAACCAGACAGAACCGAGCTGGTGCCGGCTCCAAGAGCTCGGACCGGCGCCAGTTCTTGTCGGGTGAAGCATAATTTAAGGGCAATTGTGGCCACTTTTCCTTCAAAATCTCCATTCTCCCTCTCAAATTCTCTCAAGCTCGCGCTGGCTTCACATTCCTCATCTCCCAAAATTTGATTTTTCAACTCCTAAACGCCTCCATAACATCTATTGACTTCTTTTTTTGTTGATCCTACGGATCAAACACCTCAAAAGCTTCTATTTTTTCACAACAAAATCACATTCAATCCACAAGCAAGGAGCTTATATTTCTAAAAAAGCTTGCATCTTTTGCTTGCCCATGCATACAAGAGCGTAAAGGTATGATTTTTATTCAATTCCTACGATTCAAAATGTTGTAAATAACTTTGCCTAATTTGAAGAATACTGTTGACTAAGAATAGGGATTATGTATGCTATGATTGACTTATGCATTCCTCCTTGAGCTTCATGAATTGGATTAAATTACGAATTATTGAGCCTTCACTACTTGATGCATGCTTATGATCATTCGAGACTTCATATAGCTAAGGCTAGAATTGTGGCTATTAGTTATACTTGAATATATGGAACATGCATTATTGATCACATAATACCATGATACTGGCTTCATTCACTTGATCATGTTTACTAGCATTCTTTGAGGATATCAACACATTTATGCTTTACAGTGAACTCTACAAGTATTATGCAGGTTGTGCTGTATTAATGGAAGGTGGTTGATTGAATTAGTTGTTGGAGTAGACATATATTGAAAGAGTTTGGGTTTTATGGATTGTGAGATTGGTTAAGGATTGTGTGAGATTTGAGGAATATCTGTCCAGGGGTAGCTATCCTACTTTCAGTGTTTGAGCTTACTTGTTCTCTCTTCCTATTCCCCTATTCCTTACTTGATATCATATCTAGAGCAAGGGGTCAGTCTTCTAAAAGGGCGAGAACTTCCTCTTCCTCAACACCTTCATCTGTTTATCCTTTGTCCCTAAGACCTACTGAATTTATAGATGCATCTTGTGAGGAATGGTACAGTAGAAGAGTATCTAATAAGATTATTGTCGAGCATACTTTCTCACCCATCTTAGACTGTGCACTCAAATTGGGCATGATGTTTAGAAGGCTAGGATGGGGGGCGATAGTACAATTGAAAGGGAAGTATTGTCTCGTGCTTATTATGGAATTCTATGCTAATATGACGGATAAAGGCAATAAACATCTTCCACATATTGAAATAAGAGTGAAAGGAGTTCCCATTGTCATCACTCAAAACCAATTAGCTAATCTCCTCCAGGTTTTTGATGATGATGCGTGGCAAGGGATAGATATGAATAATCAAAAGACTCTTTCTGACTTGAATTGGGATGTCAGAGGGATTAGAGTTGCCCTAGGCTTAGATAAGCATAATGCCTTCCAAGCTAATAGTTTCTATTCCAATAATGATTTGGCAGCCAACTTTTGAGCTCTAGTCTATATGTTTGGGTTCAATGTTGTACCCCCGTACTAGTGGTTTCAATGAGACTAGACTGATTGACACTTATATTTTACATCGGATGATGAACACATTACCTATCCCTCTTGCACTCTTGATCATCCAATCATTAGGGAGGTTGTTCATCACCGTCTCTCCACAAAAGCCTTTGTTTTTCCCTTGGTTATAATTAAAATTCTAAAAGACTTTAGTGTTAGTCTTGAGGGAGAACTCATGGAGGCTACTACTGGGCACGATATGGTCACTGAGCAAACTCTTATGAGTTGCGGGTACAAGTACAACCAAGAGTTGAAAAAGTGGCTAACTCCCTTCGAGGTCAGACATCCCGGGTAGGTAAGGCCACCCACAGTGGAGGAGGAGCTGTTAGTGTTGTGCCCTAGAGGCAATCACTTGTACCATGTATATTGCATATTAAATAAATAAGAGGCATTCTTTATCTTTCAGTTTGATTGTCATATCTATCTATGTGTACAAACCATTAGATAAAGTCCCTAGTACAACACAGTGTTAAGGAAATCATGATAGAGATCATGATGTGAGATTCCTACTACACTATGCAGTGTTTGGACTTAAATAATCCCCAGTCATAGTATTAATAAGATGGGACATAATTAATACGCCAAGACTGGCACATGTTATATCTCTTGATTGGATCAAGCGGTGGTTCTCATATCCGTGGGTATTGAGATACTCAGGATTAACGTGTGGATGCTTGTTTTGAAACAAGTTCATTGGATGACCTAGCTACGAGATAATCAATTGGATAACTATTTAGTGCCAGTGATAGAATCTCATTATAGCAAGTGTGCAAGTATCCTTAGACTTGAGATCTCCAAGGTACTTTGTTTATCGAGCATTGTACTTTGATTCTAATCTTTGGAGTCTTATCTAGGACCGCCTATGGGATGGATATTGGGTACAACGTAAAGTAAACGAAAGTAGTTGAGAGGGTCAATAAAGGATTCACCACTCCTAATAGTAGGAGAGTATATCTCAAGGCCACTTGTAGAAATCATTACTCATGAAGTCATTGGCCAAGGCGACTATGTAATGGAAATGGTTCCAATTGATACACATATCGAGTAATGGATTTCTTGAATAAGTACTAAAATATTCAGGCCAGAATTAATAATATTCTGGAGGGAGTTGGCACTAATTCCATGCTCTAGACCGAATGAGATATTGTATGTTGAAAGGAGTTTATTGCACTGATAATTTGCTATTGAAAGTTCATGTCAAGCCACTTGACTTTCTGGACTTTTGGGTGGTCAAGAGTCATTGCTAGATGTCGCTCTTGATATGCTAAATATGAATTTATTAATTAGAAAATTAATAAATTTAATCCTTTATTTTATTAAGGATTATTAATTCTAATATTGTTAGAATTAATTCATATTACGCTACCAATAAGACCAGGAAACCTAATGGGTCACACATAATAAAGGTTTGAATGCTCAAATATATTATTTGATAATATTGTGGGGTTAATTAAGAGAAGGGAATATATTTATAGGTGAATTATAAGTTTGTTATAATTTATGGGACCTAATTGTAATTAAGTAAACTTCAAGAACCAATTTGTTGACAATTGGACATTGAAGGACTAAGTTGCAATTTATGGTAATTATAAATCTATAAATATTAGGAAACGGTTTCCTTAGGGTTTGAAACAAACTATTCACACAATAACAGAGAAACCGTTTCTCTGCCTCTCTCTTGATCAAACCCTAGCCGTCTCTCTTCTTGATCAAAACCCTAGCCTCCCGAATTCTACTAGCATAGAATTGTGAGATTGTGAGCATTCAACCTTGTGTGGATTATCATTAGAGGGAGTTCTTTCTTTCACATCAGTTGAGCTGCAGTGAACGGTTTTGGATAATCTGGATCGCGCCTGCGTTCTTGTTTCTGAAATTCTTGAATTCTGGCTTCACGAGGTAATAAACGCAGTATTCTCCTTTTTCCAGTTTCTCTTGCAAACCCGTGATCCATGGCTTGGGTTTCTTGTTGTTTTCCGCTGCGCTTAATCTGATTATGCATGATAGAAATCCTACAGGAGCACCCACCACCACCAGCATGTGCACGGGCTAGCAATTCTCTGATGGAAAACGCAGAAACAGGGGAGCCATGGACGAAAAAAAAAAACAGAGAAAAAAATTAAACACGCGCCATAAAGGCCATGCGGAAGCGTGAAGATCATACCTTTGCGCTCCTTAACCCTTCTAGGTTGAGTAAGAGCGGATTGAACGACTGGAATCGCCTCGCTTTGTCCACTTGAAAGAGCTTCTGGTTGAACACCCGCTAGCCTTCTACTCCACCTTGTTTGCATTAACGCTTAGCTCTCCAGCTCTCGGGATATTCCTCAGCCTAACCTCTAGTTGGTGAACACTATAGTGAAGAGGAACGATCTCAAAACTCCTTAGTTCTTTCGCTATTGATTAGCAAAGAACAAGAAGAAAAACAAGAAGAATGAGAGAGACCTTGAGAGAGAGAGAGACTCACGTGACTGACGTGAGTCTTGTGGCTTTGGAAAAAAAATTAGGGTTTTTTCTTTTCAAAGAGTTATTTATATTTAGCCTAAACTAGGTCTCTCAATCTCTGATAAACATCTCCCCGGGATTTCAAAATACCCGGATGTTATCCTGAGAAATAGTTTGGCCTAACCTTAAACTCTTCTTAACCGTATCTGGAAAAAACCCTAAGGTCCAAGCTATTGGGCCAGATAAATATTTATTATTTTTCTTGGACCCAAAAGGCCCAAAATAATAAATATTAATTATTTATTTTCTGGGCTTACATAAGTAACCCCAATAAATAATTAATGAGCCCAAATGAACCATAATAATTAATCTTTAATGATTTATTTCTTGGGCCTACATAAATAACCCAATAAATAATTAAACATTAATTATTTCCCCTAGTTTAAGTCCATGTTAATTTCTTAATTATTCATACTAGACCTAGGCCCTGAATAATTAATTAACCAAATAAACTAGATAATTAATTTTTCTCAACTCCTATTTTATTTATTTATTTATTTATTTATTTTATTCCAGTCCAATAATAAATTAGACTTCCTGAATAAAATAAAATAAAACAAAATAAAATAAAATCCTCTTCAACTGAGACCAATTCCTCAACCCAAAAATAGTTAGCACTTACGGGCTATCCCGAGGACTAAAAAGACACATCGCATTGGCTGCTAAAATGACCAAAATACCCCTGCTATATAAATAGTTGTATTTTGCATTTTAAATATTTTCTAATATCACCATAAGGAAATATTGACCCCAAGGACAATGCTGCATTCGCAAAGTCTCCGACCTACAGGTGAAATGACTAAAATACCCCTCTACACATCGCCGTACATTTAGAGAGGAAGAAGTGTACTAACACCCCCCTAAATGACATCTACCATCCTTAGGCTTCTAGTCCAATGATCTACGACTTCCTGGAGTGTTTCCGCTTTCCAAGGGAGCTACCCTAAAGCAAACATCCAAGTCATGTTTCCCAGGGCCTTGGATAATTTAGACCATTCGGATAACCACAAGGGGCGATATAGTGCAGAAACTATCTTGTATAAGTCTGTCTTAACTAACTAGTCACACATACCCAACATGCAAGTATATTGGCCCTATGATAGAACCTCAACTACGACAAATCAAAGTATATGCTTCCGACTTCGCTAGACCACCAACTCATACTCAAGTCGTAGAGTACTAGTCCACGCTGTAGCGGTAGTAGTCTAGGTTTCTACCATATAGTACTTTGAGAAACCACTACTACATGTCCTGTTCTACGTATTCGAAATACGCTTATTTCATGAAGTGAGTGGACTACCCACTGGCTAAAGGTAAGCCATTCCCCATTTGGAATTCAAAACATAATAACCTAAATATGATGAGGTTCCCAGTCTCATCAATAGGTTAAGAACAAATGTTTATGTGTTAAATAACCCGTGATCCATACCTTACTGTGAAAGACCACCGTTCACATGGATCACTTATTTAAACACAATGGGTCTGTTCCAAACGAAAATTGTGCACAAACAAAAAGTAAATTCACAAACAATTTCTTAAAATAAATTCTTTTATTAAATAATTCGATTTTACATCAGAAACCTAGTCTAAGAGGGCATACAATCCAATAATCTCCCACTTGCACTCTTAGACTAGGTAAGTCCATAGGTGCCCACCCCTAGGGCGTCTAAGTGTCTCTTGAAGACTCTGTCAGCCAAAGGCTTGGTGAATGGGTCTGCTAGATTGTTTTCTGAGGTAATATGCTCCACCACGACTTCCCGTCTCTAGATGAATTCCCGGATCAGGTGGTACTTGCTCTCGATGTGTTTCCCCTTCTTGGGGTTCCGAGGCGCCTTAGATTGCGACACTGCTCCAGTGTTGTCGCAATACATCACAACCGGCCTATCCATATGTGGTACGACTCCAAGTTCTGAAAGAAACTTCCGGAGCCAGACTGCTTCCTTGGACGCCTCCGAAGCTGCCACATACTCAGCTTCCATGGTTGAGTCAGCAATACAAGATTGCTTGATACTCCTCCATGAAATTGCTCCTCCAGACAAGGTAAAGACATATCCACTAGTGGATTTTCTCTCATCCTTATCCGCCTGGAAGTCTGAGTCTGTGTATCCTGTAGGAACCAAATCATCAGCCACAGTAAACCGACATATAATCTCTCGTTCCCTTGAGGTACTTGAGAATATGATTTACTGACTTGCCAATGAACCACCTCTCGGGTTTGATCGATATCTGCTAACTAAGCCCACGGCAAAGCGGATATCCGGCCTAGTACACGAGCATAGCGTACATGAGACTTCCCACAGCCAGAGCGTAGGGAATCCTACTCATTCTGTCCTTTTCTTCTTGAGACTTAGGACAGTCCTTCGAAGAAAATGACAGCCCATGTCCGCAAGGGATTAGAGCTCCCTTGCATGAGTCCATGCTTGTACTTGGCCGACATCTTGTCAATGTATGTCGCTTGGGATAATCCTAACATTCTCTCGCTTCCTATTTCTAAGAAGCCTAATCCCGAGAATGTAGTCGGCTTCTCCCAAGTCCTTCATACTAAATTGACTAGACAGCCAAACCTTTGTAGATGACAATGTCCCTACATCATTTCCAATGAGTAGAATGTCATCCACATACAGGACAAGAAAAACCACATTGATGCCTTCAAGTTTCCTATACACGCATGGTTCATCTTCGTTTTGAATAAAACCATAAGACTTTACAGTCTCATCAAAACGAATGTTCCATGCTCTTGATGCCTGCTTAAGTCCATAAATGGACTTCTTAAGCTTGCAAACCATGTGTTCCTGGCCTTCAGCAATGAAGCCTTCCGGTTGGGACATATAGATGTCTTCGCTAAGATGGCCATTCAAGAATGCCATCTTGACATCCATTTGCCATATCTCGTAGTCATAGTGACAGGCGATGGCAAGGAGGATGCGAATGGATTTAAGCATGGCTACCGGGGAAAAGGTTTCCTCATAGTCGATACCTTCTTTCTGAGTATATCCTTTCGCCACAAGCCTAGCTTTGAAGGTTTCCACCTTCCCATCTGCTCCTCTCTTCCTCTTGTATACCCACTTGCACCCAATGGGTTTTATCCCTTCAGGTGAAGCTACAAGATCCCAAACTTGATTGAGGTACACAGACTTAATCTCGGCTTTCATTGCTTCATGCCACAAATTTGCATCGGCATCAGCAATAGCCTCCTCGTATCTAGCGGGGTCTTGTTCCTGATGGTCAGAAACCAGCTCAAAGGCTTCTCCAGTCCATCTATCCGGAACCCTAGACACTCTCCCACTACGACGAGGCTCCATTTGTACAGGCTTTTGAGGCTGTGCCTCTTCTTGTTCCAAAATCGGGTCAGTAGAAGTTGATTTCATAGATAACATCTCCTGCAGTTCCAACCTCGTTGAACCTTTAGTGGAAGTACTTTGATCATCTTCCAAGTATCTAGCATTGGTACTGACTAGTACCTTCTGCTCCTTAGGATGATAAAAGTAGCCTCCTTTTGTCCCTTTTGGATACCCAACAAAATAGCATAATTCGATCTTGGTTCCAACTTGTCTCCCTTGATCGGTACATAAGCTGGACACCCCCAAATCCTGAGATGATTCGGACTTGGCTTACGCCCGATCCACATCTCATAGGGAGTCCTAGGTGCCGACTTGGAAGGCACCAAGTTCGGAATATATGCCGTTGTTTCCGGGGCATATCCCCGGAAGGATACTTGGAAGAGTAGCATGAGACATCATGCTTCGGACCATTTCCATCAACGTCCTGTTCCTTCTCTCGGCTACTCAGTTCTGCTGGGGGTTCCGGCGCGAGAGCTGGGATACTATCCTATGATGTACCATGTAGTCCTTAAATTCACCTAGGAGGTACTCTCCACCACGATCCGATTGTAAGGTTTTGATTAATTTACCTGTTCGACGCTCCACTTCAGCCTTAAACTCTTTGAACTTGTCAAAAGAGTTAGACTTGCGTCTCATCAGGTAAATGTAACCATACCTCGTACAATCATCCGTGAACGTGATGAAGTACTCAAAACCTCCCCTAGCTGGTGTAGACAATGGACCTTACACATCAGTGTGAACAAGACTCAACACCTCCTTGGCTCTATCCACCTTTGGTGTAAAAGACCTTTTGGTCATTTTTCCCATCAGGCAGGATTCACACTGAGGCCAACTTTCCAATCTCAATGAGCCCAAAGGCCCATCATGGATTAGCCTCTGAATCCTGGTTGAGTTAATATGACCCAACCTCAGGTGCCAAAGGTATGAATCATTGATATTGGTCTTTCTCTTCTTAGTTAAAGGTTCAGACTGAGCGTTATTTGATTGTTTGTGAATAGGGTTTAAAAAGAAAAAATTTCCATACATGTGCCCAGTACATAAAATTTCTCTATCTCTACTGATAGAAATACCAGAATGGAAAGATACAGAATATCCTTGATTAATAAGTTTTGCAACTGAAATCAAATTCTAACGAAAACCAGGTACATATAAAATGTCTTTTAAAACCACTATCTTATTACAATAAAAAATAAGATCCAGCTCTCCCACTGCAAGGGCCCAGACTTGTGCTCCAGTACCCACTCGAAGCCCATGTTCGCCCATCTTGAGTCTTCTTATCTTCATAAACCCCTGCAAGGAGTTACAGATATGATCAGTGGCTCCTGAATCAATAATCCAAGTGGAAGTTGATCCTACCATTGATATGGACTCTAGATAGTAAACATTACCTGTGGGGTTTTTCTTAGCCTGAAGATCTGGACACTCATTTTTCCAGTGTCCCTTCTTTCCACACTTGAAGTACTTGCCCTTTGGTTTGTCCTTGGGCTGGTTCTTGGGCTGGGCTGCTGCATTCCCCTTCTTCCTCTTGAACTTTCTGGGCTTAGGCCCAGTTCTTGAAGAAGAGGCCTTAGCAATCATGGCCTTAGACTGCGGCTTCATGACCTTCTCTGCCATCTGGAGCTCCTTCATCAGTTCAGTCAAACTCATGTTCAACTTGTTCATGTTATAGTTTAACTTGAACTGAGTGAAAGAGCCCGGTAGAGATTCGAGAACTATGTCCACTTGGCTCTCGGGGTCAATGACAGCCCCTAAGATTTCTGCCTCCTTGAAAGCAGCAATCATCTTGAGCATATGCTCTCGGACTGATGCTCCCTCAGCCATCTTAGTGTTTACAATTGTTCGAAGAGCCTCTTACCCTGCGGGCCGGCTCTTGTCCGCGAACATAGTTGCCAACGATTGACTTATGTCATATGCAGAAGCCATGTGCTCGTGTTTTGACTGGAGCACATTAGACATGGAAGCTAACATATAGCAACGTGCCATTTCGTCAGCTTTCTTCCATGCCTTTTCAGCCTCTCCCTCTTCAGCGGTGGAACCTTCCCCGATAACAGGGCAGGTTTCGTAAAGGACATACTTATACTCCTCGGCTGTGAGTATTATGTCCAGGTTCGTTTTCCAGTCCACATAGTTTGGACCCGTTAACTTATTCTCCCTGAGAATAACGGCCAATGGACTAAAAGAACCTCCCACCATTTCTGAAAATAAAAAATAAAAGAAAGAAATTAGTTTGTGAAAACAAAATAAAATTTGTGCACTGAAAATAATTTGGCTCTTAGGAAAACTGACATAGCTTCTTAGGAAGATTAACAGTTTTCTAAGCTAAGTGTATTAACCATCACAAATTAATTTCCCTTCTAAGTAATGATCTAGAGAATAACTCCATCGTGGGATGGCCGTTTCCTCTCATTTCCTATGGACATACCTCGCACTATAACCACCAACGTGGGCTGGCCGATCATAGTACGTGCCCCGGGTTATTAATTACATCCTTCCATTAGATCTAGATCCTTGTGGTATCCCCATCCTAAACGGGTTCACTCCCAGGGTGACGCGAGGGGATCCACGATCTCTAATGAGGACCGTGATGGAAGCCGTGGGGCCGTTGGAACCCCTCTCCCACCTAGTCTTTTAAAATAAAGGTTTTCTGGAAAATATCCTTTTGAAATTTCCATTAAGTTTTTCTTAACTCAAAAATAAAATATCTAAGTCCAATAAAATCTCTATGTCAAGGCTTATATCCTTTGAGAGATTTCCTCCATGGACTAATTTTATATAAGTTAAAACTTAATGAATTCAAAAATTTTCCAATCAAAACTTTCTAGAGACTTTGGTCTCAAGTTTATTTGACAAAATTATTTTTCTAGTCCAAAACAAAACAAAATGGCTCTCCATTTTAATTTACAAAAATATCTAAATCCAATATATTTTCTATGTCAAGGATTAAATCCTTTGAGAAAATATTTAAGGATTAATTTTTGTACCAATTAAAATAACCATTTAGTTTTTAAAGAAAAATATTTTTCCTTGCCAAAACAAAAAGTTCCCAAAAACTTTGGTCTTTGAGGAAAAACACACATAGGTACATAAAAAAATAGCATGCTAGAAAACAATAAACGTTTTCATGCTTTTCTATTTTTTTTAAACCTAAGTGCCCAAATAATAGAATTAAACACATTAATAAATTAATTAATTAATTACCTTGTTTAATCCTAAAATTCCTTACTAATATTTTTCATACAAATATATTCCAAGAATATAAATATTGCAAAAATATTAACTTCGCCTGGTATGGGACCCAAAACGAAAAAGGAAAAAAAATAAAAAAAATTGCAAAAAAAACTCTGGCGGTCCACTACACCGCGCCGCACTGGATCCACGCCCGCGTGGCCTGCGGTCCACCGCGCCCCCCGGTGCACCAACCGCACCAGATCAGACGCTGCCTCAACCCACCAAGCCGCGACCCACCCGCCAGAGTGCCCCACGCCCGCGCCCGGTTCTCCTCTGCTGCCGACCCGCGAACTCGCCCGATTACCCGCGCGCCAATTGAATTTCAATTGCAACATCAAATTGATTCGGCTTCAATTCACACGCAATTGGCTCGGCTTCGCGGCTCCAGCAGCACGGCTCCACTCACAGATCTTGCGGCTTGGCTCGGAGGCGGCTCGGCGGCTTATGAACAGTTTTCTTCTTCTTCGTTTTTCACCCGCGCGAATTTTTTCCACAGAAGATTTTTCCTTCGAATTTTTCTCTGTCTTCTTTGGACATTTTTACTCATAAAACCTCATCCAAAATTAAACCACAACCGCCTATACCCATTTAAATTAGGCTTACACGATTAAAACATCAAAGCCAAAAAATTATAGAGATGCCTATGCTTCCACTGTGAAGCTTACAAATCCACCTATCCCATACCAAAACTGCGAAGGATCACAGGTATAATCATCTTCTCCATTTTATTAACTACCATGCTCCCTATATTGATCAAAAACCTTGGCTCTGATACCACTTTGATGGAAAATGCAGAAACAGGGGAGCCATGGACGAAAAAAAAAAAACAGAGAAAAAAATAAAACGCGAGCCATAAAGGTCATGTGGAAGCGTGAAGATCATACCTTTGCGCTCCTTAACCCTTATAGGTTGAGTAAGAGCGGATTGAACGACTGGAATTGCCTCGCTTTGTCCACTTGAAAGAGCTTCCGGTTGAACACCCGCTAGCCTTCTACTTCGCCTTGTTTGCATTAACGCTTAGCTCTCCAGCTCTCGGGATATTCCTCAGGCTAACCTCTAGTTGGTGAACACTATGGTGAAGAGGAACGATCTCAAAACTCCTTAGTTCTTTCGCTATTGATTAGCAAAGAACAAGAAGAAAAACAAGAAGAATGAGAGAGACCTTGAGAGAGAGAGACTCACGTGAGTGACGTGAGTCTTGTGGCTTTGGAAAAAAAATTAGGGTTTTTTCTTTTCAAAGAGTTGTTTATATTTAGCCTAAACTAGGTCTCTCAATCTCTGATAAACATCTCCTCGGGATTTCAAAATACTCGGATGTTATCCTGAGAAACAGTTTGGCTTAACCTTAAACTCCTTTTAACCGTATCTGGAAAAAACCCTAAGGTCCAAGCTATTGGGCCAGATAAATATTTATTATTTTTCTTGGACCCAAAAGGCCCAAAATAATAAATATTAATTATTTATTTTCTGGGCTTACATAAGTAACCCAATAAATAATTAATGAGCCCAAATGAACCATAATAATTAGTCTGTAATTATTTATTTCTTGGGCCTACATAAATAACACAATAAATAATTAAACATTAATTATTTCCCCTAGTTTAAGCCTAGGTTAATTTCTTAATTATTCATACTAGACCTAGGCCCTGAATAATTAATTAACCAAATAAACTAGATAATTAATTTCTCTCAACTCCTATTTTATTTATTTATTTATTTATTTTGTTCCAGTCCAATAATAAATTAGACTTCCTGAATAAAATAAAATAAAACAAAATAAAATAAAATCCTCTTCAACTGAGACCAATTCCTCAACCCAAAAATAGTTAAGACTTACGGGCTATCCCGAGGACCAAAAAGACACATCGCCTTGGCTGTTAAAAAGACCAAAATACCCCTGTTATATAAATAGCTGTATTTTGCATTTTAAATATTTCCTAATATCACCATAAGGAAATATTGACCCCAAGGACAATGCTGCATTCGCAAAGTCTCCGACCTACAGGTGAAATGACTAAAATACCCCTCTACACATCGCCGTACATTTAGAGAGGAAGAAGTGTACTAACACCCCCCTAAATGACATCTACCATCCTTAGGCTTCTAGTCCAATGATCCATGACTTCCTGGAGTGTTTCCGCTTTCCAAGGGAGCTACCCTAAAGCAAACATCCAAGTCATGTTTCCCAGGGCCCTAGATAATTTAGACCATTCGGACAACCACAAGGGGCGATATAGTGCAGAAAATATCTTGTATAAGTCTGTCTTAACTAACTAGTCACACATACCCAACATGCAAGTATATTGGCCCTATGATAGAACCTCAACTACAACAAATCAAAGTATATGCTTCCAGCTTCGCTAGACCACCAACTCACACTCAAGTCGTAGAGTACTAGTCCACGTTGTAGCGGTAGTAGTCTAGGTTTCTACCATATAGTACTTTGAGAAACCACTACTACATGTTCTGTTCTACGTATTCGAAATACGCTTATGTCATGAAGTGAGTGGACTACCCACTGGCTAAAGGTAAGCCATTCCCCATTTGGAATTCATAACATAATAACCTAAACATGATGAGGTTCCCAGTCTCATCAATAGGTTAAGAACAAATGTTTATGTGTTAAATAACCCGTGATCCATACCTTACTGTGAAATACCACCATTCACATGGATAACTTATTTAAACACAATGGGTCTGTTCCAAACGAAAATCATGCACAAACAAAAAGTAAATTCACAAACAATTTTTGAAAATAAATTCTTTTATTAAATAATTCGATTTTACATAAGAAACCTAGTCTAAGAGGGCATACAATCCAACATTCTCAGTCCCACTCCCGAACTAACTTTGAGACTACCGTGCTGGGGTGATTCAATTAGCAAATGGCAGTCCTCCTACACTTGCAAGGTACTATGGAGGACATGGCAAGACAACAAGTTACTATGGAGCAGCAGTTAGTCGAGTTAAGGCAGCATTCTTCTGGGCCACATGGTAGTGCGAATACCTCTACACTAGCTGAGGATGATGAGAATGTTGATGATGAGGAGGACTGATGATTTTTCTCGAGTACTCTTGTTTTTCCTTTCTTTTTTAATGTTTTTTTTAGTTAGTTTTTGGTTTTTTTTCGTGTACTCTTTTCTTTCTTTTGTTTTGCTTTATTTTCTTTTCTAGTTTTTATGCTTTGGGGTGTGTGTGTGTGTGTTTTTTTTTTTTTGTAGTTTTCTTTTTTAGGTACTTTGCCAATGCCTCATTCTTCAAGCATTTAGATCTTGTACGACACAATGCTAAATAAATGGAAGTTTTTTTTCTCTTATCTCTTCTCTTTTATATTTTTGGTTCCATGGTATTGTTTATTCTTGTTATATTTATTTCGCCATTGAGGACAATGTCTAGTTTAAGTGTGGGGGAGTGATTTGATTGACAAGTCTTCTATACATATTCCTTAGCCTTCTTGGGAGAAAATTTTTGTGCAAAATTTTTCAAATGTTTCTGATTTTCTGGAGATTTCAAGCTGTATTTTTTTATGTATGTCTTTAGGATGGATTATAGAGCATGTGTTCTAGATCATTTATGGCTTATGCATGACTTTTTGCACTCACTTGGGCAAAGTAATTCTTGATCAAATTCTTTACATTGTTCTTAAACTTATTTTTTCTCTAAAATTCATAGTGCATTCTAGAAATTACTTGAATACTTCTCAAGGCGAAATAAGAAAGACAGTCATGATTTAACTTAGGGATGATGATAATAGGCCTTCTTTGAATAGTTTAAGCTTTTCGAGCCTACCGATTTTCATAACATCCTTAGTGCCTATTTTAAGCCTAAATTGTTGATTTCTTTCATTAAAACCCGTCACAATATTTTGTCCATTGCTTGTTTATGAGAGTTTGAATAATTTTTCAAATCTTTATGAACTTGATGATGAAAGTATATGTATGAGAATGTTGAGAAAGAATGTGGGGATAAAGATCATGACTTGTTACTTTCCGTCATGGATCAATAACAAGTTGAGCTGTAAAGGAAAAGCGAAGAAAACAAATAGCTGCTAGAAAAGAGAGATTGAAAACAAGAAAAGAAAAGAAGAGCAGTAGTAAGAGTGAGAAAAAAAAGAGTAAAAAAGAAAAAGAAAGAAAGAGAAGAGAAAAAACTTATTGAATGAAATGAAGAAAGAAAAGATTACAAAAAGAATGGTGATTGAGCTATAAAAAGTTAAGTTCATATAAAGTACTTGACACCATTACTAGAAATTTGAGTGATCTTATGAAAGGAATAAAGAGGAGTAGAAAGAAAAAGAAAGAAAAAATGCAGGATTTGCTTGAGTGGAGTTGTAATTGCTATATGAGGTTATGATTAGTTGGATTTTTGGAATAGGAGAGCAAGAAGAGTTGGAAATGATTGCTTCATTTGTTTATCCTTTTCTTGCGAACTCTTAATTTCTTTGATTTTTGATTCTTCTATATCCTTCGTTTGATAAGCTACATTACAAGCCTTTAGCCTTACATTACAAGCTTAAAAGTCCTACTTGATCTAAGTAGAATCATGATATGTCTTGGATTAGTGGAAAGAGTGTATGAAAAGTAAGTATATGGAATGCATATTCTTTTTAAAATAAATTCTTTCCAATGGTTTGAGAATATTGTAGAGTGTTGTGATAGTTCTACTAAGTCATTTATCACTAACACAAGTCTTGCATTGGTTGTGAAAGATTTAGTATCATATGTTTTATATTCTTGAATGGAGAAAGCACTAAAGATATGGTTTTGAAATTGATTGAGTGATTAATTTAACCTTGTGTTTTTCTACTTGTTCTTGATACTTTGCTTGAGGACAAGCAAAGAGTGAAGTGTGGGGGAATATGATAGAGGCTAAATTAGTCATATTTTTCATAGTTATTTGAGGTTATTTTGGATATATTTTGTTCAATAACTAATCATATTCCTTCACATTTGAGATTTTACCCTTAGAAAGGTATTTTGTTCTTTATTTCAATTTTTTAGACTAAAACGAAACAACAATGTCACAAAACAGAGGATAGGTGCCACTGGCTAGGGCTGTAGAAGCAGCATTGGCCATACACTGTTGAAACGAACTTCGAAGTGATAGAAAAATTAATGGAACAGAGCAAAACATAGTTAAACCGGCGCCGGCTCCGAGAGCCAAGGCGGCGTTGGCTGTGTCCTAATGTTAAGGTGGTGCTTGAATTTTTCTACACGATTTTAGCTAATCTGAGGAGTTTTAGTATCTTCCAACTTCTACTCGGCCAAGAACATTGTACCTACGAGTTTAAGCACTTCCTAAGCCTATAAATAAATGAAAAACACAAGGGAAAATGAGAGAATTCATTAATCATCATAGAAAATCACTCAATCAAAGGAGAAATCATTGATCATCATAGAATTCAAGGAAGGTTGTACAAGAAGGTCTTCCAAGGAAGAAGAGGGAGGCTTGTCAATGAGTGCTTTCTTTTACTTTGTTTTCTTTTTCTTGACAACGATGTTTTAATTGTTCTATTGTAATTTGACATTGGTTTAGACATTCATGGTTTTTAAGTTGTTTGTTCTTTTGATTAATTGGTTGTTATTTTAAGTATTTAATTACTCGTGCTTATTACAAGATTAATTGATTGTGGCTTTCCATTAACTTGCTTGAGAATAGGTTTGATGGTAGTTCAATTTATTATTTTCATATTTGTTATCTTTTAAATTGCCAGAAAATGGGGTTAATTGTTAAGGACAGAGTAATTAAATGTCAACTGATGTCTGCCAGAGTATGGATTCAATTGGTTAATTTCATGGGTTAAGTTTACGTGAGAATGGGACTTAATCAGAGAATTGTATTTAATACATCTTTTGGATAAGACTGGTTGAGATAGAGCATGTGATACTAAGTTACCTAGAAGATAGGGATTCATAGATTGGGAAAGAAGTGTGTCTACTTTAATTCTCCATGATGCCAAGAGAATAATCAGTTATGATAAAGGATGGACACTTCAAGATCATGTTTGTCTAACCAATGGCTCAAGTTACATAAATCTACATCCTTGACATGTATATATTTTTATTTTATTTTATTTTATTTTTCTTTTTATTTGTTCTTCATTTTATCGAGTCGATCAAACAATGAAAGAAAGGTAATTAATGTCTACTTGTTCTTTGAGGATCGACACTCGTTTGAACCCTTTGCTTGGTTAATGATGAGTACGCTTACTCATATGTGTGATTTGGGTTGAACGTTTTAATTTAAACTTGATTAGGAATGTGCTTAGTTTTTGTATGATTTTTACACCCAAGTCCGGACACATCAATTTGTTTCAAACCTGGCAGCTCAGGGAAGTATAACTTCCCTAGTCCATCTAGAATAAAGGGAGGAGGCAACATAGCAACCCTTGAACGTTCAGATCTATGTTTTTCTATAATTTCGGTGTTTTCTTCATTGTACACTATATATACCCCATTATAAATTCCAAATCATTATCCTTGGTCGGCTAGCAATAAAGACATCCCTTATGGAGATCGAAATATTCACCATGGAAGGGAAGATCATGAAGAAAAAATGAGATGAAGAAGGAGTTGTTGAAGGAAATTGAAGGAAGAATGAGTTCAAGATCTTGTGTATAAGTGAAGTTCTTCCTTTTTCATTGTATTGCACTTTACAATGTTGATGTTTATATGATTTTAATTAAATTTGAAGGATAAACCCTAATTTATGCACTTGTGTTGGTTTATTATTATGATTTATTAAATTCCTACTCTTGTGGCAGCATCTACCACGACTACATATATTACTAGTGGGGAGGCTCCTAACTCCCTCTTTAGCTTATTCCTTAACTTTTTGATGAATTGCCTCATTCATTTCTGCTCCGTCTCTAACAGTTACTTGTATATTGCAATATCTAAGTAAATTATGTGACATACTGTGCCACGTTATACTTTCCTATCTCAAACCTTGGAATTCATCCACTATCTTCTCCATTATCCACTGTGGAATGTATTCTACACTAAAAGCCTTAGTGAAGTTGCTCCAAGTCCACCCCAATCACTCCTCCTCCACTTCTTCTGGTTAGATTGCCACTATGGCTTAGCCTATCCTCTCAGCTTAAAGATGCCGAACTTAACCATTCTCTCCTCAGTGTATTGTAGAATAGAGAATATATCTTCCATTTGCTCAATCCATTGCTCCGCTTTCTCGTCCTACTCCATTTCTTAGTAGAAAGTCGGTGGCTGGAACTGTAGAAATTGTTCCAAAGTTACGTCATCACCCTTAGGTGTCTTTTTCTCAACCTTCTCCAACATAAAATGAAAGATCTCCGTCATCTTGTGGAATGCTTACCCTTGGGTTATTTGCGTAGGTTCCTCTAGTGCTTTCTCATGCTTTTGCCCATAATTCCTTCGTATTTCAGGTGTGGAGTGCTGCATAGGTTTGAACTTTGGGGTTGAAGATGTACTCTCCCAAGTAGTTTTGCTACGCACCATAGTTCTTCGTCGTGGTACTATCTTAAATCATACAAAGTCACTAAAGCGGAAAGTTATACATACGCACAGTGATGGAAGCATGTATGAACGAGTTATGGGTACTCCACAATAGAAATTCCAAACTCAACTAATGCCATATAGTAAATCAAATAATTTTGGAAATAGGTAATCATTTGAAAGAAGTAAACTTATTATTTATTCAAATTGCATAATTTAATAAAAGAAAGAAAAGGTATGTATAGCATCCTTGTTTTGCATAAACAAAAGTTCCTAAAATAACATATAGTAAGGGAACACCCTTTATTAATTGGATAGAAGAAATAAGGCTTCCTAATCTCCATCACCAAGTCAATTCAACTATCTTACTCACATTTTGACCCCTTTATATCCTTGGTATCGAGCTCAAAAAGCAAACCTCCAATGTTCTTCGAAAAATCTATCCCTTTTCTATGCGCAAAACCTAAGGTTTAAGGTTCCTTGGTGACCTAACAAAACTCCCCACAGCCCAAATGGGTCTTCTAGAACTCTCTATTTCTGTAAGTCTTGCTCTCAATCTCACTAACCTAACATGCTCCTGGTGCTGTGGCATAAAATTTTTGTATTTACTTCTTGGTGCCTCAAATACGAAGTCCCCTAAGTCTTCACTATCTGGGTCAAATCCACTTCCTGTCCATGTAGGTCAGGGGCAAGCTCCTCCACTTTGGCTCCCTCATCCTTACTCTCCTATTCTAACTACTCTGGATTGGCTCTGATTCAGATTCGCTAGGCGAATAGGGTATAGATACTGATGGTACATTAGGTCCACACATAAAAGGCCAATCTCTTGCCACCAGCACAAATCTCCTCGCCATCCTATTCACAAACAACAACTAGGATTAGTAAAAGATTTAAACACTTAAATAAAGAAATCTTATCATTTTTATGCATATTTCCTAAAACTAAGCTCTGATACCACTTGTAACACCCCATTATACATATATCCACAAAGGGCGGGGATATTGCTCCATCCAAAAGACCAGGTGTAACACCCCACAACTACGTACCCTAAAAGGGCGGGGATGTCGCCCCATCCCATAGGACAAGGGGTCTTTAGAACGAGGTAAAAAATATAAATGCAATCTCCAAAAGGATCAACTTAGATAAATAAATAAATATTCTTATTACATCAGGCTCAACTTGGAGCGAAACGGAATAAAATAAAATATTATCTAGAAGCATAAGCAATAAATATCTCCTAGAACGGATAGAGAAAATAGCAAAAGCTTCAACTATTACATGCCCCGCTGACTCAGCACAGTCTATCCCCTAAAAACATGATGTAAAACGGCGTGAGAATAAATCTCAGTAAGTCCTGTGTGTGCACATGGTGTTTTTAAATAGTTCGTGTATGCAAAGTGTAAAACATTTGTAAAAATAATTTGGCAAGTCATAAACAATCTCTTTTTGCAAGGAGTGGGTTTTTCTCATTGTCACACTTTGTACAAAATAAATCCTCCACTCGGATAAAAGTCATGTCACCACACGTTGGGCTCCATGAGAACAAATTGGCCAAGGCACCACACTTTGTGCACCTTGTCCAGACCAGATTACCACACGTTGGGCGCTCTGATCAAGGTAAGTGTATAACCCACCGGGTGAGATATTCCTCCATCTCTACACCCAACAAAACCATCTGGGTGTCCATTCCGGGAATATAAATAATACCTTTCAGGCATAATGCTAGCTCGGACTAGCCTGACCAACCAACACTGTCGCCTTTTCAAGCAGAGTTCATCTTCTGGAGGTGGCCTCCTGCCAGAAGACTTACGTTAGCCCTCCAAGACTAGTATTGTTAGCCTACCCATATTGAGTACTCAACGAACATATCCGTCAATTCTTGATTCAAAATATTTCCAAACCTTGGCTTTGTAAAACGTGGCTTTCTTTAAAAGAGATTTCTAAAAATTTAAGGAAAAGAATAGTTTTCTTGATAAAACCGTTAGTTTGACAAAAACGTTTAAGGAATAAATATCCATGGTTACAACCCAAGTAAACATAGTTTAACAATAGCTTTACAAAGCTTCACAACATGGACTTGCCATCACAACCTTTAACAAAACAGTTTATAAAAGGACTTACCATCACAACATTTAATAAAAGAGTTTATGCAAGGACTTACTTGATATGCCTCAGATAAATGCGATAAAAATCACCGCTGGCTTTCCTCAATTATCCTCCTGATCTAAACCATATAATATCATGATCAGGGTCTCAATTAATTCAAACATGCTCTAATCCCATTTATTTTCATAACAATTCGCAATCTCCTATTTAATTCCAAGTAAACTATTCAATCCCCAAAGATCAAATACTACGACCACATGTTTATCTCGCTAATAAACACCATTACATTTTACATTCGACATCAAGGGAGGGTATTGCCTTACCTTGCAACTACCGGGTAATGAGGTCTCGATGCTCCTATGGTGATCGTCCCGAGTTCGCTTGAGAAGAAGAGAGAAGCTACCTCCTTTGCTTCACTTGACTGAAAATTAAGGAGGAAGAGGAAATCAGCCTCTATAGGGCATGATGTAAGGGTAGAAGAAAGAGGAAAGAATCATTGGAGAAAACGGCATCAAGAGGTTGAAAGGATATGTGCTTACCTTAGGGTGTGTTCGATTTTTGCTTGGAATAACTCTTGTGGTTTCGAAAATTTTGCAGAGAGAAGTTGTGAAATTTTTGTGTAGAATGGAGAGGGTAAACGGTTGTTATGATTTAAAGTTGGAGAAGATTGGTTTAGGGTTAGATGGTGGTGTTTAGATAGACTCCTAATGGCTTTAGGTTTCCTGGACAGCAAAGGCGAAATTTCCAGCTTGCGCGCGCTTCCTTGCTGCCGATTTTAGGGAAGTTTTATGCAAGGAAAAATTCTGCAATTTACTCCTCTAAGCTAGCCGAAACACTGCTCAAAGGAAGGGCTGAATGTGTTTAGAATTTTGGGCCAAACAAGGAAGAGTTTGAGTGAATTTTGTTGACTGAAAATCTTGTGCAAGTGCTGTGAAAATCGCTGAACAAGAGGAGAATAAAATCTAGATTGTTCAAGCTGTAATTCTGCCGAAATTTCCAGGGAAAAGGTGAGGGTTTTGGGCGCTGATATTGGCTTAATCAACAAGGAGTTTTGGTAGGTTTTGGAGTGCAAAATTTCGTGTGTTTTGGAGTGCACAGCTGGACGAAAATTTCTGTGCAAGCTGACCGAATTTTTCTGGTTTCCAAGCTGCCGAAAATCAGTAATTTTTGGTGATAGAAATTCTGGTTTTGTGCAGCTAGGGTAGTTGAATTATTAAGGAGTGTTCTAGGTGTTTTGAGCTAGGATTTTCAGAGTTGGATTGTAACTAAAGTTGGCTGGAATTTTAGACAGCTTATGTAGATACAAAGCTGCCAAATTTCAGCTAGGAAAAGGAAGAAATCCTAGTTGAATTTGGATTGAAATAAAATCTGGTTTTATCAAGGATTTGGATAGGATTTCCTCTAGTCCTAGAAGAGTTTGGATTAAGCTACAAGTCCTCCAAGAAGTGGCGGCACTTGCTGGAATTTTTTTCCAGATTTTTAGCTAACCTTCTAGGATTAAAATCAACAAGATTTCCTACTAGGAAAATGATTCATTAATTCCACCTATCCATGGCAACCTCTATCTAGCTAAAATCAAGCTAATATTTTAATTACTAGCTAGGGTTTTTTCGAAAATCCTAAGGAACACAAGCTGAAAATTAAAGGTAAACTTTATTCACATCAAAGTCCTTGGATTTAAGAAATAAATATAGAGACTTATTTCCTTGGAGTAAAAATACTAAAATTTCTCTAGGATAGCTAGATTCTTTTTCGGCGAAGATAAGAAATGGTCTAAAGAAAATAATTTCAAGAAGAGATACTTACTTCACAAAAGGTAGGATTCGAACTCGAGTCACCAAAGGAAATCACCAACCTCCCCGCTATTCCAAAATAACTCCAATGCTAATTTTTCTACAAGAAATTCTTACCACCCCAATACTCATTCTTCAAAATCTTTGACCAAACCTCCCTTAAACAAGTCTTTAACAACACAACTATTTCACATCAATTAATTCAAATGCAAGAGTAGCGGAAAAATTCACATGCATCCATGCAAATAAAATTATTCTAGCTACCACACAAAGTGCAAGATGCTATGCAATGCATGACTTTTTCCCATAGTCAAAGGTGGTTTTGGGCGGGGTATTACACCAGGGGTCTTTATAACTAGGCAATGATATAAACTAAAATGATAATAACTTCAAAATCTCATTACATGGGAAAACATTATATACAAGTCTCTCGATACAGATGAAATAAAATAACTCTCAAAATAAGAACCAAAACATAGAAATTAAATGTAGCTATTTTCTAACAGTGCTCTAACTTGTCAAAGCTAGTAAAGCCTGAATATAGCATCAAAAGGAGTGTGAGAACTATATGTCAATAATTCAGGTATGTGCTCTTGTTATATACAAAATAAGTTTCATGAATGCACTTAGAAATCATTTCATAAAAGTTGATTCCAAGTCAACCATTTTTCCCAAAAATAACAGTGAGTGGTATTTTGAAGCCAAAGTAAAAAAAAAAAAAAAAATTGTGTAACATATAAAAACCACTCAAAAATAAATGGGCTAGAAAACCATACATCATAGCCTCGCCATGAAACTTTGCATCATGAAAAATATTATGAAACCCTACATCACAGTGAAGTGGTTGTATAGCCCACAGGGTAAGACACTCTTCTATCTCTTACCCTAACCTACCAAATGTCCACCCCGGAATAATAACATACCTGGGTTGTGGTGCTAGCTCAGATTGGCTTGACCTATACGAAACACTACAAGAAATGTCCAATTTAGCAAGGGACAATTCCCTCGCTAGTCCATCACAAACAATAAGCAATGAATTGCTTGACTCCCTGTTCAAACTCAGATATAATTCTTTTAATCCATTGTACGTATCTTCTCTACATCTATCTATGATCATCCATCTACATTTAATCCAAAAGAAACATTGTATGTGCTTGAGTTTTGAATCTTTTTCTGCCATAACCATGTAGCTTATTAGTACTTCTATAATTTAAATAAAGAACTTGGGGCTGTGGAGGTCAAGTATCCTATTATACTCATTATGAATTAACGAAGAATGATTGAATAATAATACCGTAGAAATACTATCAACTATCAAGTATCTATATTGAGTTTCCCATTAAAGTCCTAACTCTAAAAAATTTTCAAACTTATGTATTCTAAATTTATTTTTTTAAAAAAAATTGACAAAGTTTCCCTTTTACATGGAACATTTTCCAAGCACTAAGCCACCTCAATTCTGTTGGGTATCTCAAGCTCGTATCGTTTACAATGGAGTGGAAAATAAAATGAGATACCTCCCAAGACCCGTCTATGTGTAGAAAACAAGACATAAAGAGAGTAAAGGTAATAGCTTTTACCTTTAGGTGATCGTACGAAGAACAAAAAATTTCTTCTTCAAGTTGAGGCGCGATCCAGCAATCCTCGTAATCAACCTCCAAGTGAGTTAAACGTCTAATCACTAGAATCACAGTGTGTGATTATCTGTAACAGTAATCCACATAGAGGGTACACTCAAGCACCAAATTTCCTATGCTAGCAGAAAAAGATGGCGGCTAGGGTTCTTTGATCAAGATCAAATTAAGAGAGATAGAGAGAAGAGAATGTTCGTGGCTGTTGTTTTGTGTGTTGTTCAGGTAGGGTTTTTCATGTGTTACATATACTATATATTACACAAAATCTCCCTCCCAAAACTGAGAATTCTAATCCTATTAGAATTCCCTAGCTGTAATTGGAAACATCAAGTTCTCACAATTACAACTTGGACCACAAATTATAACTAATTATAATTGATCCACAACAACTTCTCTTTCTCTCAATCAACACCACTATGTTATCAAATAACATCTTGAGTATATAATCCTCTATTGTGTGTGACTTATTAGGTTTCCTAGTCAATTGGTAGCGAATATGAATTAATCCAAACGTCTTTGAGATTAATAATCCATAATTACTCTGAATTAATCTTATTAATTCTAATCAGGATTGGTTTATTAATTCATCAATTAATAAACCCAGATTCCCATATCATGAGCAGTATCTAGTAACACATCATGACCACCCAAGAGTCCAGGAAGTCAAGTATCTTAACATGAACCCTTCAATAACAAACTTCAGTGCAATTAACTCCTTTCACCTTACGATATCTCATTCTATTTGGAGTACGGAATTAGTGCCAACTCCCTTCAGAAATAATTTTGGCCCGAATACAATAGTACTTGTACCAGGAACCCACTACTCTGGATGTGTATCATTTGGAACTATTTCCAATACATAATTGCCTTGGCCAAGGACTTCTCGAGTAGTAATTCCTAGAAGTAGCTGTGAGATATTCACCCCTACTATTAGGAGTGATGAATCCTTTATTGATCCTCTCAACTACTTTCGTTTACCTCACAATATACCCAATATCCATCCCATAGGTGGCCCTCGATTGAGATTCAGAGATTGGAATCAAAGTACAAAGCTTAGAAAACAAAGTACCTTGGAGATCTCAAGTCCAAGTATACTTGTACGTTTGCTTTATTGAGATTATATCACTGGGACTAAATAGTTATTCATGTGATTATCTCAAAGCTAGGTCATTTAGTGAACTTTTTCTATTAACAAGCATCCATGTGTTAACTTTGAGTGTCTCAATACTCACTGTAATGAGAACCACCACCTGATCAAATCAAGAAGTCTAACACATGCTAGTCTAGATGTATTAATGGTGTCCTGTCTCATTAATACTATGACTAGAGACTATTTAAGTACTAACAGCATCTAGTGTAGTACGAATCTTATATCATGATCTCTATCATAATTTCCATAACACAGTGTTGTACTAGGGACTTTATCGAACAGTTTTATTACTTAAAGTAAATAAAAGAAACTGTAAGATAAATAATGTCTTTTTTTAAAATAAAATGTGCCATATACAATGTACAAGTGATTGCCTCTAGGACACAACATTAACAAATTCACCCAACATTCATTGTAAAAAATACGCAAAACACAAAGAATCTCAGAACAATTAATCAACAACACTAACTTGATTAATTAAATTATAAATTATGTATTTATTAAGTTTCTATTTGATCCGCTGATTGATTTTGATGATTCGTTACATGGTGTGTGCTTCAGTCTATAGGCTGTTCCATTTGTGATGAATGTAGAGTAAAAAAAATTTGTAAATAAGAAGAGAGAGAGAGAGAGAGAGAGAGAGAGAGAGAGAGAGAGAGAGAGAGCACTTGCTTGAGAGAAATCGGGAGAGAAAAAGGAGAAGGAAAGCTGGACTATTTTTCAGCTAGAAATCATTCTTCACAAGGTAACTGCTAACCTTCAAGAATTATAGTTGTTCTATGAATTATGATGAACACTTTGATATGAATTTTGCAAGAAAGTAAGAATGAAATAGCTATAATTAATTTTGATAAATTGATATTTTGATGTTGTTTAGCTATAGCTTCCTGCGGGTTGCCTAGAGAATTGTGTTGCCATGATTTTTATGATGTTTAGTGAAGTATTGAAGGGAGTTATAGTAAAGAATTGATGGCTGAATTCATGAAGGAATAAGGAAAAGGAAGAAATGGAATAAACTAGTTGTGATGATGAAGAATTTAAAGCATGAAAACATTTTGTTCATGGCTGTGATTTTTGTTGTGCTTAAGCCATGTTATGTTTGTGTTCTTTATAACTGAAACCTTGTTCTTGTAATGATGCATTGATATGATCTTCTATTGGCAAATTTGTGGAACAATGGCAAACAAATGGGCATAACCTTTGGCTAAACAAGTATAACCTTAACAGTGGATTTGTGGCAAAAGAAGAAAGAAAACTATCTAACTATTTCGTAACAAACCTTTGAAAAACAATGCATCAAAGACCCACAAGAAATATAGCAAGATCTACTATAAATTCACCCAGATATCCTTGACACAACAAAGGAAATCAAGAATAAGAGATGTAGAACTATAGGCACCAATGCAATGGAATTCAAGATAAACCTTAGAAAAACAAAGCAACTAAGACCCAATCCAGAGAAACCACATTAGATTTTCTAAAGATTTTAGAGACTCATACATAGGGAGGACTAAACTCTGAGCAAGGTCTTGAACAAGATGAAAAAGGCGGTTAAACATCTCAAAGGTCTCTTTCACAATATGAAATAATGTATGATGAATTGTCTTGTCAAATAAAAATGATGTATTTATATTACCCTAGCCCTAGCTATGAGACTATTAAGGCCCCAAGATAATTTAAGGGGCTTGAAAAGTCTTTACAAAGTGTTTAAAATAAAAGGAATACAGAAAAAATAGTAAAAATTGGCAAAACATGGGGGGTTTTGCCCACTTGTACCTGGCGACAAGATCAGGCGCCGGACCTGGCGCTAGGTCAACACAGGAATTCCAATACTATGTCTAACTGGACTGTGCCAAGAGTAGGTGTTGGACTTGGCACCAGGTTAGCATTCTAGTGTTTGGCTGGCAGAGTACACCTGGTGCTAGGTATGCCTACTAGGGCAGGCGCTATGTTGAAACTGGTAGCTTGATTTCGACATTTTCTCCCTCTTTCGCACCCTCTTTTGGTGCAGGCATGGGCTATTGTTGTGCTTCCATTAGGATGTTCATTCGCGGCTGCCTTTATCAGTATTCCAAATCTCTTTCATCCTCAAGGATGGTTGTAGGAGCAAATGGATATCGTCTTGAAGTCTCTTGGTAATTGATCTTGTCATTAGCTCTTGCATTATCGCTCCCCCTTCTTGAGATTAAGCTGCTTAGTTAGCTTCATTCCTATCATCTCTCCCTTCTTAAAGGTAATTCTTCCACAAATCATCACCTACATCAAAAGGAGTTAAATCACTAACGTTAAATGTCACACTGACTTTATACTCACCGGGGAGATCAAAATTGTAGGCATTATCTCCAACTTGGCCAATGACATGGAATGGTACATCGCCTCTTGGGTCCAACTTGCTCTTCTTTTAAGTAAGAAATCTACCATCGCGAAGGTGCACCCAAACCCAATCGTTGGGCTCAAATGAAATCTGTTTCCTTCCTTGGTTGTGTTTAAATGCAATATCTTCATTTTGCTTTGTGATGGCTTTCACTTTTTGCTCATCAACTACAATCCCCTTAGCACTCACAACATACCCAACAAATGTAATCCTCTCCAAATAAAAAGAGTATTTTTCCAAGTTAGTATATAATCTTTCCCTTCTAATAGCAACAAGTACATATTGAAAATGATTCAAATGATCCACATATGATTTTCTATAAATTAAAATGTCATCAAAATACACAGTAAAAAATTTCCCAATAAATTCTCTTAAAATATGATGTATTAAATGCATGAAAGTACTAGGAGCATTAGACAATCTAAATGGGCATAACAAGCTACTCATACAATTCTTGATTAGTTTTGAAAGCTGTTTTCCATTCATCCCCTTCCCTAATCCTAATTTAGTGATAACCAGATTTCAAATCAATTTTGGAGAAAATGCATGCACCAAACAATTCATCAAGTAAGTCATCTAACCTAGAAATGGGATAGTGATACTTAACCGTGATGTTGTTGATGGCACGACAATCCACACACGCGCCAAGTCCCATCCTTCTTGGGAAACAAGAGAACTAGAACCTCGCAAGGGCTTAAGCTCTCTCTCACATGTCCCTTCTTAGGTAATTTCTTCACTTGCTTTTGTAATTCTTTAGCCTCTTTTGGATTGGTTCTATAGGCCGGTCAGTTGTGGATTACTGCTCTGGGCTCAAAATCTATTTGGTGCTTGATTCCTCTTATGGGTGGCAATCCTTTGGGCACCTCCGTTAGGAAAACATCATCAATTTCACTTGGCAAAGACAAGGTAGAATCATTCATAGAAACATAAGATCCTTGGAAAATAAGAAGAATACTTGGTTTTTTAGCCCCTATTGCTTCTAAGATCTCACTCCCTTTTGCAAAATAATTCACTCACCTTTTACCTCCCCTCTTTTGTCCTTGCTCACTCACATCCGTCATGGTCAATGGCACTTATTTTTCCATTCTCTCCGTCAACTCTTTCTCTTATCTCGCCTGTTCTTTTCTTTCTAACTCTTATTTTTTCTTGGCATTTGTGCTCCTTTTTTCTTTTCTCTTTCCCACAAGATCTTTTGGTCTTTAGTCACCTTGCTTGGGGGCATGGGGGTTAGAGTGAAATTGGATCCCACCTTGATAAGAAAGTAGGTGTTCTTCCTCCAATCATGCTTTACATTCCTATCATATTGCCAAAGTCTCCCTAAAAGCAAATGACCCACTTGCATAGGCACCACATCCCATAGTACAAAATCTTTGCAGTTCTCCGTCTCGAATAACACCAAGACTTATTTGTCGACCCTCAATTCTACACTATAATTAAACTATTGTAGCTTGTAGGGCTTGGGGTGTTTAATCAATTTATTCCCAACTCATCAACTCAGTTTGCACTAATCACATTAGTGCAACTACCACTATACACAATGACACTACAAGGGGTCTTGTTGATTAGACACTTTTCATAGAATATGTTCTCTCTTTGTTTATGCTCTAGGTCTTCAATAGCTTAGGAGTTCAAGGATCTTCTTGTGACTCCAACTAAGGAGTACTCTTGGCCAACCACTTCCTCTTCATCACTTTTCCTCTTCCATGTTTTCTTCTTGGTCTCCTTGACATCGTTCTCCTTCCTCTTCTTTATCGGTTAAAACTTCTCCATAGGGGTTACTGTACACATCCCTTTTGCTTCGACACTAATGGGAAGTATACCCATAGCCAAGATACTACAAGCACTTGATATACCAATTTCGTTGTGGTCCTTCCATGGCTTTTCCCTTATCTTTGTTCTAACCTTCCCTAGGTTTCCAATCTTCGCTAGGTTTTCATCATTCTGTTGGCTTATTGCCTTCTTCAGTCTTCCAAATCTCTTCCATCCTCAACTATGGTTGTAGGAGCAAGTGGATATTGCCTTGAAGTCTCTTGGTCCTTAATCTTGTCATTGGCCCTTGCATTGTCACTCTACCTTCTTGGTTAGCTTGATTCCTATTATGTTTTGATGAAGAAGTGAATGATGGATTGATAATTAAGTTGTAAGAGAAGAATAAAATAAGGGGCAGTGATGCTTGATGATAAAACTGCATAGTTACTAGAAAAATAGCAAGTTTTTACAAATCAAGAGTTCATAATCAAAGGAGCCAAGTGCTTTCATCATTCACGGTATGATTTTTGCAAAGCATGAATTTACTCATAATTTGATATAATAAATAATCCATTATATCATAATATCAAATTTAGGAAACTTTCTAAAAATACCAATACTTGAAATAGTTCATGTATGTTGGGGAACTTATCTTGTCCAATCAAAGGCAAAAATTTCTATTTTAGTTTGTCGATCCTTACTCTTGAAATTTCACCAAGTCTATCATAAAATTATATAAGTATTAATCACCTATACATATTCTAAATAAGGATAGTTCATTCTCAAATACAATACTTGAATTCCTATTCCAAATCACATGTACATCATAAATCAAACAAAGTTAACTCAAATAGATAAGTCAAATAACTCCTTAGGCAGCAAGCATGCTCACTTATACAATCATCTCTAAAGATTTTTGAATAGCCCAATTTTTGTACAGAGTAAAGTCATGATCCTCATTCTTGAAAAGAACTCAACTTAAATAATTTTTCTTAAGGTACCAAGCTGTCTACAAAATTCTAGAAAGTAAAATATTTGGTTTTTGAGGTAAAACTCCAACAAGAACTAACCCAAATGATCCCAAATCTTATTGAAATAAAGTTAAACATGTATAAAATTGAATTCTATAAAAAATTCCAGCAAATAACATCCAAGAAGATGGCAAAAAAATCAGATTGATCACCGCTCAAGAATGGTGTCATTTAGTAGTGTTCAGTGCCAAATTTCTAATTTAGTTTCTCCTTAAAATTTCCAGTCAAAAAGAGTATAATTAATATTGTGTTTTTATCCTAAAATCGCCTCAAAGTCATGCACCAAAATTGAACAAATAATCTCTCTAAAATGGATTGCAAATTACACATATAAACAGTGTTTCCCATAAGCATATATTGCAGAATTTTCTATAATCTATAGTAGTGTATTCTAATATGTTTTCCTATATAAAAGTTATTACAAACACGTATAGAATTAAGTTCCATGTAAGCCCTTCAAGGAAAAAATTGAATCATTATGATTTTTGAACCCTCATAATGGAATAATATATTGTAGAAAGTTTTCTAGCAAAACATGATCAACTTCCTTTTCTTTGATTAGAAAGGAACATGACTTATGACACAAAGCCTATAAGAACAATCTCAATAATAATTCCCTCAATTTACACATAGCTCCTACCAAAATACTAACCTCTTATCTTTTAACTCCCTTTAAAGTTAAAACTCCAATTACGCCAATACAATGCCAAAAAAAAAATCCATTCTTTTCGAATATTACAGCAATCTAGAAAATCATAAAAATATCAACATTCAACTCAAAACTCACCAACAATACCAAAAAGTCAAATTCAGTAGTAAATAGCAAAACCAGGTTCCATGAACATAAAAATGATCAATAATCCCCAACCTAAATTTTCACAACAATTTTAAATCCCAAAGGGCATAATTTTAAGAAAAGAAAATTTCATCCAATATAAAATATTCAAGAAATCCAACAATTCACTTAGAAAAATTTCTGGACAATTATCAATCAGTACTTTAAAATTCAGCTAACCAATTGGTTCAATATAACAGAATTTTCAATTGATTCATAGAATTCAGCTAACCAATTGATTCAAAACCCCATTCCATCTCACAAGTATGCTCCACAGCACAAAACTTTCAGTCCCAAACAAAATCAATAAATTGGGTGGCACTGGTTCAACATACCTCAAGCAAGTGGCACTGGTGTTGTAGGTTGTATGCTCCGGATAAGGAAACTTTGGATAGCGTTGGACAAACTAATTTTAGGGGCAATTACGGTTGGGGCTAGTCTGATACTCAAGCTCCGGTGACAACGGAGGAGAGAAGATACTGCAGTGGCAGTCCTTGCAGGTATGGCGCAAAGAAATGTCCAACATCACTTTGCGGCTCCGCTTAGGTGGTGGTTCAGCGGTAGAATAGGCCAGAAGGAGAGAAGTTCACCGGCAGGATAAGAAGGAATCATTTTGATTCAAAGAAAATGGGAAAGCATATAACGAAAGGGAAGAAAGGAACAAAGGTGTTATAGTCATTGGGTTTAGCTAGGGATAAAATCAGTCACTAATCCCTCGCTATTAGCGAGGGATTTGTGATGCAAACAAAAAAATAAAATAAATATAATCCCTCGCTATTCCCTCTCAAAATAGACTGTACTTAGCGAGGGAATAGCGAGGGTCATTGTCAACAAAGATTTTAACTACCTCATTGATCCCTCGCTAATTGCATTGTATTTGAAAGGGATTAGCGAGAGATTTTTTGAATTTCATATTCCACTCAAAATGCCCGCATGGTATTACGTTATAAATTTTGAATCCCTCGCTAATCCTACTCTAATCCATCGTTGTATATATTCCGTTGCTAATACATTGCTAAATAGCAAAGGATAAATATCATTTTCCTTAATTTTTTCATTACTCTACTAAGAAAACATATTTATTTCTATCAATACTTAGCTACTTCCTCATTAGCTACGGATTAATAGCATGAAATATTTCACCAATGAAAAATTCTAAATAATCATCATGGTGTTAGTTTAGGTTTGATTAACATCGATTCTATTAGGCTTTCTAATTTGAGAGGTCTAATTAGCATTGATGTGCTATCATATCACAAAATCATAGAATTGTATTTATTACCCAAATCAAATATAATATAGCGCAATATATAGAACTTCGATTGTACACATAACTCTCATAGTAATTCCAGTTCCTATTTACATTACATTGATCATATGATGTATCAAATATATATATATATATATATATATATATATATATATATATATATATATAAAGTGACCCATGTATTATATACTACACATGACAAATTTGTACAAAGGTATAATACATGCATATCATTTAATTATAATCTATACTTCATAAATTGTTGATGATAATTACACATATATTGAGTGTATATACATTGGTTACAAATTAACAAATAATAAAGAATTTAGTATTAGTAAGGATATTACATTAAAGAATTTACTACACCTAAAAGTATCATGATGAAAAAATTTGAGAATCCCGAAAATGGGGAATCTCTCACAAATCCCTTGGTAATTATCAAGGGATTTGTGATGAATAATTTCAGCTATGAATTAGCGAGGGATACTAATTATCCCTCACCAATACCACTTAAATTCGTCGCTAATCAGCCAATGAATTGTGACGGTATGTAATCCTATTCTAATCCCTCGCACACATGTGAGCGATTAGTTAGGGATTATTATTTTAATATAATTTAGAATTACTTTTTCCACCCTAATCCCCATAAAATTTTCAAGGGATTTTTTTTAGAATTCCGTCGCTATTCCCTCGCAAATTAGCATGGGATTAGCTTGGGACACCTACCATTAGTCGCAATTCTGAAGCTAAAATTTCACAACGAATTTGAAGTAAAAAACAAATTTCTGCCGCAAATCTGTATCAAGTTTGCAACAGATTTGATGCGGATTTTCTTTTCCCTTGCTAATTAGAAGGTGATTTTCTTAACTTTGATCAGTTGCTAATCAGCTATGGATTAGCGAGGGAAAGTCAATGGGTGTGCCTAGCTCCCTTTTCCCTTGCCAATCCCTCATAGAGTTAGCCAGGGATTTAACCCTCACTAATTCTTGCCTTTCTTGTAGTGAACTATCACCTTGTCTAGATAAAGCTCATCTCTCAAAGGTGGCCTCCTACTGATAAACTTGCCCTGTCTTTCAAAGATTAGTCCTAGTGGTCTACCCTTATTGAGCACTCAACACTTCATTACATTGTTCAAGATCCAAATCTCAATATAAACATTTTCAGCACATTGGTCATGCAAGCATGGTTTCAAAATAAATGGTTGTAAAATCATTTTATAAATAAAAGGCGATTTTCCATTAAAACCCTTGTTTGTATAAAAGTCTTTAGTATAAGATAATCAAGCTTGCATTCCAAATAATCACATCATTGAAATAAAATTTATTTCACAAATGACTTGCAATTCAGAGCTTTAGTATTGAGTATTTAATGCAATGATTTACTTGAAATAATATAGATGATTAAATAATACTGACTGCCTTGATCTCATACTTCAATTATACCCCCTTAAGTCAAAGAATAAATAGCTGTCATATATCGTAATATGACCAAAACATAGCAAAGTCATTTAAATCAATAGATCTTAAATTTTATCAACCCATTATATTTTTCTTATATCAGTTTATCAAATCATATTCGTTGTCCAATGACTATATCAAATATGCATATAACTCCCATAACAAAGGTTTACCAATTCATAAAAGAATCTTAAAACTAACAATTAGTCATATAACAACATATAGGCTTTCCTTACCTTATGCTCTTAATGATGAAATCATTAAAAGATCATAAACTGCATAACCAATATCATGTGGTCATCATATTATCAAGTCATGCCTAAACATACTCGAGGATCACTATTTATCAAACAGATCTCTCTATAGGCTGCATATAACATTTACTAAATCACTCGATCCAAATAATAGTATAGGTAGAATAGCTTACCTCTTTTAGAGTAGAAAATCTATTAAAATCAATAGGTGACTCCTCCAAAAACTGGTTAAATCAGTTAAGTGAAAGGAATGGCTTGCTTAGGTCTTCTAGGGGTTTCCATGTGATTGCAAGAAAGAGAAGAAGACGATTTAACTCTTTTGTTATGGCTTAACTGGGATAAAGATCAAAGAAAGTGAAGAAAAAGAAAATTTCACCTCATATAGATTTTAATATTGGCAAGAGGTAGAGTGAGGGAAAAATCAGAGGCCTTATTTTGGTGATGACCGTGTGAGTTGTGAGTCTATACAGGATTTTGGTCTTCTTGAATATAGGGAAGAACCAGGTGCGTTTATGGTTTGCTGAGTTCTGTGCATGTACAAAGGCTGGCCGAGATTAGTTAGGATTATGTTGTGTGAGTTTTGGTTTTGTTTGATTCGTGGGGGTATGGGTATGTGTCTGCCAAAGGTAGGTTTCAGAGGAATAACAGAAGTTTATCACAAAGGAAATTCTGATTGTTCAAGAAATGGTAAGGCTGTGATGATTTTCTAGCTAGAGCAAGTGTTTGAATAGAGATTAAATAGCTCCTAAGATGGCGGCTAAAATTGCTAAAGGTAGCTAGGGTTTTCGTGGTTAGATTTTCTACAAAACTTTCATGTCCTGATGTAGCTCTTGTAGCCTTGGCTGAGTGCTATATTAAAAAAAAAAAAAAAACCGAATGGTGTCTTACTTTTTGTGTTTGTTGGCAGTCTCTGTTTTCTGTTGTGGGGCAGCCGAAATCTGCATGTCATATTGGTGGATGATATATTGTCAAATAAAGAATGATAAGCATCTTGAGTCTTGAGAAGACAGAAACTTACCTTCAGTTGGCTGTGTTTTTGGTCAGTTATGGTGGAGCAATGAAATTTTTGGTCAGTTATGGCTGTGTATAGAGAAGAAACATCTTTTGGGTAGTTGACATTCCCAAGGAAATGGAAGAGTTATTCTGGGAGGAAAATTTCTGATTACATGGAATAAAAATCGCAATATATATGATAAGTTTTCCAGCCTTTCTTTAAGGATTTTAATGGAACTAGAACAGTCCCAAGTTGTTGAATAAAGCTGGGAGTTTCTTTCTTTGTTTTTTTCTTTTTTTTTTTGACAAAAATAAAGTTCTAAAGATGAAATTAATTCTTGTAAGGATAGAGTATTTTTTTTTCATTTTATTATCCTAGAATCTAAAATTACTAAATAGGAAGGATCTCAATGGCGGTTGAAAATTTCTGGAATAGGTGGTGTTTTCAAAATGAAGAAAAGAAGGAAAAACAAATGGCAGCCATGAAGAAGAAAAGCTGAAATTCATTCTAGATAAATGCTAGAGGAATTTTAGTTAAAATAAATAACATACTATAGATAAAATTAGTAATATCTATTTAATCTACGTTCTAGGAGATAATTTGCTCTACATGGCAGATGCGCTTAGAAATTTAGAGGTATTTAAATTTTTTATTTGAAATAAAATTAAGAAAATGGATATTATTTTGAAGATAATATTTTAAATACTTGAGTAGATAAATTATAAAAAGAAAAGAAAATAATAACATAAGGAAAACTAGAAGATAACTACTAGGTTTTTATCTTCAAGAAATACAAGGAAATAAGACTCCTATTTCGTATGAAAATCAACCAATTGGTGGCTAGAATAGGAATTCTGGTCCAGGAGAAAATGAAAGGGAAAAGGAAAATAATGTTTGTTAGAGTTAGGATTCAAACTCAAGTCACCACGTGATATACACCAAGTCTAACTATTAAACCACAATAACTCTTGTGTTCATATTTATTAATTAAATTTCCTTCACTCTTTCCCCCCAAGCAACTCATATTCCAATGATACTCTAACTCCTTTAATAATTCATTAAACTAAACTAAGAAATCACTACAGCCTTTCTAAGCCACCACATTTTCACAAATTCAGTGACACGCATACATACACATATTAAAATATTTCATGCCCAAATGATGTGCTATGCATTTTCCCAATACACTACATGTCTTTGGGTGGTTCCAGGTGGGGTATTACAATCTTACTTGTTATTTTTGTTCTAAGATTTGACTTTTAATTATAATAAAGGCTTGTACCCTATTCAATACCTTGAGATGTATTTTTCTTAAATCTATGATTTGTACGCTATGGTAATTAGTTATTTGTACTTATTGTGTTATTTTGGTTCTGTGGGTTTAATTGATTTTCTTAAATTAGTTGTTCTTCCTTAATGATTTTGAGTGATGGGGTTAAGGTTTGAACACCCACTTAGCTAATTCAACATTTTCCATCTTAAAATAACTCGAGAGGGAGGTTGTGGATTAGGACTAATAACCAATAGATTCATGAAATTACCTAGTGATAGGGATTTTGTGGCTTGCAAATGAATTGGGATTGCAAGTGGTATCTAATGCCTTCTTAGGTTTGGTTGATCAAGCAAATATATCGATTAACTAACTTAGGGATTAGGAATCTAATAACTTAAGAGAGTGTGAGACTGATTTGTGACTCACACCAATGTCTAGAGTTGAGATTTATGGATCCAAGGGGTACTCATCTTTGAGGTGTTTAATGGGGAAATTTTCTTTATTACATGGTCTTTCTCTCGTTCTAATTCCTTGATGAACTTGTGACTTTTTCTTGAGTAAGAATATGATAGGTTTTGTTGAATACTTAATTATTTGTACTTTACATATTTAAATGGCTAGAAATGAGATTAGAGCAAAGTAGTGGTAGTTACTAATTCAATACTTGCGATTCCCTATGCTATGCGATAGTTATACTTGCCCTATTGTGTGGTTTTAGCATTTGGCATATTAAATTAAAGACTTGATTTATGTGGATTTTTTTTACTATTTCTAATGCACTAAAACACGTATCCATATTTTGACGTTGTTGCCGGGGATTGGCAATATCATGAAATCCTTATGTCCTGTTGAGTTAGCTACGTATATATTTGTAAATATTTTTAATTCTTAAGTGTAAATATTTCTTTCTATGTTTGTGCATACTATTGACCATTACTTGTATATAGATTTCCTTTTCCTTTTTATACATTATTTGTATGTTGTTTTAATTATTTATTTTTAGTCTTTGAGAAAAATAAATTGTATTATGTTCTAATATTGTAACACACCACTACTTATGTACCCTAAAAGGGGCAGGGGTATCGCCTCGTCCTTAGGACAAAGGGTCTTTATATCGAAGTAGACGAAAAATGGAAAAAATAATCTAATGTTCAAAACTTATTACACCCTAAAACAAAACTTCTACAAGTCTTAAGAAGAGTAGATAAATAATTAATGCTCTCCAAGTTATAAATGTAACAAATCAAGCTAGATTTTCAAGTTTCCTAGAAACTCAACCTTTAAAGTAGGATCATTTTGAAAACATGTCATAAAACATGGTGAGAAAAATTTTCCCAGTAAATCCTGTGTGTGCTCATGTCAATTTAAGAAATATTTTGTGTATGTAGTTGTGAACAGTTGACAACAAAAATCTGCAAGTCCAAATAATAATTTTTAACATTGAGTGGTGTTTTATTAGAATTTCAAATAAAAGAGTTCAACACTATTAAAAAATAAAACACTTGAATATATGCAACTATGAAACCTTGTATTATAGCCATGACCACAAAACAGTACATCATGAAGGCATATTATGCAACCCTGCATCACAGTACAAGTAGGTGATTAGCCCACTGGGTGAGATACTCCTCTATCTCTATGCCCTAACTTACCAATTGTCCATTTTGGAAAAGAAACGGTCCATATAGACTAAGTTGCTAGCACAGACCAACTTCACTAACTAGAACTGTCACCTGCTCTGAAAGAGTTTTATCCCTCAATGGAGGCCTCTACTAAGAGACTTACCCTAGCCATGCAAGGTTAGTTCTAACCAACCTAACCTTATTGAGTACTCAACATTACTTTTACCCTACTTGGGAGCAATTCAACAAAGTGTGTTACCTATAAATTGTAATAATGGTTCTAAAAAGTCTGAGTTTAAAATCTGCTACAAGAAAATTTAACCTTTTATTTTGGAAAACCTTTGCTTGCTTAAAACTATTTTATTTTGACAGAAGATGTGGAATATCCATAATTGCAACTCAAATAATAACTTTACAGTAAATATCACATTCTTGCATGAGTACTTTGGTTAAGCAAATTGGTTATTCAAGGACTAACTTGATTCTTTTATCTTATGGGTAGAATCTCGTGATGGTTGGATTAAAGAAACCTTGCCCCGTATAGAGTAAATACAAAGTAAATGTTACTATTAGCCAACAACTCATGTAACTTTCGACAAATTCCTCATCAGTACCAACATTATCGTTGCATCTATAATACCCCGCTACCTAGGCCCGCCAAGGCCGAGGATGCCGCCCCGTCCTAAGGACAAGGGGTCTTTATAACTAGGTCACACAAATAAAATAGTGGAATAAAAAATAATACTTTAACATAAAATTTATTACAACCCAAGAATAAATCCAAGAATAATATAAACAAATCCATAATAAAATTTATTCACTCTCATCTCCCCAAAGCATTACACAAAATAAGTTTATCAAAAGGTCTTCCAAGGCAAGAAATATCTAGCTACTCATCCCCACAGCAGGATCGACCTAAAATTATGGTAAAAATGGTGGTGAGACAGAAATCTCAGTAAGTCCATGTGTGCTTTGAGTGTCCAGTGGAAATAGTTCGTGAATGCAAAGTATAAAACCTTTATAAGAGAACACTGGCAAGCAATAAACATTAGTCAAAATCAAGAGTGGTGTTTTGGCTTTTCCAACCATACATAATCAATAAAATCAACCACTCAAGAAAGTGGTCATGGGTTACCACACGTTAGGCCCCATAACTAGTCAGAATGCTGACACTTTGTGCAGACTGACAAAAGGTAGGAGATATTACTCCTTATCTACACCTAAACAACAACCGGGTGTCCATTCCGGCAAAACATAGTCACTTGACTGAAAAATAAACTATTAGCTCGGACCGGCACGGCCTACTGGACAGACATCTTATCTAGGAAGGACTCACCCCTCAGAGGTGGCCACCTACTGAGAGGCTTACCCTAACCCTTCAATGATTAGCCCTAACAGTCCACCCTTATTTAGTACGAAACGACGTTTCCCACATAGGAGAAAATGAACAAAACACCATTCCACATGAAAATGGCAATTAAGGGTTTCTAAAGTCTTTGTCAAAATCAGTTTTGGAAAGAGTTTTGAGTTTGAGTAAATCTGCTTATTGATTTTCAAATAATTTATTTATCTGACATAAGAAGAAGTCAATCCTCAATTGCCTTTGCAGAACTAAGTGTCCATGCACTCTGCATTTAGCTTGCCATAATAAACATTTTACATCAATCAGGTTTTATGCAGGAGCTTACCTGATCCATAGCTTGAATAAAATAAAGGTCTTCAACAGTTGTCCTAACCCCGCCTAGGGTAAATATAAACCACAATTAATCTCAAGCCAAAATCTATTTTCACAAATAAGACTAGTTCAATTCACTACTACCATGATCCTAGTGTCACAAAATTTAAGGCCAAATAATAAATAAAATGGGTTTATAAGCTAAGTCTAGTTTGATATTTAAATAATTAGTATTCTGGGAAATAGGTACTAATAAGTTGAAGGTTTAAATCTTGCTAAGAAAAATTTAGTGTTTAATTGATAGAGTCCTAGGTGGTATTAGGTAAAATAATGATTTATTAATAATTTAGTTGTTAAAAAATAATTGGTAAATAAAACTAGTTCAAAATAAATTTCAATGAGTCTTTCTTGAAAAATAATAAATAAATTTTAATAGGTTTTGATTAAAAGATAATAATTAAATTTTAATAATAAATATTTTACTTATTATGATTATTTCTATAAAAGGCTTTATTTGATCATATAACACCTATATATTTTATTTCTTTCAAAACCACTATTTAATTGACTAAAATATCCTTATTATATATATAATAGTCCAAATCTACCTTCCTAGTGTTTTTTCAAATTTACTAGAAAAATTATATTATTAAATATTTTATTGATAAAATAAAATTAGCTTTGGGAGAACTAGATCATGATCATTTTTCTATTGCTAACTACAATCATGAACATTTGCCTCCCTTCAATTCATCAAATCATCCAAATCATGCATAATAGCATAGATATAAATTTATCAAGAAATGATATAACCTCTACTAGCATAAATAGAATCATGGCTTCAATAATCCAACATGAATATAAATCCTATTCACAAAAGGTGACATAATCTCTAACATACTTGATCACAAATACTACCTATGACATGGAGGCATGCATTAAACCCTAAAAACACCGTACAATCAACCGAGATAATCAACTCATGCATAGATCTTAGCTCCATGATAAACACACATTTATTAATGCTTCAATCTCAACTCATCACAATAATACATGCTCAAGCCCTATTCATAATCCATCTTCTACTAATATTATCCTAGAGACATGAATCTAGAATTTAAAAGGAGGGTTAAAAAGGCTTACTTGAGTGGTGAATACCTTGAAGGTGTTTCGAATGGATCTCAACTCCTAGATGTCTAAATCCGTCCAAGGAAGATGAAGAAAGCATGGCCATGGTTGATGAAATCATTTGGCCAAGAGGGAGAGTGGTTCAGCCAAGAGAGAGAGAGAGAGAGAGAGAGAGAGAGAGAGAGAGAGTCCATTAGCATGCTTATTCATATTTATATTCATTAAAGGTCAAAGATTAGAGAAGATGAAGTTGTTTGTACAAACTTACCTTGAAGGTGTTCTTGAGCCTTCACAAAATTTCTGGTTTTTTATCTAAAAGAGCAAGTTAGATTTTGGAGTATGATGTTAAAACTGGTATGGATGGACTCTTGGTAGTGTATAGATGAAATCTAGAATTTTTAGAAGAAGTTTGAAGTGATTTGGAGAGGTATTAGGTGAAAGGAAGTTGTAGGTGTTCTTGGTGTGCTATGTATTCTTGAAGGTTGAAGAGAGTAAAGAGGTTTTGTTCAAGGCTGGCTGAATTTCTGAAGGGATTAGGGTTGGTCGACTGCTTGTAAGGTTTTGGTAGATGATTTTTTGGTTTGGTAGGGAAAAAGAATGGCTAGTTGTTGAAATCCTTTAAGAATATTTTTGGGAAGCAAATTTGGAAACTAAATATAACAAGAATATATGTGATTATTGGAGGCTTTTGGAAAGCTGCCATGGCCGACTGCTTGTGCAGTATTTTGACTGGATGAAAGCTGGTTGAAGGAGGCTAAGGGTGGCCAAAAATAAGGAGTATACTGGTGAAGGAAAGGTCCGGTTGTTTGAGGGATATTTTATGGAAGGTTGGTAAATTACGGTGGCTGGAATTTTGGTATCCAATCATGGTATGATTACAGTAATTTTTTTGGAAATCTTTTAGGGCAGCAATGATCGGATTTTCGTGCAGAAGCTTGGGGAGGACAATGGAGTTCAGCTCATGGCTGTTTAAGGGTGGTTTCTGCAGAAGAAGGGTGGAGTTTCGGCTAGGGCTGAATTAGGAAACAAGACGGAAAAAAATTCTGCACAGGATTTTCGCAAGGGCTGGAATTTTTTTGGGCAGTTTTAGCTGCCATTTTCAACCTGATTTGCAGAGGATTTGAAGGCCATTTTAGAGGTCTTTCAAGTCTGGTTTCTAGCCTTCTTTATGGAGGAAAAACATGGCTAAAATGCTGAACAAAAACTGAAAGAAAACAGCTTAGTTTCGGACCTCCAAAGCCAATTTGCCCGGGGATTTTTCTGGTTTTGCACAGCCTTTGTGCTGTCCGAAATCGCCAGAAAAATTCAGGTTTCAAGCTGATCAAGAGGGCCATTTTTTGGAAGCATTTGGGAGGGAAAAATGGCTAAGAATTTCAACACCTTAAAGGCACAAGAAGCTGGAAAAATTTCAATTCAATACAAGAAAGAAAATGAACCTAGCTAGAGTGAAGTTTTAGAAAGTTCACTAGGGAAATTAATTCACTTGGAATCCTTCCCCCTCTTCCGTGGTTTCGGTCCATAAGATGCCTTTCACTAAGAAATTTTGAACCTCCAAAGCCATAGCACATCGGTGGAATTTTTCTAGAATAAAACTGGCTTGAACAAATTGAACAAACTAATGAATTGATAAATAGGAAAAATTACGGATCGGGAGGAATTGAATTCCCCTTAGGAATTTTGTGTACGGTAAAAGAGTAGGATTAGGATACTCCTATCATGCCTCCCTTACGAAAACACCTCTACCCTATTCTAAAGCACCTAAGGCCGAAAATATCACTTCCCATGCAAAAATAAAATTCAATCATGATGTAGCTCTAATGATGGAATTTGAACTCAAGACCTCAAGAATTAATTCCAAAGCTCTAACCACTAAACCACAACAACTCTTGTTTTTCTTTTCTCCCTAAAATATTTTTCCTATTTAATCCTCAAGCTATCTCCCCATTTTCACCTCAAGCAAAAAGTACAATTTTTCCCTTCTCACTCAATACTCACAATCAAGCCTTTAAGACAATAAAACATAAATCCAAAACACATAAAATCATATAAAAATATATTTAAAAACGCAGTAAAATATGACATGTATCCCAATCCCCTTACTCTAAGGTTGGTTTTGACTGGGGTTTCACATCCTCCCCTCCTTAGAAGAATTTCGTCCCAAAATTGAAGCATATCTCTATTTCAGCTCGAGATATTTCTGTTTAACCCACTCTTCTGATTCCCACGTGGCATCTCACGTGCCATGATGCTCCCACTGAACCTTGACCATCGGTATCTGTTTGTTTCGGAGAGTTTTGACATTGTGGTCCAATTTTCGTACAGGCTTCTCCACATAGCTCAGATCTGGCTGCAACACTAACGGTTCATCATTCAAAACATGACCGGGATCAGCATTGTACTTCTTCAGTTGTGACACATGAAACACATCATGAATTCCAGTCAATCCATCTGGTAGGTCTAATCAGTATGCTACTGGCCCAATCCTCTCCTTAATCAGAAACAACCCCAAATATCTCGGATTCAATTTTTCGCCCTTCGGATGCTTCAAAATTCCCATATTCGGCGTCAGTTTCAGAAATACGCTATCCCCGACATGAAATTCCAATTCTTTTCGCCGGTTGTCCATATAGCTCTTCTGTCAACTCTGAGCTGCCTTTAACCTTTCCCTGATCAATTTCACTTTACCTAACATTTATTGGACACAGACTTCTCCGGTTTTGCTCACATGACCATCTTCTGACCAACTCTAGTACAGTGGTACTTAACACTTGCGCCCATACAAAGCCTTATACGGTGCCATCCCAATTGAGGCTTGGTAGCTATTATTATATGATAGTTTGGCATACGGTACACACTCTATCCACTTATTCCTGATGTCCAGAACACAGGCTCTTAGCATATCTTCTAATATTTGAATAACTCTTTCTGACTGCCCATCAGTCTGTGGATGAGCTGTCATGTTGAATTTCAGACTCGACCCCATCGCTTCCAAAAACTTTCCCCAAAATCGAGATGTAAACCTCAGGTCTCGGTCTGACACTATGCTCGAAGGCACTCCATGTAGTCGGACTATCTCTGAAACATAAGTCTGAGCTAGCTTCTCCATCAAGTCCCTCACATTTACCGGTATGAAATGGATCGACTTGAACTCCTTGTCCTTGAAAAGTTGAAACTCGGCATTGCTTTGCTGAGCCTCCATGATTTACCACTTCAAATCCGGCACCAACTTTAAATTACTGACAACAATTCTTTTGTCTTGTACTTCCACCCTTTTGTCCAACACATCCTGAACCGCTTGCATTTCCTACACCCTTAGTCTGGCCATTCCAACTTTCCTGCTCAGGGCATCCGCCATAACGTTGGCCTTCTCGGGATGGTATTTGATCAGACAACAGTATTCTTCCAAGAATTCCATCCACCTTCGCTGCCTCAAGTTCAGACCTTTTGAGTGAAGATATACTTCAGACTCTTATGGTCTGTGAACACCTCATATTCGGCTCCATACAGGTAGTGTCGCCATTACTTTAGGGTGAACACTATAGCTGCCAGCTCCAGATCATGAGTAGGGTAGTTCACTTCATGAGGTCTTAGCTTCCGAGAAGCATAAGTGATCACCTTCTGGTACTACATCAACACGGCTCCCAATCCTTCTTTCGAAGCGTTGGTATACAGCGCGTAAGGCTTGCCTTCCTCTGATAGACTCAATACCGATGCTATCATCAGTTTTTGCTTCAGTTCTTGGAAACTTTTCTCACATTTTTCATTCCATACAAATGGAACACCTTTTCTCAACAGACGGGTCATTGGCGATTCGAGCGTCGAAAATCCCTTGATAAATCTTTAGCAGTATCCAGCTAATCCCAAGAAACTCTGGATCTCAGTGATATTCTTTGGCTGCTTCTAGTCTAATACCACTTCAACCTTTGCCGGGTCTACCTTGATTCCCTCCTTGGTCATCACATGGCCAAGGAATGCCACATTGTCTAGCCAGAATTCGCACTTGTTGAACTTGGCGTATAGCTTGTGCTCCCACAGCTTCTCCAATATGAGGTTCAGATGCTTCGCATGCTCCTCCGGACTCTTGGAGTAAATCAAAATGTCATCGATAAAGACCACCACGAACTTGTCCAGATAGGGTTGGAACACTCGGTGCATCAAGTCCATGAATACTGCTGCAGCATTGGTGACCCCAAACGGCATCACCACGAACTCGTAATATCCATATTTGGTGTTGAAGGTTGTCTTGGGGATATTTTCCTCTGTTATCTGCACTTTGTAGTACCCTTGCCTTAGGTCCAATTTGGAGTAGCAACTGGATCCTTGAAACTGATCGAATAGCTCGTCAATTAATAGTAGGGGATACTTGTTCTTGATCGTCAAGTTGTTCAACCCCTGGTAATCGATGCATAGCCTTAAAGTTCCATCCTTCTACTTCACAAATAGCACAGGCGCTCCCCAAGGCGACGTGCTAGGTTTGATGTAGCCTTGACCTACTAACTCCTCTAACTGTTCCTTTAGCTCTTTCAACTCTGCCGATGCCATCTAGTACGGGGTTTGAGATACTGGTTTTGCTCCCGGAACTAAATCTATGGAAAATTCCACCTCTTGGCTGGGAGGTAGCGAATCAAGCTCCGCTGGGAACACATCGGGAAAATCCTTCACCACTTCGATGTCCTCTAGAGTGCACTGGTCCTTCGACTTGTTTATAACGTAAACCAGATAACCTTGACACCCTTGCCTCAGCAGTTTCCGGGCCTTCACCCTCTTGCCATTTATTTCCAACACATCACAACCCGATCTGACGAACTAGACCATCTTATTCTTATAGTCTACCCTAGCCCCATGTTGGCTAACCAGTCCATCTCCAAAATCAGGTCATAATCCTCAATGTCCAAAACTATTAAATCTCCTTCCAGACTTTATCTCCCCACATTAATTTTACAATCTTCAACATACCGATCCGCTTGCACCATTTTCCCCAAAGGTGTGCTCACCACTAAAGTGAAAGGTAGTTCTACTCCATCCCAACCCAAATGACATGCATACAATTTTTTTATATAGGAATAAGTAGAGCCAGGATTAATCAAAGCAGTAATGGAATGTCCTTGAATAGTGAATGTACCTTCCACCACCACTTCATTGGCACCAACTTCCTCTCTGTTGATTGCGAATACCTTGGTCTTCACTTGCGGCTTCGGTGCTCCACTCCCGGATGCTCTCGTGGTGTTGGCTCGATTGGGCCCCGGGTTCTGAGCCAGGTTTCCTTGCCTGACTCGGTGTAACTTGGGGCAGGTGTTCCTCAGGTAGTTCGGGTCGCCACAGTGATAACATTTCCATTCTCCACCCTTGGACCAACAATTCTTCTCGGTGTGGCCTTTCATTCCACACTGCTAGCATGATAGGAGATTTGGGACAGGTCCACCTGGTGCTGTCCGGGCTTACTTTCCCCGGTTCTGCCATTGGTGAATGGCGAGGCATTTGTGGGGTTGAGGTCTTAGGAAGTGTCCCTGCGGTTGTCTTGTGGCTGGAATGGTTTTGCAGGCATCCTGTTGCGATCCTCATTTTTCGTTCGAGTAGCTGTGTTTACAGCCCCCGAATAGGTTGTCGGTGGAGCAGGTGCCAATGCTCTCCTCAGCTCCGGTCTCAGCCCCTTGATGAACTGTCTTGTCCTATTCTGCTCGGTGTCCACCAATCTGTTGCAGTATTTGGAAAACTGGATGAATCGGGCCGCGTACTGGGCCACCGACTTGCTTCTCTGCCTCAAATTCTGAATTTTGTCTTCTCGCTTCTCCACAATCTACTGAGGGATGTACTCAGCCCTGAAGGCTTCAACGAAATTGGACCACATCCATTCCTGCTTGACCACCTCTCAGTTGTCTTAGACCCGCTGCTACCATACCCAAGCTGGTCCTTTCAATCAGAAAGCCGCAAACTTAACCATCTGCTCCTTGGTGTACTGGAGCGTTGTTAAAATATTCTCCATTTGCTCAACCCATTGTTCAGCCTTCTGATCTTGTTCAGCTTTGCCCATGAAAATGGGCGGTTGAAACTTCAGGAACCGTTCTAACGCCTCATCTTCCCATCTAGGGTTCCTTCGCTCGGTCAGAGTCTACAGAATCTCGGCCACCTTACTGAGTGCCTGGCCCATTGACACATCAACCGGTGCTTCGGACCCCATTCCCATCTCTGGATCACTACTTCCATTACAAGGATTAGGTGATTGCATCTACTCAGTTTCAACTTTTGGTGCTACATGATTTGCCTCCGGAATCCTTCTGCCAGAAGAAGCTACATGGCGCTTGGGTGCCATTTAAGTTTTGTCTAAGGAATAAATTCTCTTTCAAAAATGGACTTGCATAAATTTGAAATTCTGATAGAAAGTAGAATTAAAAATCCTTGTCATAAAAATCCATGGAAAATATTAAATAAACATCCAAATTGAAATAACTCCTAGTCCTCTAATCCTCATTACAATCCTCATTATCAGCCTCATACAACCAACCCATTGAGTTCTTAGAAAATTCTACCCCATCCCCGATGGCAAATCCCTCCATTGGCTCCTTCCCAGGGTGCCTAGAACTCTCCCCGGGCTCAACTCGGCTGAAAGAAGGAAGGAAAGAAGGCTTAAGTGGAGACTCATAAACTATCTCCCCCGGGTCATCACTACTTGCTGCTAAGTCCACCTCGGGATTAGGAGGGTGGGGTCTAGGCTCCACTACTATCACCACATCTTCACTGTCAGAGCTTATGTCTATCGCTAGAATTGGGGGTAGCTCAAGGATCTGGACCTTGTCATCACTGCTATCCTCCATAGGGTTAATCTTATGATCACTGTTATCCTCCATAGGGATAACTGGCTGAGGGGCAGGCTGGGGAATTGGAAGGTCTTCCTGATATATAGGGATAGGCGGGTGCCATTGTTGCCCTTTCCTCGTGGTTCTAAGCATTCTAACCATCCTACAACATAAACAAGATAAATTAGATAAAGATTTTAAACTTAAATAAATGGAACATATATCATCAATATTTGCCTATAACCTAGGCTCTGATACCACTTGTAACACCCCGCTACCTGGGACAGCCAGGGCCAAGGATGTCGACCCGTCCGAAGGACAAGGGATCTTTATAACTAGGTCACACAAATAAAATAGCAGAATAAAAATAATACTTTAACTTAAAATTTATTACAATCCAAGAATAAATCTAAGAATACCATAAATAAATCCACAATAAAATTTATCCACTCTCATCTCCTCAAAGCATTACACAAAATAAGTTTATTAGAAGGTCTTCGAAGGTAAGCAATATCTAGCTACTCATCCCCACAATAGGATCGACTTGAAATCATGGTAAAAATGGTGGTGAGATAGAAATCTCAGTAAATCCGCGCGTGCTTTGAGTGTCCTGTGGAAATAGTTTGTGAATGCAAAGTATAAAACCTTTATAAGAGAACACTGACAAGCAATAAACATTAGTCAAAATTAAGAGTGGTGTTTTGGCTTTTCTAACCAAACACAATCAATAAAATCAACCACTCAAAAAAGTAGTCATGGGTTACCACACGTTGGGCCCCATAACTGGTCAGAATGCCGACACTTTGTGCAGACTAACAAAAGATAGGTGATCGGCCTACCGGACAAGAGATTCCTCATTCTCTATACCTAAACAATAACTAGGTGTCCATTCCAGCAAAATACAGTCACTTGACTGAAAAATAAACTGCTAGCTCGGACCGGCACAACCTACTGGACTGACATCTTATTTGGGAAGGACACACTCCTCAGAGGTGGCCTCCTACATAGAGACTTACCCAAAACCTTCAAAGACTAGCCCTAGTAGTCCACCCTTGTTGAGTACTCAATGACGTTTCCCACTTGGGAGAAAGTAAACAAAACACCGTTCCACATGAAAATGGCAATTAAGGTTTCCAAAGTCTTTGTCAAAATTAGTTTTGGAAAGAGTTTTGAGTTTGAGTAAATCTGCGTATTGATTTCCAAATAGTTTGTTTGTCTGACATAAGAAATAAGTTAGTCCTCAATTGCCTTTGCAGAACTGAGTGTCCATGCACTCTACATTTGGCTTGCCATAATAAACATTTTACATCAATCAGGCTTTATGCAGGAGCTTACCTGATCCTTAGCTTGAATAAAATAAAGGTCTTCAACAGTTGTCCTAACCCTACCTGGGGTAAATATAAACCACAATCAATCTCAAGCCAAAATCCACTTTCACAAATAAGACTAGTTCAATTCACTACTACCGTGATCCTAGTGTCCCAAGCTTTAGGGCCAAATAATAAATAAAATGGGTTTATAAGCTAAGTCTAGTTTGATATTTAAATAATTAGTGTTCTGGGAAATAGGTACTAATAAGTTGATGGTCTAAATCTTGCAAAGAAAAATTTAGAATTTATTTGAAGAAGAGTCTTAGGTGGTATTAGGTAAAATAATGATTTATTAATAATTTAGTTGTTAGAAAATAATTGATAACTAAAATTAGTTGAAAATAAATTTTAATGAGTCTTGCTTGAAAAATAATAAATAAATTTTAATAGGCTTTGATTAAAAGATAATAATTAAATTTTAATAATAAATATTTTACTTATTATGATTATTTCCATAAAAGGCTTTATTTGATCAGATAATACCTATATATTTTATTTCTTTCAAAACCACTATTTATTTGACTAAAATATCCTTATTATATATATAATAGTCCAAAATATACCTTCCTAGGGTTTTTTCGAATTTACTAGAAAAATTATAATATTAAATATTTTAATGATGAAATAAAATTAGCTTTGGGACAACTAGATCATGATCATATTTCTATTGCTAACTACAATCATGAACATTTGCAACCCTTCAATTCATCAAATCATCCAAATCATGCATAATAGCCTAGATCTAAATTTATCAAGAAATGATCTAACCTCTACTAGCATAAATAGAATCATGGTTTCAATAATTCAACATGAATACAAATCCTATTCATCAAAGGTGGCATAATCTCTAGCATACTTGATCACAAATACTACCTATGACATGGAGGCATGCATTAAACCCTAAAAACACCATACAATCAACCAAGATAATCAACTCATGCATAGATCCCATCTCCATGATAAACAAACATTTATTAATGCTTCAATCTCAACTCATCACAACAATACATGCTCAAACCCTATTCATAATCCATCTTCTACTAATATCATCCTAAAGACATGAATATAGAATTTAAAAGGAGGGTTAAAAAGGCTTACTTGAGTGGTGAATACCTTGAAGGAGTTTCGAATGGATCTCAACTCCTAGATGTCTAAATCCGTCCAAGGAAGATGAAGAAAGCATGGCCATGGTTGATGAAATCATTCGGCCAAGAGGGAGAATGGTTTAGCCAAGAGAGAGAGAGAGAGAGAGAGATAGAGAGAGAGAGAGAGAGTCCATTAGCATGCTTATTCATATTTATATTCATTAGAGGTCAAAGATTAGAGAAGATGAAGTTGTTTGTACAAACTTACCTTGAAGGTGTTCTTGAGCCTTCACAAAATTTCTGGGTTTTTATCCAAAAGAGCACGTTAGATTTTGGAGTATGATGTTAAAACTGGTATGGATGGACTCTTGGTAGTGTATAGATGAAATCTAGAATTTTTAGAAGAAGTTTGAAGTGATTTGGAGAGGTATTAGGCGAAAGGAAGGAGTAGGTGTTCTTGGTGTGCTATGTGTTCTTGAAGGTTGAAGAGAATAGAGAGGTTTTGTTCAAGGCTGGCTGAATTTCTAAAGGGATTAGGGTTGGCCGACTACTTGTAAGGTTTTGGTAGATGATTTTCTGGTTTGGTAGGGAAAAAGAAAGGCTAGTTGTTGAAATCCTTTAAGAATATTTTTGGGAAGCAAATTTGGAAACTAAGTATAACAAGAATATCTGTGATTATTGGAGAGCTTTTGAGAAGCTGCCATGGCCGACTGCTTGTGCAGTATTTTGACTGGATGAAAGCTGGTTGAAGGAGGCTAAGGGTGGCCAAAAATAAGGAGTATAATGGTGAAGGAAAGGTCTGGTTGTTTGAGGGATATTTTATGGAAGGTTGCTAAATTATGGTGGCTGAAATTTTGGTATCCAATCATGCTATGATTACAGTAATTTTTTTGGAAATCTTTTAGGGCAGCCATGATCGGATTTTCGTGCAGAAGCTTGGGGAGGACAATGGAGTTCAGTTCATGGCTGTTTTAGGGTGGTTTGTGCAGAATAAGGGTGGAGTTTCTGCTGGGGCTGAATTAGGAAACAAGCCGGAAAAAAAATTCTGCACAGGATTTTATCAAGGGCTGAAATTTTTCTGGGCAGTTTTAGCTGCCATTTTCAACCCGATTTGCAGAGGATTTGAAGGCCATTTCAGAGGTCTTTCAAGTCTGGTTTCCAGCCTTCTTTATGGAGGTTAAAAAATGGCTAAAATTCTGAACAAAAACTGAAAGAAAACAGCTTAGTTTCGGACCTCCAAAGCTGCGAATTTGCCCGGGGATTTTTCTGGTTTTGCACAGCCTTTGTGCTGTCCGAAAATGGCCAGAAAAATTCAGGTTTCAAGCTGATCAAAATGGCCATTTTTTGGCAGCATTTGGGAGGGAAAAATGGCTAAGAATTTTGACACCATGAAGGCACAAGTAGCTCAAAAACTTTCAATTCAATACAAGAAAGAAAATGAACCTAGCTAGAGTGAAGTTTTAGAAAGTTCACTAGGGAAATTAATTCACTTGGAATCCTTTCCCCTCTTCCTTGGTTTCGGTCCATAAGATTTCTTTCACTAAGACATTTTGAACCTCCAAAGCCACAGAACATCGCTGGAATTTTTCTAGAATAAACCTGTCTTGAACAAATTGAACAAACTAATGAATTGATAAATAGGAAAAATTAAGGATCGAGAGGAAATGAATTCCCCTTAGGAATTTTGTGTAGGGTAAAAGTGTAGGACTAGGATACTCCTATTATGCCTCCCTTAGGATAACACCTCTACCCTATTCTAAAGCACCTAAGGCCGAAAATATCACTTCCCAAGCAAAAATAAAATTCAATCATGATGTAGCTCTAATGATGTAATTTGAACTCAAGACCTCAAGAATTAATTCCAAAGCTCTAACCACTAAACCACAACAACTCTTGTTTTTATTTTCTCCCTAAAATATTTTTTCTATTTAATACTCAAGCTATCTCCCCATTTTTAACTCAAGCAAAACTTACAATTTTGCCCTTCTCACTCAATACTCACAATCAAGCGTTCGAGATAATAAAACATAAATCCAAAGCACATAAAATCATATAAAAATATATTTAAACATGCAATAAAATATGATATGTATCCCAACCCCCTTACTCTAAGGTTGGTTTTGACTGGGGTTTCACAGCATCAAAAGTGTTCAACTAGTAATTGCAAACCAACAATCAATTTGTTACAACTACTATATTTGTTCTTATCACAACTTGTTAAAGATGAAAGCACATCCCAAAACACCAAGCATTCATAACTCTATATCTAAAACCCAAAATTTTCTACAATCGATAGTAACTACTATTGATAGAAATATCAAATAACAATTAAATAAAAAGCTGCAACAATGTTTAACAAGTATAAATAATGTGCTCCTGTTTAATCTAGCAAATAAAAACAATCATAGTACTTTATAATTTAAATACAAATTTTATAGATAATAAACTTTATATCACATATATTATCTGGCAAACTATATGTATACTCTCTTTTAGAAAATAGTGACTCATTCATAAATACAAGATATTGATAAACAGTATTTTATTGATGCTAAATAATGGTTGAAATAAGATTAATTGATATTTAAACTATAGTTTTGGTACCATTATTAAGTATAACAATGACAGTAATGATAATAACAATATTATTAATAACCATGACAATAATACTAATAATAAAAGATATTAGTTAAATATTTTCTAATAGCAATAATGTTTTAAATAACAAGCTGTATAAAATTACACATGTGTATAGTTATGTGTATATATAGATAGACATCCAATACGTGAATAAAGTTAATGTACTAGTTATAAATCATAGCAAACTAAAATTAATGGTTTGAATAATAATCATAATTTGCATAATATAGATGACATTGATATATAAATTCTATTCATAGTATTGCATACTTTGCATAATTTCTCATCACATAACACCTATCAATCATAAAAATGATTTCATATGAAAACCACAACTTTAATCATGTTATACACTCAAATGTGTAGTATATCTTAAAATAAAGGAAAGTTTAACAAACATAATATCTCCCACTCTCTATCCACAGAAATCACATATACTACCATCTCCTACTCAAATGTCATCGCAATAAAACAATATAAATCACTCCACAAATTCATCGTCTCAACACCTCATCATAGCATCACTTAGCATAATATGAGTTCATTGAAAGCAAAGGTTAAAACAAGAGTTACTTGTTTGAAGATGGGTCTAATTTGAAGGTGACATTTTGATGATCAAGGGGTCTTAATTGCTTTAAATATCTTGCCTCAAACTTCTTTCAAACAATTCCATCAGATTGAAGGAAAATCAAACCAAAACAATATTTAAGTTCTAATCAAGAATAAGAAAAGAAGAACAAAAAACCAAAGATCTTGATTTATTTGGATTGGTCTAGCCTTAGTGGGTATCATTGATTCTTCAAAATCATCAATGTATGGTAGGCTGACAATATGCTTTTTCCTTTCCCAAAAAGCAGTGGGGACATCTGAGCAGATTTGTTTTTCAAAATCTTTACGAATGGATTCTATTTTATTTTGAATGTCTTTTAGTTGTAGCTGGCTTTGGATTCTTGTATACTTTATGTCTTCTTTGATAAAGTCTATCTGTTGCTCACGACAAAGAATCTTTCTTTTTAAAAGATTGACATTTTTGGTGAGTGGGCTTTGCAGAAAGGAGAAAGTGACTGGTATTGATCCTATTTCGGTGTGAACACCATGTTGGTCTACACTAAAGGGATAGATCTGAGTGAGGAATGGGATTCCTAAAATTAAGTCTTGACTTAAGTCTTTAGTAATTAGGAAGGAATTCATGAAACAAAACTGTTTATTGCAAATATGAGCATTGGATAATTTATATTTGATTTTTAACTGTTCACCTACAGCAGTATATAACTTAGAACCTGTTTTTTCTAAATATTTCGTAGGGATTAAGCCTTCACAGATACAATTTTGATCTGCTCCAGAATCAAGAAGAGCTACCAACTGAATTGAAAAATCTCCTATTTTGAGAAGGATAGGAATGTACCACTTTTGAAAAGTTATCTGAGAAATGGCTGAAATATAATCTGGATTATTTTCATTTTGTTCTATTTCTTCGTCTGCAGTAGGATCTATTAAAGGCTTATCTAATTTCTGTTTCACTAATTCCGTATTTATTTGATTAATGTCAGAAATTCTTTGATCATTTTGTTCTTTTAACCATTTAACTTTCAGTTTAAGTTCTTTTATTTCTAATTTTAATTCTTGCAGGGAATCAGAAGGTTCTTCTTTTTGTTTTCCTTTAAATTTATCAAATACTTCTTTTAAATTGTAGGGTTCTACTCGTACTTTTGGATTAAGAACTAATTCTTTGACTTTTAACAAATATTCTTTCTTAACTGTTTCATCCTGAATATGATCTAAAAGTTCAAAGAAAAGTTCTTTATTTGCTTTAGTGATTACGTTAACTTGATTATGCTGTTTTCTGCTAATCATACAAAGTTCTCCTATTGCACAGGTACATAAGCCTGTACAATCACAAGAAGATTGTTCACTAAAATCTGATTCAGAGGATTTTTCTTGGATTTCAAACACTTCTTCTGCTTCACTATCGCTAGTGTCTGATGAAGGAGGGGAATCATATTGATCAAGGATTTGATTAATCTGTTCTAGAGTGTCTTTTGGTAAAGAAAGCTGATTAACCTTTTTCTTCTTTTTAGCTTTTAGTTTACACTCATCTGCTTTCTGACCTCGTTTTCCACAAAAGTAACATTTAATGGTAGGTTTGGAAGACTTATCTTTTCTTTTAAAAGGCTTAGAAGTTCTTTCTTTTTTAAAGCTTCGCTTCTTGTCCTTTTTTAATTTTTTAGATGGTGGAGTTATTCGGGAAAATCCAAAAATTTCACAGAAATTACCTAATTCTTTTTTAGAGTTCTTATGATAGGATTCCATTTGATTTTTGAGTTTTAGGTCTGTGCATAAATCTGCACCTGCTTGGTTTACATAACTAATTAACTGGCCATATGCTAAATGGTCATAAGGAATTGCGTTTCCAAAGTCTAATTTTAGCTTTTGTCTAACCTTTTCTGCAAATAAAGGAGGTAAACCAAAAATAAATCATTCTTTCCAGAATGCATGATGGCAATCTGTTCTTAGCATAACCTTTTGTAAAAACATACCTTTGTACCATCTAAAATCATGTAGCTTAGGACAGGTTAAATTTGTAAGGATTTCAGAACTTCTATCTGCTAATTGTTGAGGGTTTCCTACAAAATGTTGAGTTAAAGTAAACATGAAAGTATTTAGACAGTCAGGAACTGTGTCTGATGCTTGAGTGGGTTGACCACTGGCATTTGAGATTATTTTTGTTTGGACTTTTGTGGCATTTAAAATTTATTGGCGTTGTGGTTTAGAAAGATAGGTATTCCACCACCCATGAAGGACACCAGTAAATTCGGTGGTAAGGATAAGAAGAATGTTGCTATCAAAATTAGTAGGATTTTTACACTTAATGGCAGTGATAGCCATGGACATTTCTTCAATTACATTTAAAATACTATGTTCAGACATTCCATCTATATTCCATTCTGTAATATCTTCTCCTGTAAATGCTACTCTAGGATCAAGATGGCGTTCTTCGAATTGAACATCTGGAAAGGATGGTCTAGGATAGTAATTCATAGTATATGGATTGGCAAATCATGGTTGTTGTATTTTTTAAGTCCTTTTATTTCCAGTGAGCTTATTGAGCTGTTCAGGAGAGGGATCAATATCTATTAAAGAAACTGGCTGATGTAAAGTTTGAAGATGTGTCTTACTAGATTCGGGATGATCTTCAGTTTTTAGCGTTTTTAGTTTTTCATTGATTTCTTTAATAAAATCTACACCTTCTATGTCCATTGTTCTTTTAGTAAGTTTTATGTTTGTGGGTTCATATAATATAGACTTAAACACTGGATTAGGATCTACGGATTGTTTTGGATTGAACTGTTTGAATTGTAGGATTTCTCTTACAGAAGACTTGCTATCTAATTGTTCTACTTTGCTAGCCATAGTGACTAACATCTGATTAGTGTAATTATTCTGTTGAATTACTTTGTTGAGATCCTTATTAGTTACATCTCCTTGTCTATCTAAATTTTCTAACTTAAAAAGGAGAGGCTGTAATTACATGATTTTCTACAGGGATTTTAATTTCTTCTGCTGGAGGGAAAACTGATTCTCTAACTTCATTCTTGGTTGTATACCATTTCTTGTTGATGACATTTAATATATATTTTTTCTGATATCTAATTAGCTCATACCAGTCGAAGAAATCTAAATGCTGTTTCATTTTAATCTGATCAGAATAATACTGTTGTAAGAGTCTAGCTCTTTCTGGTTCAGAAACTGTAGCAAAATACCATTTACATTTTATCTTATTACATGGCCTGTTCCATAACTTACGAAGGTAATCCTTGTCAAGGGTAAAATCTTTTTCAGAAGTTAAAACCATTAAAGTAGAAGGCATATTCATTTCTAATTGAGTAGGGCTTTCTGAGTTAATACTTATGTTTTCTTCATAATTTACTTTAGGGATTTCTCCACTAAAGTCTACGTTATATACTTTAGGAATTTCTCCAGAAAATTCTAAACTACTGAATCGTCTACTGCTTTGGGTTCTGGGTAAAGAGAAAGAAGATGAAGCTGCTGAAAAGGATTTTCTCCTAAATTCCAATTCTATATAACCTGTTGATGTTTCTGTTATTTTCCCTAATGTCTTGGATTCATAATGCTTTTTAGGATTAATGATGTTATCAAAATTCCAGGTAGGGTTTTGGAGAACATTATCCCACTTAATCATTCGAGGGACAAAAGTATCAGAACTTTCAAAGTTTGTTTCTAATAGGCAAGTTTCCTTTGGATTTCCTATATGCTGTTTGGCTTTAGGATTTATTGTAGTTTTCAATACCTTCTAATAAACACGGTAAATTAAACCAAGAGGTTTTGATCCTAATTCAAATTCCAAATTTTTTGTTTGGATGTTAAGGGTTAAGGTTTTAAGAATGTGTGGATCTGTTAGATCTACAGTGAAATTTGGGTAATGATTAAAATATACTGGACCATAGGCTGTATTGGTTTCAAGGACTGCAAGCAAACTGTTTTGAAAATCGAGAAGCCTACTATCTCTCAGAAGAAGGCAGATCGGGGCATCGATTCCTAATCGATAAAGAGGTTTGATTGCTACTTGAACTAATCCAATATGAAGATATCGGTATTTATTCTTTTTATGCTGTTCTAAGGTAACTGGATTTAGAAGCTGAATTGTACCATATGGCTGATTTACGGACACTGTTTTCTCTGTTGTTTTGATTGTATAGCATTGAACTAAATAAAACATTCCTTTTTCATAAATCTTATCAAATTTTTCTATTGGTAAATTCCAATTCATTAATCAGGATTCAATATATCTCGGTGATATCATGCAATCTTTTTTACTGTTGATAAAGCTGTAGGGTCCTTTTTTCTCTTTTTCTTTTAGAGTGTAGTCATGTCATTATGGGCTCTGGCATAGGTATGCTTGAGCGATACCAGAAGGGTTGTCCATGTCTCTGTTGTCATACAGGCTGTATTCGGGCTGAGACTCTGATTCACTTTCGTCGTCATCAGCTTGTTGAAGTTGTTGCTGTAAAAGCTGCAATTGAAGTTGCAATTCTGTTTTGCTAATTTTCTTCTTTCCTTTGCTGGAGGAGGATTGGGCATCTGACACTTTCTGATCTGGTTTTAGAACTGGAGTCCAACCTTTGACTCTTATCTCTTTGCAGAGATATTTTACATTTTCAATCTGATTGAGCTTATAGCCCCATCCTAATACAAAACATATTTTCTTTTCAACATAAAATTTACAAAGCTGATTGTTCAAAGTTAAACCCTGAATTTGACTTTCTATTACAAACTGGTTGAACTTTTTCAAGTGCTGGCTAGATAAAGTGGATTTGCTTCCACCAAAGGTCTTCCACCAAGCGTAGAACCATCTTGGGATAGGATTGATTGCATCTTTGCCATATTTGACAAACCAGGTGTGTGTGTGTGTGAGGTCTCGGAGGTACATAAAATTGTACCAAGCATCTATATAATCCATAAAGTTGTATGTGGGAGGTTTAAAAGGTGTTTTGAACTGAATAGGGGTGTAGATACTGGTGACCGGCCAATTGTTGAGGTCAAGGATTTTCATAATCCTGCATTTAGAATAGGCTATGCGTTTGTCGGCTCTGTTCAAATTTCTTTCATGTTCAAACTCAATTGAACCTGTTTCAAAAAGAATATGCTCGTAGTAGAGACGGGATTTTTGGGATTCTGATTTGAAAATATGGCTGGATTGACGGTAGGCTTCTGGATGAAGTTTGGTAACTAATTCTCTTTCAGGAAGAGCTGTTAACTCTCTGGGAAGAGCTAGTATTGGGATGACTATTTTTTGGAGAAATTTAATTTTCTCTTTGGTTGAAGAAAGGGTTGGTTTTTCTGGTTTAGTTGGCGTCTTCGGGACAACTGCTTCCTTAAAGGAAGTGGGGATAGGTGTAGTGTAGAATGATAAATCTGTTTTCTGAGTTTCTATGTTTTTTGAGGAGGCTGGGTTGAAGAGATCCATTGTGAGCGGTGACTTGCTCACAGAATTGGATGGGAGAGATGGGAAAGAATTGAGTACTATAAAACGATTACCTTGTGGTGGTCGAAACCGTGGTTGTTGATCCATGCTGAATTGTGCTGATTGAGGTTGGTATTTATAGGCAGAAGGAATGAGCTCCAGCACTGAAGCAGTACTCATCACAGTGTTGAATACTGTGTTAAAAGTCATATGCGTCCTTGAAAAACTCTCTAGTTAAGAAATCGGGAAGGGAATTGTTTTCTCCTTTGATGAATTCAATTTCAAAATCAAAGCTGGATAAAAGTGCTTGCCACTGGCAAAAATCTGTTTGGATACTAAATTTTTAACATCTTTTTGCAAAACATCTTTTGCTGCTTTACAATCAATTCTGAGTAAAAACTTTTGATTTATCAAATCGTCTTGAAATTTGGAAATGCATAAAACAATGGCAAGGATTTCTTTCTTAATGGTGCTATAATTCTTTTGACTTGAAAGCCAAATGCCTGAATGAAATCTGACCAACTGTTCAGTAGGGTAATTATGTTTTTTATGTGTGAGTATACCACCATAACCGAAATCTGATGCGTCTGTTTCAACAATCATGAATGCTGTTGGATCTGGGATTCCTAGACAAGGAAGTTTTTTGACTATCTGTTTAATTTTCTTAACAGTTTGGGTTTATTCTAAACCCCAAGGGATTGGATCTTTCCTTAAATGCTTATATAAAGGTTCACAGATGATTCTAAGATTAGGAATAAAGTCTGATATATAATTTAAACATCCTAAAAAATCTTTGAAGCTGAGTTTTGTCTTTAATTTCATCCGGGAATTTATCTGCAAATTCAATTACTCTACAAATTGGTTGGTATGTACCTTGAGTTAGATTATGACCTAAAAATCTGATTTTAGTTTGGCAAAGTTTGAGTTTGGATGCACTTACTACCAGCCCATTTTTTCGTGATGATTTCACGAAAAAGACGTAAATGTTTAAGATGTTGTTCAAAAGATTCACTGAAGATTAAAACATCATCAATATAGACAATGGTAAAAGCAGAATAAGGGTTAAAGATATCATTCATTACTTTTTGGAATTCATTGGGTGCATTCTTTAAACTGAAAGGCATAACATTCCATTCATATTGACCAAATGGAACATTAAAGGCTGTTTTATATCTATCTTTTTCTGTAATCTGAATTTGCCAAAATCCTAATTTCATATCAAATTTACTATAAAGAACTGCTTTATAAGTTCGTTTCAACAAATCTCGTTTGTTGGGAATAGGATATCTTATCCATTTTAAGACTTTGTTTAATGGCTTATAGTTGATTACTAGTCTTGGAACGCCTCTTTCTTTTTCTGCATTTTTATTAACATAAAAAGCAGAACAAGACCAAGGTGATCGGGATTCTCTAATTAGAGCCTTTTGTAATAAGTCGGAAATTTCTAATTTACAATGTTCAACTAGTTCTTGATTTATTTGGATTGGTCTAGCCTTAGTGGGTATCATTGATTCTTCAAAATCATCAATGTATGGTAGGCTGACAATATGCTTTTTCCAATTCTGTGAGCAAGTCACCGCTCACAATGGATCTCTTCAACCCAGCCTCCTCAAAAAACATAGAAACTCAGAAAACAGATTTATCATTCTACACTACACCTATCCCCACTTCCTTTAAGGAAGCAGTTGTCCCGAAGACGCCAACTAAACCAGAAAAACCAACCCTTTCTTCAACCAAAGAGAAATTTGAATTTCTCCAAAAAACAGTCATCCCAATACTAGCTCTTCCCAGAGAGTTAACAGCTCTTCCTGAAAGAGAATTAGTTACCAAACTTCATCCAGAAGCCTACCGTCAATCCAGCCATATTTTCAAATCAGAATCCCAAAAATCCCGTCTCTACTACGAGCATATTCTCTTTGCAACAGGTTCAATTGAGTTTGAACATGAAAGAAATTTGAACAGAGCCGACAAACGCATAGCCTATTCTAAATGCAGGATTATGAAAATCCTTGACCTCAACAATTGGCCGGTCACCAGTATCTACACCCCTATTCAGTTCAAAACACCTTTTAAACCTCCCACATACAACTTTATGGATTATATAGATGCTTGGTACAATTTTATGTACCTCTGAGACCTCACACACACACACACACCTGGTTTGTCAAATATGGCAAAAATGCAATCAATCCTATCCCAAGATGGTTCTACGCTTGGTGGAAGACCTTTGGTGGAAGCAAATCCACTTTATCTAGCCAGCACTTGAAAAAGTTCAACCAGTTTGTAATAGAAAGTCAAATTCAGGGTTTAACTTTGAACAATCAGCTTTGTAAATTTTATGTTGAAAAGAAAATATGTTTTGTATTAGGATGGGGCTATAAGCTCAATCAGATTGAAAATGTAAAATATCTCTGCAAAGAGATAAGAGTCAAAGGTTGGACTCCAGTTCTGAAACCAGATCAGAAAGTGTCAGATGCCCAATCCTCCTCCAGCAAAGGAAAGAAGAAAATTAGCAAAACAGAATTGCAACTTCAATTGCAGCTTTTACAGCAACAACTTCAACAAGCTGATGACGACGAAAGTGAATCAGAGTCTCAGCCCGAATACAGCCTGTATGACAACAGAGACATGGACAACCCTTCTGGTATCGCTCAAGCATACCTATGCCAGAGCCCATAATGACATGACTACACTCTAAAAGAAAAAGAGAAAAAAGGACCCTACAGCTTTATCAACAGTAAAAAAGATTGCATGATATCACCGAGATATATTGCAAAATCATTCAGTTAACAACAGCACATGGTGGACCCTTCCACTCACAAAGACTCTTAGAGCCATTCTTCATCATGGCCGACAACATTATTCCATCCTCCACTCAAGTGGACCTCACTGCAATAATGCGGACTTCAATCAGAGAAACTTACTCCCTCGCTGCCTATATAAGATAGCATGTGATCAAAGATATGCAGACTCATTCACCCTTGAATCCTTCTGAGGGTGAAGACTCCCTCTATCTAGATATCTATAGCACTTGTTATAGCTTTCGTACCTTTGTACTTCATTCAGATATTGTGTAACCAGTTAATTTCTTTGTAAAATCAGCAGTTTTATCAGCAATATATCCTGGGTCTCAAATTGGTATCAGAGCCAAGTGCTCCATTTCATGCATCATGAAACCCTCTATGATTTGTAAAATCATGACCGAGTAAGTTCATTTACTTTCTTTCTCTAAGTCTTGCTTGATGTAGTTTATTCCGATTTCTTTTGTTTTCAAGTATTATGCCCTTTCATATGTTTCTTCAAGTATTCTTAAACTATAATGGTTGATAGTTAACAGTGAGAGCAGCTAGTACGTTGGTCAGCCCATAACCGATGGATTAGGTCGTTATTAGCCGTGTGAGGCGTTGTTTAGCCCGGACCCGGGGGTGGTCCCGTAGCTCTCAACCACAAGCATAGTGTTAGGTGTGTCCTAAGAAGAAACAAAGAAACATAGGCTAAGGCATAATTCTAAAGAACAACAGAATTCGTATTAAATTATTCTAGCATAGACAAAGAGAGAGAGAAAGTAATTTTCTACCATGGCATCTAACCTCTCAGATATCGATATAGATTCAGTCAATGATTTAGAAGTCAGTTCCCAACTAGATCGCATTGAATCCAGATTAATGAATTGGAATTTACCAATAGAAAAATTTCATAAGATTTATGAAAAAGGAATGTTTGATTTAGTTCAAAGCTATACAATCAAAACAACAGAGAAAACAGTGTCCATAAATCAGCCTTATGGTACAATTCAGCTTCTAAATCCAGTTACCTTAGAACAACATAAAAAGAATAAATACCGATATCTTCATATTGGATTAGTTCAAGTAGCAATCAAACCTCTTTATTGATTAGGAATCGATGCCCCGATCTGCCTTCTTCTGAGAGATAGTAGGCATCTCGATTTTCAAAACAGTTTGCTTGCAGTCCTTGAAACCAATATAGCCCATGGTCCAGTATATTTTAATCATTACCCAAACTTCACTGTAGATCTAACGGATCCACACATTCTTAAAACCTTAACCCTTAACATCCAAACAAAAAATTTGGAATTTGAATTAGGATCAAAACCTCTTGGTTTAATTTATCATGTTTATTATAAGGTAATGAAAACTACAATAAATCCTAAAGCCAAACAGCATATAGGAAATCCAAAGGAAATTTGTCTATTAGAAACAAACTTTGAAGGATCTAATACTTTTGTCCCTCGAATGATTAAGTGGGATAATGTTCTCCAAAACCCTACCTGGAATTTTGATAACATCATTAATCCTAAAAAGCATTATGAATCCAAGACATTAGGGAAAATAACAGAAACATCAACAGGTCAAATAGAATTGGAATTTAGGAGAAAATCCTTTTCAACAGCTTCATCTTCTTTCTCTTTACCCAGAACCCAAAGCAGTAGACGATCAGTAGTTTAGAATATTCTGGAGAAATTCCTAAAGTAAATAACCTCGACTTTAGTGGAGAAATCCCTAAAGTAAATTATGAAGAAAACATAAGTATTAAGTCAGAAAGCCCTACTTAATCAGAAATGAATATGCCTTCTACTTTAATGGTTTTAACTTCTGAAAAAGATTTTACCCTTGACAAGGATTACCTTCGTAAGTTATGGAATAGGCCATGTAATAAGATAAAATGTAAATGGTATTTTGCTACAGTTTCTGAACCAGAAAGAGCTAGACTCTTACAACAGTATTATTCTGATCAGATTAAAATGAAACAGCATTTAGATTTCTTCGACTGGTATGAGCTAATTAGATATCAGAAAAAATATATATTAAATTTCATCACCAAGAAATGGTATACAACCAAGAATGAAGTTAGAGAATCAGTTTTCCCTCTAGTAAAAGAAATTAAAATCCATGTAGAAAATCATGTAATTACAGCCTCTCGTTTTAAGTTAGAAAATTTAGATAGACAAGGAGATGTAACTAATAAGGATATCAACAAAGTAATTCAACAGAATAATTACACTAATCAGATGTTAGTCACTATGGCTAGCAAAGTAGAACAATTAGATAGCAAGTCTTCTGTAAGAGAAATCCCACAATTCAAATAGTTTAATCCAAAACAATCCGTAGATCCTAATCCATTGTTTAAGCCTATATTATATGAACCCACAAACATAAAACTTACTAAAGGAACAATGGACATAGAAGGCGTAGATTTTATTAAAGAAATCAACGAAAAACTAAAAACGCTAAAAACCAAAGAACATCCCGAATCTAGTAAGATACATCTTCAAACTTTACATCAGCCAGTTTCTTTAATAGATATTGATCCCTCTCCTGAACAACTCAATAAGCTCACTGGAAATAAAAGGACTTCAAAAATACAACAACCACGATTTGCCAATCCATATACTAGGAATTACTATCCTAGACCATCCTTTCCAGATGTTCAATTCGAAGAACGCCATCTTGATACTAGAGCAACATTTACAGGAGAAGATATTACATAATGGAATGTAGATGGAATGTCTGAACATAGTATTTTAAATGTAATTGAACAAATGTCCATGGCTATCACTGCCATTAAGTGTAAAAATCCTACTAATTCTGATAGCAACATTCTTCTTATCCTTACCACCGGATTTACTGGTGTCCTTCATGGGTGGTGGAATAACTATCTTTCTGAACCACAACGCCAATAAATTTTAAATGCCACAAAAGTCCAAACAAAAATAATCCCAAATGCCAGTAGTCAACCCACTCAAGCATCAGAAACAGTTCCTGACTGTCTAAATACTTTCATGTTTACTTTAACTCAACATTTTGTAGGAAACCCTCAATAATTAGCAGATAGAAGTTTTGAAATCCTTACAAATTTAACCTATCCTAAGCTACATGATTTTAGATGGTACAAAGATATGTTTTTACAAAAGGTTATGCTAAGAACAGATTGCCATCATGCGTTCTGGAAAGAACGATTTATTTCTGGTTTACCTCCTTTATTTGCAGAAAAGGTTAGATAAAAGCTAAAATTAGACTTTGGAAACGCAATTCCTTATGACCATCTAGCATATGGCCAGTTAATTAGTTATGTAAACCAAGCAGGTGCAGATTTATGCACTTACTAGCAGCCCAAAATTGAACATTGTAAATGGAGAAGTAATGGAGAAGTAGAATAAATGGAAATGGTAGATGAAAATTATTAATAAAGGAGTTGGTGAGATGCTTGGTTTCAATTAAGAACAAGAAGACTAAATGATAGATATTTTCTAGTAGTTTACTAGGCTTTGAATTTTAAATTTCAAAGACCTAAAATAATAGAATTATAGCTGAGTTTAGAAGGAGTCTAAGGTTATTCAATAGTGAAGTTTCAACTACTAAGAAGGGAGAAGAAGAATGGAGGCTTTAGTGCTTGTGCTGGCAAAAAACTTAAAGATAATGAAGGCTGGAATTTTAGTTGTTTGGTATGGAATCTAAGCTCATTTAGTAGAGTAAAGTTTGGCGGGTTTTGAGGTATAGTAATGATGCTTTTGGTTGCCATGGAGAAAGGAAGAAAGTGGCAGCTTGTATTTTTTTTCAAGAAGGCTGAAAATATGAAGAGGAGAAATGTTGGAAAAATTCTGATGAAGTAGTGTTATAAAAGCTGTGAAAATTCTGATCATGTATGCTTAATTGTAGAGGAAAATTTAGGGATTTGTTTAGAAAAAATTCAAACTATTTTGAATAGATTTTGGAGCTAAAAAGTTGGAGTATTTTGAGGGATTGTAATGGAAGCTTGACAGGCTACCTTGATGAAGAACAAGGAATGAAGTTGAAGATAATTATTAGTGTCTAATGCCTAAATAATTCCAATGCTGGTATAGAAGAAGAATGCAAAAATAAAGGCTAACAAAATCTTTATGTTTTGATGGAAAGAACTAAGAGTTGAAAAGTTGTTTTTGTTATGCTGAAATAAATAAAGAACAATTTCCAGCTTTCATACACATTAAAGAAAACTGATTAGGGATGAAGAACGTAAAGCTAGCTTAAACATTTGGTCACAAGAAAGAATGTTGTAACCGAGTGGCCTAAGGGAATGAACTAAAGAATTTTCCAGCTTTTAGCTAAACCAACAATCAACAAGATATAGTTTCCTTCGGAGATAATTTAGGTAGTTCAATTTTGAATAAGCAAGAATTTTTCAACCATGATTTTAGAGATTCCTAGAAATTCCTCTACTTAATTCTTTCTTATATTTCGGCCAGCTCTTGCTCAACCAAAGTTGAAAGTTTAGATCTAGCAACTCTCCTAAAACTTCAGGACAAGAACATAAGAATCGGAGAATTTAAAAAGAAATGGAATTCAAATTTTGAACTTATTATAAAAATGGGTAGCTGAAATTGTATTAGATTCTTTTCAAAACAAGATCGAGAAGGTTCGAAGATTTCAATTTAAACTTCCCAAGATATCCTCCCATAGCCCATTAAATGTAAGAAGGAATTTAAATATTAGTTGGGGTGTTCCAACCGACCCAAGAGATAGTAGGAGATTAAAAACCAAAATAATTTTGTAGCAAATGGGATTTGAACTTAAGTCTCCAGGATATAGATAGCAAGCCCTAACTACTTAACCACAACCACTCTTGTGTTCTCCTTGCACCATAAAATCCCTTTCCTCTTAGTTCTAAAGCTGTCTAGTTCTTCCTTCATAGATAAAAAATATAAATTTTTCGAGTTCCAAATAAAATTTCAATACTATGGTGGCACATATAAATAATTTTAGAAACTATAGAGTTTATTTCATAAAATATATGCAAATGCATTATGCCGTGAAATGCAATCCATTCCTCTTACTCTAAGGGGGGTATTAGGTAGTGTTTTACATCCTCCTCTCATTAGAAGAATTTCATCCAGAAATTCAAAATTTAATATCTTTACAACAAACTAGGGTACCTGCCCTTTACCTATTCTTCTGTCTCCTATATAGCATCCTGAATTATGTGATGCTCCCATAAGATATTTACCATTGGTATCTGTTTGCTCTAAAGGGTCTTGATGCTTTAATCCATAGTCCTAACAGGCTTCTCCGTTTAACTCAAATCGGGCTGCAGAATCAAAGGTTCATTATTCAACATGTGCTCTAGGTCAGGAGTATATTTCTTTAATTGAAACACGTGAAACATATCTTGTATTCCTATTAAACCATCTGACAGGTCCTATCTACAAGCAACATACCCAATGTTCTCTATATCTGGAAATGGACCCAAATATCTCAGACTTAACTTGTCCCCCTTTGGATGATTCTAGATTCCTTTACTAGCAATCTTCTCTATATCCGAAAATGGACCTAAATATCTCAGACTTAACTTGCCCCCTTTTAGTTTCTTCAGGATTCCCTTACTAGCAGTCAATTTCATGAATGCTTGATCATCAACTTGGAAAATTTCCAGTTCTTTTGTCAGCAGTAGGGTAAAATCAACCTATCCTAGGTCCAACTTGCTCACTGAACATTAGTAGCTAAGTTATAAATTCTGTAGAGACTAGAACAGAAGATAGGAGGATTTTGCAACCTCAATGGAAGAATAGTGATCAAAATGACATTTCAGAGTGAGAAAGGAAAATATTGACATATTCGATTATCAAAAAGCTATTATGGTTGTAGAAAACCTGATGCTTCTATAATTAGAAAACAACGTGCATTTATCAGGAGTAGCAGAAGATATTAAACCAAAAAATTAGCACATGGGGTCACTAGGATTTTGGGGAATATAAAAAACTATTATAGAAAATATACCAGTCAAGTTATATTGAATCCAAAGAATGAAGATGATCTTGTAGTAGTCGAATATGGTCTTAATATAGTTAGAAATATATAATTAATATGAAAGTGATACAGGAGAAATTATGTATAATACTAATAAGTTTAATGTGAAGTAATTGCGAAGCATAAGTGAAGTTCGTAAGGCCATCTTAGCTAACTACATCATGGAAGAAAATATGGTGGCTTCCATTCTTCTTGCGACGCATCCCATCATAATGCTTTAAATTCTTATTCTAGCAGAGTAAACTTAGTTGTAGATAAGGACCTTCCCTTGGACTCTTGGAGGGTCCTTTCACACTTCTCATCTACTATCTAGGGTGTATTTTCCTAAAGTAGTCAAGTCAGAGCCAATGGAAGGATTGGAATATCCCAAATGAAACTATGATAATAATCTGCTAAAGAAAATGCCATATGAAGGTGAATAAAGATGAAAAATGAAGAAAAATGAGTAAAAATAAAAAAAAATTTTGGTGCCAAGTCACTTCTGGTACGACCTATTTTTTCTTCTTGTTTTATTTTATTTTGTTCCCAAGTTAATTCTTATGACTTTTGACTTGTAATAGGTATATTCTAGACTTACTTAGGAGATGAATGGTTGAGTTTACATATCTCATTTGCTAGGTTTACTTTGTTATCTATATATATACCTCCTTACTCTTATAATAGATAGATTTTTTAGACTTAGAATATTTTTTGTAGAGAAACCAAATTCTGTCTAGAGAAGAGTGTGTAAAGGGTGATTCCCATTTTATGACCAAATCAAAGGGCCTAGCCCCACCTTTGATTCAATGTCTCTAAACTTCAAAGGGATAATCTAAATCTCTTTCTCTATTCTCAGGTGGCAGTAATTCTCTAGTGTTCTTGATTGCTTGAGTTTTTAGGTGCCTTCAAATCCCATCTTTTTGTTATAATCTCTTATAGATTAGGGTATTTTGGTGTTTTGAAGTATGCTAAATTCACCAAATCTCAATGGGTTAAGTGTATTTGCATTTAGTTCATTTGTGTGTGTGAATTTGGTAGGGAGTTAGGTGACCAACTCTAGGGTTCTTGTTTCCAAAATCAAGAGGCATCTACGTTTTTACCGTATCAAAGTGGTATCAGAGTAATATTATGTTAATTTTAATTAATACAAATTTTTTGGGTAAAGGTACAATTTTCTTCAAGAACTTGTTAAAAATTCCAGATTTTCATCACTTATTTTGGGGCTATTTTTGATTGCATAGAACTTCAAATTGTGCCATAGGCTTGTTGTAAAATTGAACCAACATGTTTAGTCGATGATTGGGCTACAATTTGAACTGTTAAAGTGCAGAAAATTTGAAATTTACTGAGTATATTTGCTGCAAGAATTTCTGGACACAATAAATTTCGTAACTCATTTTCATGCAAAATTTGTGAACTATAAAATTCAAGTGTTTGCTATATTCTTACTTTAAAATTGTTCTTTGATGTTAGTATAATCATTGGGGAGTAATTTTTCTTGTGATGCTTGAATTTTTTGGGTTTTTACAAATGTAAAACTTTTGAAACCCCTTGAGTTACAGGATTGCAGCTCAAGTGTTTGACATATTGCATCAATGAATTGTGATTGCTCATACATGACTATCTTAAGCTTTCATTCATGAACTAAATTGTCTCATAGCATAGTAGATTGTTCTTGGTGAGGTAAATCTTTCTTGTAGCCACTAGAAAGTTTGTTTCTCTTTGAATTAGTCTTGAGTTTGGGAAGCACTTGAGTGGATTGGAAAAAATGGCAAGAGGGTGAGCTCATTATAGTAAATGCCAAAGAATAGTGTAAACACGAGGGTTAAGTGACATTGATTGAGTGCTAAACATGTGAGGGTGTGAAATGAGACACTTATCTTATTTGTTTTTCTACTCAAAATTTCTCTTTAAAAAAAATAGCTAATGAGAGTTCATATAATTCATCTTCTATGAGTGCTCAAGGTGAAGTAAGTGATTTCTATGAAATGTCTCGCTCGAGAGGAGAATGTGATAACTATGATGAGGAAGAATGAGATTATGAGAAATATGAAGATGATTGTGCATTCTTATATGATTGTGATGAAGAGCAAAGTAATAGTGGAGGTACGAATAGTGGATGTGAAAAGGGAAGAACTGAGCGGATAGATTATGAGAGTGATAGAATTCTTTTGGGAGGACCTCCAAAGAAAGCAAAGGGTAAATTTCAAAATTACTCAAATAATGGAGTGCAACAAAAGGAGTATGTGCAAAAGAAGAAAGAGTATGATTGCTCTAATTGTTGGGGAAAAGGACATTACTTTTATAATTATCCTAATGAGCTACAATGAAGGAAGGATAAGTTGTAAGGTAGTAGAAATTTCACCCATAGACACACCAAAGCCACTTATCCCAACAAATTGGCACATAGGATATTTAATTAGGCACAAGGCGAAAATGAAAAATATGTGAATGCTATGAAACAACCACAAAAGAGAGTAGACCCAAATCAAATTGCTCATGCCAACCCTCTACTTAATCAAGAAGAACTTGGAATGGTTGGAGTAGGAAGTAAAAGAGGAATGGTTATTGAGTCAATTTGTCTATTGATTATAGTAGGAAGAAAAGATGGGGATTCTTGTGAGAATAAAGCAGGAGATAAGATTTAACGGAAAAATATCTTCTTTTTAAGGTTCTTATCAACGAAAAACCATGTAGTGTGATTATTAATGAGGGAGGTTGTAAACATTTGATTATTACTACATTGGTGGAGGAATTAGAATTTGAAACTTGAAACACCCTAGTCCCTACAAGCTTCATTGGTTGATTAATTGGGGAGAAGTCGAGGTGAACAAGCAAGCCAATATTGAATTTGACATCGGGGATACCATGATGAAGTGTTATGTAATGTATATCCCATTCATATTGAGCATATCTTGTTGGCAAAACTTTGTAGGCTTCATAGGGATGTTGTCCACAAGGGGAGGGACAACACTTATACTTTGAAGAAAGATGGGAAAAAGTTCACTTTAGTTCCCTTATCCCCTAGTGAGGTTTTGAAAGATTAAAATATTTTGAAAGTTAATGAAAAAAAAAATGAGAGAGAAGAAAGAGGGGAAGAAGATTGAGAGAAAAGAAGTTGAGGGAAAAACAAAAGAAGAGATTGGGAATCAAATTGAGAAGAGGAAAGGAGAGCAAGGTAAAAATAGAGTGACCCTTTTGACATTAAAATAAAAAGAAATGAAGGACAAACAAGAGGTTGAGAAGAGAAAACAAAGAGGAAAAATGTGGCAAAGTTCAAAAAATGAGAGGAAAAATGTGGGTGGTGAAAGAAGAAAACAAAGAACATGGCAAAGTTCAAAAGACTACATTTTTGCTTCACCTAAAACTACTTGTTTGAATTTTTATGTAGATGACAATTCGAGGACGAATCATCACAAAAAAGGGAAAAATGATAGGAATCGTCTTAGGCATGAAGGCTATTCTAAAGAAGGGAGAAGGACGACAAAGAGACACAACACAAGGCTCCATAGGTGAAGCTCCTTTTCAAGAGACTTTAAGGTGTGTTTCAAGATTTTAGGGGTGAAGCTCCAAGGATGAAGAAGGTTATCAAGCAATGGAGGATTAAAGATGGGCCAAGAAGATTAAGGCTTGGACAACAATTGGTATGGAAGGCCAAAAGAGCATAAGAGGGGATTGAAAAGACATGAAAAATAGGCCGTGTAGAGAACAGAACACACCTTGCGCTAGGTCCACCCAAGCACCCGGCGCCAGGTCACCACTGGATAAGAAATGTTCAGTTTCTAGAATAGACTTGGCACCAGGTCCATCCATGCACTTGGTGTAAGTCACTTCGACCACGACCCAGTTTTTCTGATTTTTCTTGTTTTATTTTTGTTTGTTCCCAATTTAATTTCTATGACTTTTTACTTGTAACGGATATATTTTGGACATACTTAGGAGATGAATGGCTGAGATTACATCTCCCATTTGTTAGGTTTAGTTTGTTATCTTTATATATGCCATCTTATTCTTGTAATTGATGGATTTTTTAGACTTAGAATATTTTTGGTAGAGAAACCAAATTCTTTCTAGAAGAGAATGTGTAAGGAGTGACTTCTATTTCAAGACCAAATCAAAGGGCTTAATCATACCTTTGATTTAATGTCTCTAAACTTTAAAGGGATAATCTAAATCTCTTTCTCTATTCTTGGCTGCTAGTAATTCTCTAGTGTTCTTCATAGGTTGAGGTTTTGGGTACCTTCAAATTCCATCTTTTTGTTCTAATATCTTGATAGATTAGGGTATTTAGGTATTTTGAAGTAGGCTAGATTCACCAAATCTTATTAGGTTAAGTGCATTTGCATTTGGATCATATGTGTCTGTGAATTTGGTAGGGAGCTGGGGGACTAACTCTAGGGTTCTTGTTTTCAAAATCAAGAGGCTTCTGCATTTTTACCGTATCATCATCTTTATTAGAATCATAGTAAAGAAGCCTTTAACCTATCAAGTATCATTCCACACTCATGGTTTAGGTACACATCGACCATTGTAGCGAAATAGAAACTCTTAGTACTCTTTCTGCCATAACTTAAAATTCCTCGCTCTTGATATTAAGCACTTTATTTCCTTAGTTTCAACTTCTGTACAGTCAATTCTATCTATGAAAATGCATTACTCTATTCAAAATATGTTTCTTAGTAGTTTACTTTGCAACCACAATTTCACTTCTCAGATACGACCTGTAAATTCTACCTCCATGCATGAAGAAGCATGTCAAATAATTTATAAGCCAATTCACGACTATCAAAATTTGAGTAATCGATATACTATACCATATACAAATTCAGGGAGCTAAGATCAAAGAGCCTATTCCTTTCAAAAATCAAAATAAAAAGCTTACCTCGCATTATCCATTCTAACTCCTTGTTGCTTGTTGCAAATACTTAGCCATCACTTATGGTCTCGTCTTATTTTCCCTATTAACCACATTTGCAGCTCGGGCAGTGGAATCTATGGTGGTACCAAATTTGTTTTCTAAATCTCTCTGTAGGTCCGTTGAGTGTTATCTTTTGTTCTTCTTCATATTCTCCTTACAAGTTGGGCATTGTATGTTGCAGTTGTCTGGAATCTTATGTCGCTAATTTATTATCATGAACGTCTCTGCTTCGGACCGTGGTTTCTGTATCTTGGTGCCATCTTTAATTACAACCACCTATTATGATAAGTTAATATGGAAAAAGGGCCATGCTTATACGAATGCAAACTCAACGCAATGATAGTTTTAAGTTTTGCTATAACAAATGCATGCAATGATTTGCAAAAGAAAATAGGTGCTCAAAAATTCCTTATCTAAATCCATCAATTTATACTTTTATAGAAAAGGAAATGAATACCCTATATAATACCCTTATTTTGAATTTTTAAATGTTTGCAACAAAGAAATTGGTTGTAATGGATAAATAAATAAATAAATGAACAAATATATGTTCGAATATGAAGTCATATTGCTGACAATCTAAAAGTTCTTCCTCCATGCTAGTCAAGCCATCACTAGAGGAATGGAAGCAGGCTCCACCAACAAACTCCCAGTAAGTCTATCCCATGTCCACTCACAAACTTAAGAAAACTACCCTTCTTTTTGGGCTTCTTGGGACTTTCTTCTACCAGCCCTTTCCCATTCTCTCTCACTCTCCAAGTTGCCTCTCGCAATTCTTCCATAGCTATAGCAAGTCCCCCCTTTATCTCGTCCATCTCCCTATCCAAGCTAGCTATTGCATCCTTAGACTCCCCAGTGATATCATTAATTGATGTAGGTGCAAGCTCCTCTATGGGTGGGGTCATAGGTGCTACAACCTACTTCTCCTCCTTATATTAGTGTCGATCATCTCTTTTACTCCTTTACCATTAATAATGTCTGCATCATTCTCTCCCTCATCATTAGTAACATCAATCTTCTCACCGTTTTCATCATCAGCATCAGCTTCCTCCACTCCATGCATTCCTTTAGTCTCCGCACCAAGTATCTCCTCCTCACACTCATCATCAGAAACTAGGTCAATTACTAATATAGGTTGATCTAGTATCCGCATATGACCAGCTCTACCCTATGGCTCTAGGGCCTCAATCCCCATCGTCTCATTCTTTCTAGCTTCAGGCAGTACAACTTTGGAAACTTCAGTTTCTATCTCTCTGTCACTACTCTCTAACTTAAACTATCCTAACCTAAGTTCTGATTCCTTGCCAGAGGAAGATGTATCCACCATAGGAATTGGGATAGGTGTACTACCAGAACCTAGCGTCCAGTCTTGTATAACTGAGGCAAATCTTATGTTCATCCAACAAACAAACTATACAGGTTTATACTAGATCAAAATTCTTAAAATATAAACTCTAAAAGACCATATAAGCCTAAACCTAGGCTTTGATACAACTTATAACACCCCACTACCTAGTGCCACAAAAGGAGCAGATGCCGCCTTGTTCTTAGGACAGTGGGTATTTATAACCAAGTAAAAAAAAAAAAAATGGAAGAAATAATCTAATGTTGAAAACTTAATACACCCCAAAACAATATTTATACATGTCTCAAAAAGAGTAAATATATAACAAAAGCTCTCCAAGTTATAAATATGACAAATCAGATTGAGATCTTCCAGTCTCCAAGTAACTTAACCTTTAAAGTAGCATCATCCTGAAAATGTGTCACAAAATGTGGTGAGAAAAAATTTCTCAGTAAATCCTGTGTGTTCTCATGTCAATTTAAGAAGTAATTCCTGTATGTAGTGTTGAACAATTCACAACAAAAATCTTCAAGTCCAAATGAATAATTTTTAATACTGAGTGGTGTTTTATTAGCATTCCAAATAAAAGAGTTCAACGTTGTTAAGAAATAAACCACTCAAATATAAGCGACTATGAAACTCTGCATCACAATACAAGTGGGTGATCGGCCTACTGGGTGAGCTCCTCCATCTCTACGCCCTAACTTACCAGTTGTCCATTGTGAAAAAGAAAAAGTGTACATGGATTGAGTTACTAGCACAGACCAGCATGACTACCTAAAGCTGTCACTTGTCCAAAAAGATTTTTATCCATCGATGGAGGCCTTTAGTGAGAGACTTAGCCTAGCCTTCCAAGGTTAGCTCTAATCAGCCTACCCTTATTGAGTACTTAACATTATGTCTACCCTACTTGGGAGCAATTCAGCAAAGTGAGTTATCTTGAAATTGTAATTATTTTTCTGAAAAATCTAGGTTTAAAATTTTCTTTAAGAAAATTTAATGTTTTGTGTTGGAAAACCTTTACTTGCTTAAAACTATTTTATTTTGATAGAAGGTGTAGAATATCCATAATTGCAACTCAAAGAAAAACTTACATCACATTTGACTTGTAGAAGCATTTTAGTTCAGAAAACAGTTTATGCAAAGACTTACTTGATTCTTTTATCCTAAGCATAAAATATCCTGATGTCTAGATTAAAGAAACCTAACTATTTGGAGTAAATACAAAGTACATGTTACTATTGGCCAACGACTCATGTATTTCAAGTGCATAAGCATATATTTAACTCTATTTTCCATAGTTCACCTAACTTTCAACATATTCTCCCTTCAGTGCCAACATTATCAGCGTGGGAATGTATGCCCAAAATAGACTATGTATTTTTGTATTTTGAAAATTAATAAAAGTTCCATTCATTAGTGGTTGTTTGTTTATATATATTGCACATTAAGTTGTAATTATGTTAGTTAGTAATCTAAATGTGTGGGTCGTGCTTTTAGAGTAAGATGTAGATTATGGGCTACTAATACATAAGCGATTTTTTTTTTATTATTATTGATTGATGCAGCTGGGCACTTCATCAAGGTTTAGATTATTACACTATAGTTTCTAAATGGGGAATAGTTTATGAAAAACCTTAGCGGGGGCGAATAAGATTTCTAGCAAATTTAAAATGCTTTTAAAAAATTCTATTTTGAGGAACTCCTTTGTATTTCAAATTAGAAAGATTGCAACTGATACAACGAGAAGCTTTTGAAATGTCTAAAAGATGAACTACAATCTGAATGAGATAATGACACGTGATGTAATTAATATAAGAGTGAAAATGGGTTGGTAAAAACCATAAAGATTTCTTTTAAAAAAATACACAAGGAAGTTTGCCACTAGCTAAAATTAAATGCAGAGAGAAATAACACAAGATTTATAGTGGTTTGATCTACCAAGATCTACATCTACTACATTAAGCTCACACTTAAGGGTTTTCATCCAGATTTCATTCACCCAACTCAATGGTGTCTATCTACACCAATTATATAAGAGGATCACCACACTTGGTTTTACTAAAACCTCTCAACCAATCAACAAATCAAAGTTCACCCTAAATGGATTTTACACCACAAACCTTAATACACAAAAAGGATTATATGAATGAAACAAAGACCGCTCACTCTTTTGAGAAGATAAACAAATAAATGAGCTCAAACGACCTTTACCCTTTTTAATCAATTTGATTTAACATTAAAGCACAATGAAAAGGATATTTTTGTATTCTAGAGTGTAAGAGTGTTTCTTAGAATGATCGGACAAAAATCTTCTAGAAAATCGAGTGTTGAAACCTTTTATGAGAGCAAAAAGTAGAGTTCCAATAGTAAAAAACAGTTAGTTTTACACTGTCAGATTTGCCTGAGTTTTAGACTCAAGGATCAGATGGTGGTGCATCCAAACAGTAAATCTAAAATGGCACTTTTTTAAGCAGAATCGATTTGACACTGTTTAAAGAGTTTTGGACGAAGTTTTTGAATGTAGAATTTGATGGAAAACGCAGAAACAGGGGAGCCATGGACGGGAAAAAAAACAGAGAGAAAAAAATAAAACGCGAGCCATAAAGGCCATGCGGAAGCGTGAAGATCATACCTTTGCGTTCCTTAACCCTCCTAGGTTGCGTAGGAATAGAATGAACGGCTGGAATCGCCTCGCTTTGCACACTTGAAGGAGCTTCCGGTTGAACACCCGCTAGCATTCGACTTCGCCTTGTTTGCATTAACGCTTAGCTCTCCAGCTCTCGGGATATTCCTCAGCCTAACCTCTAGTTGGTGAACACACAGGGAAAGAGAAACGGTCTCAATTCTCCTTGGTTCGCTCGCTATTAGTTAGCAAAGAACAAGGAGAAAAACAAAGAGGATGAGAGAGACATTGAGAGAGAGACTCACGTGAAGCTTGTAAGGCTAGGGAAAGAAATTAGGGTTTTTCCTTGTCAAAGAGTTGTTTATATTTGGCCTAAACTAGGTCTCTCAATCTCTGATAATCATCTCCCCGGGATTTCAAAACACCCGGATGTTATCCTGAAAAACAGTTTGGCCTAACCTTAAACTCCTCTTAACCGTATCTGGAAAAAACCCTAAGGTCCAAGCTATTGGGCCAGATAAATATTTATTATTTTTCTTGGACCCAAAAGGCCCAAAATAATAAATATTAATTATTTATTTTCTGTGCTTACATAAGTAACCCAATAAATAATTAATGAGCCCAAATGAACCATAATAATTAATCTTTAATTATTTATTTCTTGGGCCTATATAAATAACCCAATAAATAATTAAACAATAATTATTTCCCCTAGTTTAAGCCCAGGTTAATTTCTTAACTATTCATACTGGACCTAGGCCCTGAATAATTAATTAACCAAATAAACCAAATAATTAATTGACCAAAATACCCCTGCTATATAAATAGTTGTATTTTGCATTTTAAATATTTCCTAATATCACCATAAGGAAATATTAACCCAAGGACAATGCTGCATTCGCAAAGTCTCCGACCTACAGGTGAAATGACTAAAATACCCCTCTACACATCGTCGTACATTTAGAGAGGAAGAAGTCTACTAACACCCCCCTAAATGTCATCTACCATCCTTAGGCTTCTAGTCCAATGATCCACGACTTCCTGGAGTGTTTCTGCTTTCCAAGGGAGTTACCCTAAAGTAAACATCCAAGTCATGTTTCCCAGGGCCCTGGATAATTTAGACCATTCGGACAACCACAGGCGGCGATATAGTGCAGAAACTATCTTGTATAAGTCTGTCTTAACTAACTAGTAACACATACCCAACATGCAAGTATATTGGGCCTATGATAGAACCTCAACTACAGCAAATCAAAGTATATGCTTCCAGCTTCGCTAGACCACCAACTCATACTCAAGTCGTAGAGTACTAGTCCAAGCTGTAGCGGTAGTAGTCTAGGTTTCTACCATATAGTACTTTGAGAAACCACTACTACAGGTCCTGTTCTACGTATTTGAAATACGCTTATGTCATGAAGTGAGTGGACTACCCACTTGCTAAAGGTAAGCCATTCCTCATTTGGAATTCATAACATAATAACCTAAACATGATGAGGTTCCCAGTCTCATCAATAGGTTAAGAATAAATGTTTATGTGTTAAATAACCCGTGATCCATACCTTACTGTGAAAGACCACCATTCACATGGATCACTTATTTAAACACAATGGGTCTGTTCCAAACGAAAATCGTGCACAAACAAAAAGTAAATTCACAAACAATTTCTGAAAATAAATTCTTTTATTAAATAACTCGATTTTACATTAGAAACCTAGTCTAAGAGGGCATACAATCCAACAATCTCCCACTTGCACTCTAAGACTTGGTAAGTCCATAGGTGCCCACCCCTATGGCGTCTAAGTGTCTCTTGAAGACTCTCTCAGCCAAAGGCTTGGTGAATGGGTCTGCTAGATTGTTTTCTCGAGGTAATATGCTCCACCACGACTTTCCGTCTCTCGGATGAAATCCCGGATCGGTGGTACTTCCTCTCGATGTGTTTCCCTTCTTGTGGTTCCGAGGCTCCTTAGATTGCGACACTCGCTCCAGGTGTTGTCGCAATACATCATAACCGGCCTGTCCATATCGTGGTACGACTCCAAGTTCCGAAAGAAACTTCCGGAGCCGATCGCTTCCTTGGACGCTTCCGAAGCTGCCACATACTCGCCTTCCATGGTTGAGTCAGCAATACAAGATTGCTTGATACTCCTACATGAAATTGCTCCTCCGGACAAGGTGAAGACATATCCACTAGTGGATTTTCTCTCATCCTTATCCGCCCGGAAGTCCGAGTCCGTCTATCCCGTATGAACCAAATCATCGACCCCGTAAACCAAAGATATAATCTCTCATTCCCTTGAGGTACTTGAGAATATGCTTTACAGACTTGCCAATGAACCTCCCCCGGGTTTGACTGATATATGCTAACTAAGCCCACGACAAAGCAGATATCTGGCCTAGTACACAACATAGCATACATGAGACTTCCCACGACCGAAGCGTAGGGAATCCTACTCATTCTGTCCTTTTCTTCTTGAGACTTAGGACAGATCCTTCGAAGAAAATGACAACCCATGTCCGCAAGGGATTAGAGCTCCCTTGCATGAGTCCATGCCGTACTTGGCCGACATCTTGTCAATGTATGTCACTTGGGATAATCCTAACATTCTCTCGCTTCCTATTTCTAAGAAGCCTAATCCCGAGAATGTAGTCGACTTCTCCCAAGTCCTTCATACTGAATTGACTAGACAGCCAAACCTTTGTAGATGACAATGTCCCTACATCATTTCCAATTAGTAGAATGTCATCCACATACAGGACAAGAAAAACCACATTGATGCCTTCAAGTTTCCTGTACATGCATGGTTCATCTTCGTTTTGAATAAAACCATAAGACTTTACAGTCTCATCAAAATGAATGTTCCATGCTCTTGATGCCTGCTTAAGTCCATAAATGGACTTCTTAAGCTTGCAAACCATATGTTCCTGGCCTTCAGCAATGAAGCCTTCCGGTTGGGACATATAAATGTCTTCGCTAAGATGGCCATTCAAGAATGCCGTCTGGACATCCATTTGCCATATCTCGTAGTCATAGTGACAGGCGATGGCAAGGAGGATGCGAATGGATTTAAGCATGGCTACCGGGGAAAAGGTTTCCTCATAGTCGATACCCTCTTTTTGAGTATACCATTTCGCCACAATCCTAGCTTTGAAGGTTTCCACCTTCCCATCCGCTCCTGTCTTCCTCTTGTATACCCACTTGCACCCAATGGGTTTTATCCCTTCAAGTGAAGCTACAAGATCCCAAACCTGATTGAGGTATATAGACTCAATCTCGGCTTTCATTGCTTCATGCCACAGATTTGCATCGGCATCAGCAATAGCCTCATCGTATCTAGCGGGGTCTTGTTCCTGATGGTCGGAAACCAGCTCAAAGGCTTCTCCAGTCCAACTATCCGGAACCCTAGACACTCTCCCACTACGACGAGGCTCCATTTATACAGGCTCTTGAGGCTGTGCCTCTTCTTGTTCCAAAATCGGGTCAGTAGAAGTTGATTCCATAGATAACTTCTCCTGCAATTCCAACCTCGTTGAACTTTTAGTGGAAGTACTTTGATCATCTTCCAAGTATCTAGCATTGGTACTGACTAGTACCTTCTGCTCCTTAGGATGATAAAAGTAGCCTCCTTTTGTCCCTTTTGGATACCCAACAAAATAGCATAATTCTGATCTTGGTTCCAACTTGTCTCCCTTGATCAGTACATAAGCTGGACACCCCTAAATCCTGAGATGATTCAGACTTGGCTTACGCCCAGTCCACATCTCATAGGGAGTCCTAGGTACTGACTTGGAAGGTACTAAGTTCAGAATATATGCCGCTGTTTCCAGGGCATATCCCCAAAAGGATACTAGAAGAGTAGCATGAGACATCATGCTTCGGACCATTTCCATCAACGTCCTGTTCCTTCTCTCATCTACTCCGTTTTGTTGGGGGGTTCCCGGCGCAGAGAGCTGGGATACTATCCCATGATGTACCATGTAGTCCTTGAATTCACCTAGGAGGTACTCTCCACCACGATCCGATCGTAAGGTTTTGATTAATTTACCTGTCCAATTCAGCCTTAAACTCTTTGAACTTGTCAAAAGAGTCAGACTTGCGTCTCATCAGGTAAATGTAACCATACCTCGTACAATCATCCGTGAACGTGATGAAGTACTCAAAACCTTCCCTAGCTGGTGTAGACAATGGACCGCACACATCAGTGTGAACAAGACTCAACACCTCCTTGGCTCTATCCGCCTTTGGTGTAAAAGACCTTTTGGTCATTTTTCCCATCAGGCAAGATTCACACTGAGGCCAACTTTCTAATCTCAATGAGCCCAAAGGCCCATCATGGATTAGCCTCTGAATCCTGGTTGAGTTAATATAACCCAACCTGAGATGCCAAATGTATGAATCATTGATATTGGTCTTTCTCTTCTTAGTTAAAGGTTCAGACAGAGCGTTATTTGATTGGTTGTTAATATGGTTTAAAAAGAACAGATTTCCATACATGTGCCCAGTACATAAAACTTCTCCATCTCTACTGATAGAAATACCAGAATGGAAAGATACAGAATATCCTTGATTAATAAGTTTTGCAACTGAAATCAAATTCTGACGAAAACCAGGTACATATAAAATGTCTTTTAAAACCACTATCTTATTACAGTAAAAAATAAGATCCAGCTCTTCCACTACAAGGGCCCAGACTTGTGCTCCATTACCCACTCGAAGCCCATGTTCGCCCTTCTTGAGTCTTCTTATCTTCCTAAACCCCTGCAAGGAGTTACATATATGATCAGTGGCTCCTGAATCAACAATCCAAGTGGAAGTTGATCCTACCATTGATATGGACTCTAGATAGTAAACATTACCTGTGGGGTTTTTCTTGGCCTGAAGATCTGGACACTCTTTTTTCCAATGTCCCTTCTTTCCACACTTGAAGTACTTGCCCTTTAGTTTGTCCTTGGGCTGGTTCTTGGGCTGGGCTGCTGTATTCCCCTTCTTCCTCTTGAACTTTCTGGGCTTAGGCCCAGTTCTTGAAGAAGAGGCCTTAGCAATCATGGCCTTAGACTGCGGCTTCATGACCTTCTCCGCCATCTGGAGCTCCTTCATCAGTTCAGTCAAACTCATGTTCAACTTGTTCATGTTATAGTTTAACTTGAACTGAGTGAAAGAGCCCGGTAGAGATTCGAGAACCACGTCCACTTGGCTCTCGGGGTCAATGACAGCCCCTAAGATTTCTGCCTCCTCGAAAGTGGCAATCATCTTGAGCATATGCTCTTGGACTGATGCTCCCTCAGCCATCTTAGTGCTTACAATTGTTCGAAGAGCCTCCTGCCTTGCGGGCCGGCTCTTGTCCGCGAACATAGTTGCCAATGATTGACTTATGTCATATGCAGAAGCCATGTGCTCGTGTTATGACTGGAGCACATTAGACATGGAAGCTAACATATAGCAACGTGCCATTTCGCCAGCTTTCTTCCATGCCTTTTCAGCCTCTCGCTCTTCAGCGGTGGAACCTTCCCCGATAACAGGGCAAGTTTCATAAAGGACATACTTATACTCCTCGGCTGTGAGTATTATGTCCAGGTTCCTTTTCCAGTCCACATAGTTTGGACCCGTTAACTTATTCTCCCTGAGAATAACGGCCAATGGACTAAAAGAACCTCCCACTATTTCTGAAAATTGAAAATAAAAGAAAGAAATTATTTGTGAAAACAAAATGAAATTTGTGCACTGAAAATAATTTGGCTCTTAGGAAAACTGACGTAGCTTCTTGGGAAGATTAACAGTTTCCTAAGCTAAGTGTATTAACCACCACAAATTAATTTCCCTTCTAGGTAATGGTCTAGAGAATAACTCCATCGTGGGATGGCTGTTTCCTCTCATTTCCTATGGACATACCTCGCACTATAACCTCCAACGTAGGCTGGCCGATCATAGTACGTGCCCCGGGTTATTAATTACATCCTTCCATTAGATCTAGATCCTTGTGGTATCCCCATCCTATACGGGTTTACTCCCAGGGTGACGCGAGGGGATCCACGATCTCTAATGAGGACCGTGATGGAAGCCGTGGGGTCGTTGGAACGCCTCTCCCACTTAGTCTTTTAAAATAAAGGTTTTCTGGAAAATATCCTTTTGAAATTTCCATTAAGTTTTTCTTAGCTCAAAAATAAAATATCTAAGTCCAATAAAATCTCTATGTCAAGGCTTATATCCTTTGAGAGATTTCCTCCATGGACTAATTTTATATAAGTTAAAACTTAATGATTTCAAAAATTTTCCAATTAAAACTTTCTAGAGACTTTGGTCTCAAGTTTATTTGACAAAATCATTTTTCTAGTCCAAAACAAAACAAAATGGCTCTCCATTTTAATTTACAAAAATATCTAAATCCAATATATTTTCTATGTCAAGGATTAAATCCTTTGAGAAAATATTCAAGGATTAATTTTTGTACCAATTAAAATAACCATTTAGTTTTTGAAGAAAAATATTTTTCCTTGCCAAAACAAAAGGTTCCCAAAGACTTCGGTCTTTGAGAAAAAGCACACATAGGTACATAAAAAAAATAGCATGCTAGAAAACAATAAACGTTTTCATGCTTTTCTATTTTTTTAAACCTAAGTGACCAAACAATAGAATTAAACACATTAATTAATTAATGATCTTGTTTAATCCTAAAATCCCTTACTAATATTTTTCATGCAAATATATTCCAAGAATATAAATATTGCAAAAATATTAACTTCGCCTGGTATGGGACCCAAAACGAAAAAGAAAAAAATAAAAAAAAATTGCAGAAAAAACTCTGGCAGTCCACTGCACCGCGCCGCACCGAATCCACGCCCGCGTGGCCTGCGGTCCACCGTGCCCCCCGGTGCACCAGCCGCACCAGATCAGACGCTGCCTCAACCCGCCAAGCCGCGACCCGCCCGCTCGAGTGCCCCGCGCCCGCACCCGATTCTCCTCTACTGCCGACCCGCGAACTCGCCCGATTACCCGCGCGCCAATTGAATTTCAATTGCAACACCAGATTGATTCGGCTTCAATTCATACGCAATTGGCTCAGCTTCGCGGCTCCACTCACAGAACAGAAGCGGCTCGGCTCGGCGGCTTATGAATAGTTGTGTTCTTCGTTTTTTCTTCTTTCTCGCGCCAGAATTGCAAAAACTCTTCTGCTTCATTTTTTTCAGCCTTCTTTGGCTTCTTTGCACATTTTTACTTACAAAAAACATCCAAACCAAAAACACAATCGCCTATACCCATTTAAATTGGGTTTACACGATTATCTAGCAAAGCCAAAAAAAAAATTACAGTAGCTCCTATGCTTCACGGTGAAGCTTACAAAACCATCTATCCCATACCAAAACAGCGAAGGATCACAGGTATAATCATCTTCTCCATTTTATTAACTACCATGCTCCCTATATTGATCAAAACCAATGGCACTGATACCACTTTGATGGAAAACGCAGAAACAGGGGAGCTATGGACGGGAAAAAAAACAGAGAGGAAAAAATAAAACGCGAGCCATAAAGGCCATGCGGAAGCGTGAAGATCATACCTTTGCATTCCTTAACCCTCCTAGGTTGCGTAGGAACAGAATGAACGGCTAGAATCGCCTCGCTCTGCACACTTGAAGGAGCTTCCGGTTGAACACCCGCTAGACTTCGACTTCGCCTTGTTTGCATTAACGCTTAGCTCTCCAGTGCTCGGGATATTCCTCAGCCTAACCTCTAGTTGGTGAACACAAAAGGAAAGAGAAACGGTCTCAATTCTCCTTGGTTCGCTCGCTATTAGTTTGCAAAGAACAAGGAGAAAAACAAAGAGGAGGAGAGAGACATTGAGAGAGAGACTCACGTGAAGCTTGTAAGGCTAGGGAAAGAAATTAGGGTTTTTCCTTTTCAAAGAGTTGTTTATATTTGGCCTAAACTAGGTCTCTCAATCTCTGATAATCATCTCCCGGGGATTTCAAAACACCCGGATGTTATCTTGAGAAACATTTTGGCCTAACCTTAAACTCCTCTTAACCGTATCTGGAAAAAACCCTAAGGTCCAAGCTATTGGGCCAGAGAAATATTTATTATTTTTCTTGGACCCAAAAGGCCCAAAATAATAAATATTAATTATTTATTTTCTGGGCTTACATAAGTAACCCAATAAATAATTAATGAGCCCAAATGAACCATAATAATTAATGTTTAATTATTTATTTCTTGGGCCTATATAAATAACACAATAAATAATTAAACATTAATTATTTTCCCTAGTTTAAGCCCAGGTTAATTTCTTAATTATTCATACTGGACCTAGGCCCTGAATAATGAATTAACCAAATAAACTAGATAATTAATTTCTCTCAACTCCTATTTTATTTATTTATTTTATTCCAGTCCAATAATAAATTAGACTTCCTGAATACAATAAAATAAAACAAAATAAAATAAAATCCTCTTCAACTGAGACCAATTCCTCAACCCAAAAATAGTTAGGACTTACGGGCTATCCCGAGGACCAAAAAGACACATCGCCTTGGCTGCTAAAATGACCAAAATACCCCTGCTATATAAATAGCTGTATTTTGCATTTTAAATATTTCCTAATATCACCATAATGAAATATTGACCCCAAGGACAATGCTTCATTCACAAAGTCTCCGACCTACAGGTGAAATGACTAAAATACCCCTCTACACATCGCCGTACATTTAGAGAGGAAGAAGTCTACTAACACCCCCCTAAATGTCATCTACCATCCTTAGGCTTCTAGTCCAATGATCCACGACTTCCTGGAGTGTTTCCGCTTTCCAAGGGAGCTACCCTAAAGTAAACATCCAAGTCATGTTTCCCAGGGCCCTGGATAATTTAGACCATTCGGACAACCACAAGGGGCGATATAGTGCAGAAACTATCTTGTATAAGTCTATCTTAACTAACTAGTCACTCATACCCAACATGCAAGTATATTGACCCTATGATAGAACCTCAACTACAGCAAATCAAAGTATATGCTTCCAGCTTCGCTAGACCACCAACTCATACTCAAGTTGTAGAGTACTAGTCCACGTTGTAGTGGTAGTAGTCTAGGTTTCTACCATATAGTACTTTGAAGAAACCACTACTACAGGTCCTGTTCTACGTATTCGAAATACGCTTATGTCATGAAGTGAGTGGACTACCCACTGGCTAAAGGTAAGCCATTCCCCATTTGGAATTCATAACATAATAACCTAAACATGATGAGGTTCCCAGTCTCATCAATAGGTTAAGAACAAATGTTTATGTGTTAAATAACCCGTGATCCATACCTTACTGTGAAAGACCACCATTCACATAGATCACTTATTTAAACACAATGGGTTTGTTCCAAATGAAAATCGTGCACAAACAAAAAGTAAATTCACAAACAATTTCTGAAAATAAATTCTTTTATTAAATAATTCGATTTTACATCAGAAATCTAGTCTAAGAGGGCATACAATCCAACAGAATTATCTAAACTACTTAATCTAAAATTTTAAAGACTTAAAACTTTGAAATCATTTGTTTGTGTGCTTTAAGGTAGAAATAAACTGAATCATATGGCAGATGGGGCATTTTTACCTTCAGCCTTTACCATTAACAGCTTTTCTTTCTCATCATCAGCTGCATCTCAAAGCAGCTTCCACTCATTGTCCATTCTCACATTCCCATTCTTTTAAATAACTCAAAGTTGTACACATTCATTTTTGAAGGAGCAGGGGTTACAGAATTCAGATCAATACTAAAATGTCCAAGCACTTTAGCAAATAAGTTTGCATAAGGCAGGGCTATGGTAGAGGTATTCCTAGTTTGCATCATCAATTTGGCAGAAAGATATCCAAAACTTATTAGCTTATTTTCAAAGAGCGCCAACATGATCACCATTTGCATAATGTTAATAGAAGTTTTATGTCTGAAACTTGGAACCACCATGGTTGAAACCATGTGGTGCAGAATCCTATCCATTCCATTCAACCACTCCGTGTTCTTATCACTCGAGTTCTTAAAACTCTTCCTATCAGTGAATGTACTTTCAAATTTTCCCAACTCAAACAGATTAGTTCCTTCTAGGAACTTGTTTAGTTCAAAATACTGAATCCTCCATCCCTGACCTCATGTATTCTATTCACCAGGCAGAGATCATGCTTAGGATTCTTACCCCAACTCTAGAGGTGTACCACTGGACCATGAACCCTCCACTAGTTTCCTCTAATTGGCCTTTTGCTCAAGTTAGCATAGAATTCCTATACGATAGAAGTAAACAATTTCTTATCAACAGGCAATAGGGCTCCCCACCCAAGAGACTCAAACATATTTAACACATTTGAAAAATGTAGAAAAGATGTTGGATTTGCACGATTAATGGAAACGTATTCATTAAAATCAGATTCACTTTTAGAATCTAAAAAGTGAGGTACCTGCATCTCAAAACTTTCCTGTTCCAAAGATGATTCAGAAGAGTATGTCTAAGAAGCCAAGAGTTTGGGAGCGACTTCTTCTCCATTTTCCATAGTAGTCAATTTCTTCTTCATCGTAGCAGTGATTTTTTAGACTTTCTTTGACTTAGGTGTAAAACCGCACTTAAACCTACCCTAAAGTAAGAGGGATGGGTGCATATCATATCATCTTGCATAAACTATATTCCTTGAATGATTTTGTGTGCCTTAGAATGGTAGTTTATGGGTTATATGATTTATTTGTGCTTGTTGAGTAGAATGGGTGAAAAGGTAATTTTACTCGAGGTTAAAATAGGAAGACAGCTTGATCCTTAGACAAGAAGAGGATTTGGTTGAAAAAATAGGAACAAGAGTTAGTGTGATTAAGTGGTTAGAGCTTGGTGATTAATCTCTAAGGTCTTGAGTTCAAATCACATCACCAAAGTTTTATTCATAATTACCCTAACCAATGTTTGAATTTTCTTCTTTCTTACATTCCTTGAAGTTAGGAATGTTGTCTTAGGGAAGACACAATGGTAATATATTAACCATGTGATCTTGTCCTAAAAAGAATTCTAGAAGAATTTTTGTCTCCATTATTTTTTCAAGCATTGTCCTAACCTCTTCGAATTTAAACTACTCCTATTTCTTTAATTCATTTTTATACCTAAAAAAGTCTTGGATAATTCCTTACTTTGAATTTTGAAAACTCCAGCTCTTGAGGGATAAGAGGTTGGCCAAAATAGTGGAGGAGAAATAGGAAGTGGTTCTCAATTAAATCACCATATTTATTCCTACAAGAACATATTGTCTTCTTGTTTTTATTTTTGTTAAAATACGGAAAATTTTTCAGATTTTCTTCATGGATGGTTTGCGAAATTTGCAGCCACCTTTCTCTACATGATTCTTGCAAAGAACCAACCGCCTTGTGTGAAGAGGAAAGCTGAAACACTTTGGAAATTCGCTGCCTTACAAGTTAAACCAAACCAGAAAATTTTTCTAGCAAACAAGCAATCTTTGAACATGAACATCGAGCCATCCATTAGTGCCCAAGAACACCTGAAACTTTCTCCTTTCTTCTTCAAGATGGTGGCTGGAAAACCACCATTAATGGAGCTTCAAACACTCCTAAACTCTAGCTGCAAATTTTGTTTAAAGAGGTTCGAAAAATCTGCTCAAAATCCTCCCAAAATCACAAATAGTTCTTAAGCTAAAATTTCAGAAATGTTCCAGCTTTACCTATTCAATGTTAAGTGTCCTTTCTTCATCAAACTTCATCACATTTTCAGCCAAATGCTGCCATGGATAGAACACCTTCGCTTCTCCATCTACCTAGGTTATTAGGACTCCATTAACACACCACAAAACACTCATGTCTTTACTCCATTCAAAATTATTCAACATTCAAAATTATTCAAACTTCAAAATTAAATTGCTGGTTTTTGTTCCATTAAACACTCACCTAGATAGATAATAAAACCCAAAAATTCTCTACTATATCACAACCATTTTCAGCCCGCTCAAAGCTAAAACAACTCTCCATTCCATGATCAAATCATAGCTAGTTCAGCCATACACCATTACCCAATCGTTTACCTCAAATATTTCCATTTTTCTCTCATTTTGAAATTTGAAAAAGCTGAAACTCTCTCTCTCTCCTTCTTAGATAACCAAAAGCCTTCCCCCCAGTAGGCCATTCGGCCATCATTCACACACACACACACACACATGAAATTACTCTCTTTTTGAATTCCTCTCAAAACCACTAAGAACAACAAGAACTCACATTAAGCTGCTTCAACCTTTAATCACCTCTACTCATCCCAAATCACTCCAAGAACCTTCAAACCAGCTAGGATTCGGTCCATACTCCCTCATAGGCTGCTCCATAGCATCAAAAACACCAAAAAGTTGATCTTCCATTCGGATCAAACACATCTTTTCGGTCAAGAACAAGAAGAACATCAAGAAGATAACTTTGATCACCATCATCCTTCTTCATCTCATCATCACCATTTCAATATCATCATAATCTTCTTCTCCCTGTTTCTCTCTCTCTCTATCTTGGTCGAACTATGGATGGCCATTCTTGGACAAACTTCAACCAAGGAAGGACTCTCAAGCACTTAAGGACCTCTATTAAGCAAAGCGATACCCTCATCTACAGGTCATCTAATCAAGTATTTTGTTCTTGATCTTCTATTTAAATTCTCAAACTCAAGACTCTTAGATACTGGATGTGATAGGTTTATTGAATAATGTAGGGTTTGAAGATATACATGTTGGTGAAGGGAATGGATTTAAGACATGAGAATTGGAATGAATTTTGTGACTTATGGATTTGGATCAATATATGTTCATTATGATTAAGAGCTTTATGGATGTTTTGATATATGATAGTCATTAAACCATCATTTCTGATTATGCCTTCGATGTTATTTTTCAATAAATCCCTAGATAATATTATAGCTAGTAGAATATCATCCTTGTTGTGATGTATGTTAATACAAATCTATTTTTGGATAAATGGACATGTTAATTGTTGGATCCATATGTGTATGAATATGTATATAGATTTTCTCTAGTAATAAAATTATTGTAAGAACTAGTTTTATTATTTTTAGTATTATTCTTGCTATCATTATTATTATTAATATAATTAATATTACTGTTTTATTTAATTGACTAATTTCAGTACACACAAATATTTTCAAAATCAATAATTAGTTGAAATATTGTTAATTTATTAGATAAATAAATAGTAATATTTTATTAAATATAAATAATAATATATTAGCATTAATTAATATCAAATGTCTTTTATATTCATATTATTATTATAAGTTAGCCTTACTAAAACATTTATTTACACTCATAAATATTTTTTATATTAGAATAATTTATTTATTGTTAATTTTGTTTCTTATTTATTATTAATATTATTTATAATCTATCATTAACATTACTTATTATTTGTAAAAATATTATTTATTATTTATTACGAATATTATTTGGGATTTATTATTAATAGTACTCATTATTTATTACTAATATTACTCATTATTTATTATTTTGTAATAAATAGTTAATATTATAATTTATTATTTATATCACCTATTTATTTTGACTTATCAAATTAATTTTATTTTAAAAAATACATTATCAACTAGTGTTAAAACTTAAGGCATTGTTGTCATAGCTAGATGTTGTTGTAGTTAGTTGAACTTAAGTGTTATTTATTTAAGGCAAGTGTTGTCTGTACGTTGGACTCATACCCTGTATTTACCCCAGGTGGGGTTAGGTTGGCTTGAATAACCTTGGTAGGCTACTGTACCCAGGAAGAACAAAATACCAAGTTCCTACGTAAAAGCTATTTTGGAGATCAAAGTTACCTTGGTAAGTCAAACATGACGCATATAAGGAATTGTACTATGAATGCAATTATGAACAATTTTCCTTTTCCTTTCAGTCAGACAAACCATTTTAAGATGAACAAACAATTTTACACAAAATGGTAATCTTTTCCTAAAAACTAACTTTGATAAGAATTTTGGAAATCATAATTGCTATTTCAAAAGAAACTCATTGAATGATGTTTCTTTTCCCAAGTGGGACAAACACAATATTGAGTACTCAATAAGGGTAGACTACTAGGACTAGTTTTTGAAAGGTTGGGTAAGTCTTTCAGTAGGAAGCCTCCTTTAAGGTGTGAACCCTGCCTAGATAAGTCGATAAGACTTGTTGGTCTGGTATGTCCGAGCTATCAGTAGAATTCAGGTGGACTGTTTATTTTCGGAGTGGACAATCGGTATATTTAGGTGAAGAGGTAGAGTAGTATCTCACCTGATGGGTCGTACACCCACCTTATATCAGCATGCATAAAGCGGCATTCTAATCTTTCTCTTATCATGATGTACAAAAGGTGGCATCCTGACCATTCTCTTGTCATAGTGCACAAATTATGGTGCCATGGCTACTTCTTTTAAGTGGTTGCTTTTGTTGTATACGTGTATAGCTTGAAAGAAAAACACCACTCTTCATTTGTGAAATTTATTTGAGGCTTGCCAGCACTTTTTTTTATGAAAATTTCTCAACTTGCATACATGAACTGTTTTACCTGAAACACTCAAAGCACGCACGAGCTTACTGAGATTTATGTCACACTACCTTTTATACCATACTTTCAGGTCGATCCTGCTGTGAAGTTAATGATTAGAGATTGCGTTTGTTTTGAAGACATATTTCTTTTTCTATGTATTTCATTTGAGAGACTCTAGCAGCTATTTATTTATTTTTTAGAAAGTCTTCTTGTAATATTTGAATTGTAATAAGTTTGATTTGGATTGTTTCTTTCCTTTCTTTTGCGAGGCCTAGTTATAAAGACCCCTTGTCTATGGATAGGGTGACATCCCCAGCCCTAATAGGTTATGTAGGTAGTGGGGTGTTACAAGTGGTATTAGAGACTAGGTTTAGGTAGCTATTGCCAATATTTGGATTTATTACATATCGCTAGTACTAATCTGTGCGCTCTATTTGTAGGATAGTTAGGAGATTCACGTTCGTTACCCAAGATTAGCCTTTCATGTTTAGTAGAACACCAACTCCAGTTCCTGTAGTAGACCTATTCTCCTCTAACACGGAATTCGAACCTGGGTCAGATTGGATTGAGTTATAGAGCAGTGACAGTAAGATGGAGATTGTGGTTTCTAACCCTATTGTGCCAAATGATGGTAAGGAAGAGAAGATAGAAGTTGAGGTTGTTGAACTAGAGTTACCCGAGAAAGGAGGAGTTGAGGATGTGTAGGCAGTGAACCCTCCCATACTAGTGGTCGATTTAGTCTCAAATAGCAAGGCTAAGGAAGAAGCTCCTGATCTTGACTTAGGTGGTAGGGAAGAAGAGGAGATGGGTGATGTTGATGGTGAGGGAGGTGAGGAACTGAGTGATGATGACGATGAGAGAAGATAAGAGATGGATGATTCTGATAGTGAAATAGAAGGGGAGATGGAAGAGTCTAATAAGGAGGAGTAGGAGGCAGTTGAGCCTCCACAAACTCCACCAATTGGAGAGTTTGACATTACCCCTTTTGGCTTTGACTATGAGGAGTCTGGTGATGAGGGACCCAATCAAAATAATAGACTCACCCAGGGTATGAGAGCACTTAGGGAGTCAGTCTTAGGGGCGATGGACAAAGGAAAAGGGAAGGTGGAGGAGTGTCCTAGAAAGAGTAGAACTAATGGTTGTACAATTAGGTTTGGATTGGGAATAGACTGCAAGAAGAGAAGAAAATGATGCTTGAAATAATCTTTTTTTGACAACTCGAGTGACGACTAGAGCAGCGAGAAGACTTAGTAGATTTGTGATGTAATTTATTGAATAGACAATGAATTTATTGAGTTGATAACCTTATTTACCGTCTTGTCTATGAGAATTTATTTCCTATAGAGGTATCAGCTGTGGCATCCAATTCCTTTGTGTTAAAGTATGATTTATTTTGAATAAAACTTTTGAGTATTTCACTTCTTTTAAAAAACATTATCATATGTTCAATAAGTGAGCAAAAGTTAGATATGTTATCTTTGCATTATATGTTTGCATTCATATGTATGCATTTGTCAACCTATAATTATGGCGATGATGATAGAAGATGGCACCTAGAAGTAAAATTGCAGTAAGAGGTAGAATTGGTCATTTCAGAAAACCTTCAACACCTGAATATGAGCCAACAGAGTACTTATAGCTAGATATGAGAAAAGAGCACGAAGAAGAGCAAGAGACAGAACCTAAGGGATCTTCTAAGTTGATAGTTAGGTAGGCCCATGATAGGGGCTAATTTGGTTATGTTTTGCGCAGTTATTTGAGGCTCTTTTGTAATATATTTTGTGCAATAACTAGTCATATTTTTTCATATTTGAGATTTTACCCTTAGAAAGGTATTTTGGTCATTATTTCAGATTTTTGGATAAAGCGAAGCAAAACCGTCACGAAACAGAGTAGAGGTGGCGCCGGCTGTACATTGGATTTGAAGCGATGAAAAAATTGGAGAAGCAGAGTAGAACAGAGCCAAACTGGCACCGGTTAAAGGCTGGAGGCGGCGCCGACTGCAGTCTGGAACGTATGCGCAAAATTCGGAGAAAATCGGCAAACGAGTGGAGAAACAGAACACAGGTGGCGCTGGCTCCGAAGGACCAAGGCGGCGCCGGCTATGGTCTGTTCCTGAGGCGGTGCTACGATCTTTTGACGCGTTTTTTGGAAATCTGGGGAGTTTTAGCATCTTCCAACTTCTACTCGGCCAAGAACTTTGTACCTACGAATTTAGACACTTCTTAAGCCTATAAATAGATGAAAAACACAGGGAAAAAGAAGAGAATTCATTGATCATCATAGAAAATCACTTAGTCTAAGGAGGAATTTTTCAAGTTTAAGGAGGGTTGTACAAGAAGGTTTTCAAAGGAAGAAGAAGGAGGCTTGTCTATGAGTTCTTTCTTTTACTTTATTTTTTTTTTCTTGACAATGATGTTTTAATTGTTCTATTGTAATTTGACATTATTTTACATAATCATGATTCTTGGAGTTATTTGATCTTTTGATTAATTGACTGTTCTTCTTGGTATTTAATTACTTAGGCATATTCCAAAATTAGTTGGTTATTTCTATTGTTAACTTGCTAGACCAAAGAGGTTGATGATGGTTGCAATTGATTAATTTTCGCATTCATTGGCTGTTAACTTACTAGACCAAAGAGGTTAATTGTTGAGGATTAAGTAATTAAAGGTTAATTGATGTTTGCCAGACAAAGGATTCGTTGATTAATTTAATGTTTTAAATTTGCTAGACCACGGAAATTTAATTAAGGATTGTGTTTAATGCATCTTTTGGATGGATTAGTTGAGACAGACCAAGTGATGCTAATTTACCTTAATCCTTCATGGTGCCGAGAGAATGAATGATTATGATAATGGTTAAGTTCTTGAAGATCATGGTTGTCTAATCAATGGTTTGAGTTGCATACTTCTCCATCCTTGACATATACATATTTTTATTTTCTTTTCTTTTCAGTTTTCTTTTTTATTTGATTTTCGCTTTGTTAAGTCGGTTAAACAATGAAAGAGGGGTAATTAATTTTTACTTGTTCCTTGAGGATCGACACTCGTTTGAACCCTATGCTTAATAATGATGAGTATGCTTGTTCATATGTGTGATTCGGGTCCAACGTTTTAATTTAAACTTGATTGGGAATGTGCTTAATTTTTGTATGATTTTTATGTCCAAATCTAAACGCATCAGCCTATTTAAGACCTTACCACTGAATTTAGCCAGCTGAGGAAATGCAGTTATTGGATAAATAAGTTAAAGCCATAGGTGATGACCAAGTTGGTTTAGCAGTGAGGACATGTGATCGGATGTAGTCATGGTGCTAGGTTAATTCATTACTTCCTATGAGAGAATATGTTTTTTTGTCTTTTTTATAGATAGCATATATATTGTACAATGTGCTATTCATTTGAGAAGTGATAAGCTAGACCATAATAGTCGAATCCATCAACTGCATATAATTATAGATTTTCTTATTAATTGTTTAAGCATTCCCCGTCGTGCAAGAAAGTAATGATCTATAGGTTTGATTTCAGAGATGAAATTTTGGCTGGAGAAGTAAAATTTGTAAGCAATTTAACTTGTTTTTCTTTCGAGAGTTATGGTAGCATATTAGACAAGGATTGATTGTCGATGTAAGGGGTTAAGTTAGTTATAGAGATAGAATAATGGATTTTTGTAGCCCAGATGGTATGATTAAATTTATAAGAGGTAAGGTGAAGGAAGTGTAGAGCATAATGCTAGGAGCGATGGTTCATAAACTATTACTGAATGAGTACTAAAGATATCTAGCCTAGTGTTGTAGCCTGTGAGACCCAGCAGTAATCGTATAAGAAAAGGTTGGAATTTTAAAGCTATGTATAGATTAGAGAATATTGGATAGTTTGGTTATCAAAGATATATATGGTTGCTGCTAAGTTAAACTTGCGATAAGGATATTATTAAGTGTGAATTTGAGATGGAGATACGCCTGAGATTGCGTCTAACATTCGGAATAGGTACTAAGGACGGATGGTGATATCATACTAATTGAAAAAGGCTCTAATGCTTATGTAGTAGATGCATAGGATTTCAATCCTACTTTAATAATTTTATGCTGCCTTTCCAGATAACACCTTATGTATTTTGAATGCTATTAAGGACATGAGACAATCGAAATTGGTGTTAGAAAGTGCAGATACTATAAATTTCCATTAAATTTGGCTAGTGAAAATTTAGTTGAGCATAGTTCTATTTTTGAAATGAGGGGTAATCAGGGGTAGTTTTAAAGTAGCCTAGCTAAGGTAGAGGCCATATGGGATGTAATCGAATATTGTATCTAATGGGATCCTAAGTTCACTACAAGATTTTAGACTAAGTTCCTAGAGATAATGGGATAAATTTGGAAGTTCTGAGTTGTAGCGTATCTAAAAATTGTTAGCCAGTCAAAGAGACTTATTCAGATACTGAAGGACGTGTTTAGGGCATATATGCTGGACTTTGTTGATAAGTGGACTGAATGCGTGATCGTATGAGAGTAGACCTGCAACAACAATTGTCGATCTTCTATTGTTATGGCCCTATATAAAGTGATGCAAAGTCAAACATGTCAATTACCATTATAGTAGGGATAAGTGGAAGATAGGCAGATTATCAAATCCGGTAAAGTTCATGTGCAAGAAAAGGCGAACAGGGCAAAAGTAAGAAAAGAAAGGCTGAAGACGACTCAGAGTCGACAAAAGAGCTATACAGCTGATAGGAAGAGAATGATGGAACTATCATCTATAGATTGGACTTACCAGACATTTTATTGAGATTACGAGATGTGTTGCATATATCTCAGCTAAAGATGTGTGATCCTGATCCGAAATATGTTTCAATGACAAGCCATTACTATTGTAACCTAATTTGGGTTACATAGAGAAGCCGATTGAGATTCTAAATTGATGCATCAAGACACTTCGAAATAAGTAGATACTAAAGGTGAAAGTGTTATGGGAGCATCATGATACACTTGAAGCTAGCTAGATTATTGCAACTCTTACCAATACCAAAATGGAAATGGGAGGAGGTAATGATGGTCTTGTCACCGGCTTACATATGTTAAAGACCCAAAAAGATGCTATTTGGGTAGTGGTTAATCGACTAACAAAGACAGTGCACTTTATCCCTATAAGTGGAAGGGACTTTATGAAAAGGTTAGCTCGGATATATGTGTAGGAAAAAGTAAAATTGCATAAGGTACCCTCAAGTATTGCCTCTGACAAAGACGCGGGGTCTACATCGCGGTTTTTGGAAAAGTTCCAAAAATCTATAGGTTTGATTTTAGGCCAGCATGCCAGTGCATAAGATGCCACATGGGAAGCAAAAGATTGGATGAACGAGAAATTTCCCGACTCAAGAGAAAGGTACACTTGAATTTAGGGAAGAAATTCTTCTAAGTAGGGGAGGATGTAAAACCCCACCGAAACCTATCCTAGAGTAAGAGGGATGGGGTGGATATTAATTCATCTTGCATAAAATATATTCCTTGAATGATTTTGTGTTCCTTAGAATGGTGGTCTATGGGTTATATGATTTATTTATGCTTGTTGAGTAAAAAGGGTAAAAAGGTAGTTTTACTTGAGGTCGAGATAGGAAGATAGCTTGAGACTTAGATAAGAAGAGGATTTGGTTGAAAAAATAAGAACAAGAGTTAATGTGGTTAAGCGGTTAAAGCTTTGTGATTAATCTCTAAGGTCCTCAGTTCAAATCCCATCACCAAAGTTATAATCATAATTATCATAACTAATGTTTGAATTTTCTTCTTTCTTACATTCCTTAAAGTTAGGAATGTTGTCTTAGGGAAGAAACAATGATAATATCTTAACCACGTGATCTTGTCCTAAAAAGAATTCTAGAAGAATTTTGGTCTCCATTATTTTTTCAAGCATTGTCCTAACCTCTTCGAATTTAAACTACTCCTATTTCTTTAATTCATTTTTATACCTAAAAAAGTCTTCGATAATTCCTTGCTTTGAATTTTGAAAACTCCAGCTCTTGAAAGATAAGAGGTTGGCCAAAATAGTGGTGGAGAAATAGGAAGTGGTTCTCAATTAAATCACCATATTTATTCCTCCAAGAACATCATTGTCTTCTTGTTTTTATTTTTGTTAAAATACGGAAAATTTTTCAGATTTTCTTCACGGATGGTTTTCAAAATTTGCAGCCACCTTTCTCTACATGATTCTTGCAAAGAACCAACCGTCTTGTGTGAAGAAGAAAGCCGAAACACTTTGGAAATTCGCTGCCTTACAAGCTAAACCAAACCAGAAAATTTTTCCAGCAAACAAGCAATCTTTGAACATGAACATTGAGCCATCCATTAGTGCCCAAGAACACCTGAAAATTTCTCCTTTCTTCTTCAAGATGGTGGTTGGAAAACCACCATTGATGGACCTTCAAACACTCCTAAACTCCAGTTGCAAATTCAGTTCAAAGAGCTTCAAAAAATCTGCTCATAAACCTCCCAAAATCACAAAGAGTTCTAAAGCTAAAATTTCAGAAACTTTCCAGCTTTCCCTATACAATGTTAAGTCTGATTTCTTCATCAAACATCTTCATATTTTCGGCCAAATGCAGCCATGGACAGAACACCCTGGCTTCCCCATCTACCTTGGTCATTAGCACTCTAGTAACACACCTCAAATCACTCATATCTTCACTCCATTCAAAATTATTCAAACTTCAAAACTAAATTCCATATTTTTGTTCCATTAAAGACTCACCTAGCTAGATAATAAAACCAGAGATTTCTCTGCTATATCACAGTCATTTTTGTCCAGCTCAAAGCTGAAACAACTCTCCATTCCATGATCAAATCATAGCTAGTTCACACACTCTCTCAATTCCTCTCAAAACACCAAGAACACACACTACGCTTCTTCAACCTTCAATCACCTCTATTCATCTCAAATCACTCCAAGAACCTTCAAACCTGCTGGATTCAGTCCATACTCCCTTATAGGCCAGTCTATAACATCAAAAACACCAAAGTTAATCTTCCTTTCAGATCAAACAGACATTTTCAGTCAAGAACAAGAAGATCATCAAGAAGGTTACTTTAAACACCTTGGACCTTCTTCAACTCATTATCACCATTTCAATAACATCCTAATCTCTTTCTATCTATTTCTCTCTCTCTCTTTCTTGGCCGAACCTTGGATGGCCATTCTTGGACAAACTTCAACCAAGGAACAACTCTCAAGCACTGAAGGACCTCCATTAAGTAAGGCGATATCTTCATCTAACGTTCATCAAATCAAGAATTTCTTTCCTGATCTTCTCTTTAAATTCAAAAACTCAAGACTCTTAGATGATGGATTTGATAGGTTGATTGAATAATGTGGTGTTGAAGATATGTATGTTGGTGAAGGGAATGGATTTAAGACATGATAATTGGAATTAATGTTATGACTTATGGATTATACTTTAGGATCATTATATGTTCATTATGATTAAGAACTTTATAGATGTTTTGATGTATGATAGTCATTAAAATATCATTGTTCATTACGCCTTCATGATGTTATTTTTCAATAAATCCCTAGATTATATTCTGCCTAGTAGAATATCATCCTTATTGTGATGTATGTTAATACAATTCTATTTTTGGATAAATCGATATGTTAATTGTTGGATCCATGTGTGTATGAATATGAATATAGATTTTCTCTAGTAATAAAATTATTTTAAGAACTATTTTTATTATTTTTACAATTATTCTTGCTATCCTTACAATTATTAGCATAATTAATATTTTTATTTAATTTAATTGACTAATTTCAATAAACAAAATTATTTTTGAAATCAATAATTACTTGAAATATTGTTAATTTATTTGATAAATAAATAGTACAATTTTATTAAATATAAATAATAATATATTGGAATTAATTAATATCAAATGTCTTTTATATTCATATTATTATTAGTTAGCCTTACTAAAACTTTTCTTTACACTCATAAATATTATTTATATTAGAATAATTTATTAATTATTAATTGTGTTTGTTATTTATTATTTATTGTTAAAATTATTTATAATCTGTCATTAACATTACTTATTATTTGTAATAATATTATTTATTATTTATTACCAATATTATTTAGGATTTATTATTAATAGTTCTCGTTATTTATTGCTAATTTTATTTATTATTAATATTACTCCGTATTTATTATTTGGTAATAAATAGTTAGTATTATAATTTATTATTTTTAACACCTATTTATTTTGATTTATCAAAGTAATTTTATTTTATAAAATATTTATCAACTAGTGTAAAAGCTTAAGGCATTTTTGTCATAGCTAGATGATGTTGTAGCTAGTTGAACCTAAGAGTTATTTATTTAAGGCAAGTGTTATCTAGATGTTGGACTTGTACCATGTATTTGTGCCAGGCAGGGTTAGGTTGGCTTGAATTACCATAGAAGGTTATTGTACCCAGGAAGAACAAAAGATCAGATAAGTTCTTGCATAAAGCTATTTTGAAGATCAAAGTTTCCTTGGCAAGTCAAACATGATGTATACGAGGAATTGTACTATGAATGCAATTATGGACAATTTTCCTTTTCCTTTCAATCAAACAAACCATTTTAAGATGAACAAACTATTTTACACAAAATGCTAAACTTTTCATATAAACCTACTTGGACAAGAATTTTGGAAACCATAATTGCCATTTCAAAGGAAACTCATTGTATGATTTTTCTTTTCCCAAGTGGGACAAACACAATGTTAAGTACTCAATAATGGCAGACTATTAGGACTAGTCTTTGAAGGGTTGGGTAAGTCTCTTAGTAGGAAGCCACATCTGAGGGTGAACCTTGCCTAGACAAGGCGACAATTTTGTCAGGCCGGTCCGAGCTAGCAGTACAGTTCAGGTAGACTGTTTATTTTAGGAGTGGACAACCAGTATGTTTGGGTGCAGAGGTAGAGGAGTATCTTACACGGTGGGTAGTACACCCATTTTGTATTAGCATGCACAAAGCATGGCATCCAGATCATTATCTTGTAATGATGCACAAAGTGTGGTATCCTGACCGTTCTCTTGTCATGGTGCACAAAGTGTGGTGCTATGGATACTTCTTTTGAGTGGTTGCTTTTATTGTATACATGTGTGGCTTGACAAAAAAAAAACACATCTCTTCATTTGTGAAATTTATTTGAGGCTTACCAGTACTTTCTTTTATGAAAATTTCTCAACTTGTATACATAAACTGTTTTACCTAAAACACTCAAAGCACATGGGCTTACAGAGATTTATGTCTTGCCACCTTTTATACCATCCTTTCAAGTTGATCCTGTTGTGAATGTTACTGATTAGAGATTGCCTTCATTTTGAAGACTTATTTCTTTTTCTATGTATTTCATTTGGGAGACTCTAGCAAACGTTTATTTATTTTTTAGAAATTGTTCATGGAATATTCAGGTTGTAATAAGTTTTATTTGGATTGTTTCTTTCCTTTCTTTTGTGAGTCCTAGTTATACAGACCCCTTGTCCTATAGACAGGGCGATATCCCTAGCCCTAATAGGGTACATATGTAGTGGGGTGTTACATTGAGTTTGGTTAATTTTGGTGATTTCCCATTTTAATTAGAGGGTGAACGCTTGGGCTTTTGATTGTTCAGAGTGAAGCTTTGAAAATTTTTAGGGAAGAAGGATAGAGTCTGATTAATTTTAGAATTTAGGAGAGAAGAGAGAAAAAGACTTTTATGAGTTCCTAGGATATTGTGACGATAACTGCATTCAAGTACCTCGAAAAAAGTCTTCTCATCAGAGATTTCAAAAGCTTCTTGAGAAAAGTGCTATTATTTCGAATTTCAAAAAGAATAATATAGAAGCAGTTATTCTTGAAGGATATATGAAGCATCAGGTTGATTTTTATTTTGGATTTAGGCTTCATTAGAAATGCTCATCCAAGAAGGGAACTCCTTAAAGAGAATGTTTTAGAAGTGAGTTTTAGATTTATTCTCCGAAATGCTGCGTCCAAAATCATCGTCCAAATGTTGTGTCTTCTGTGGTTCTGCAGAAAAAAAAAAACAAAACAAACAACAATTCTTTGGCAAATATGTCAGTCACATGATCTTGGTAATTCCTAGACCACTCCTTAGATTATTAGACTTTTCTTCGGCCAGAGGTTTGTAAAAATATCCAAAAGCTGTTCATTAGTTGAAATATATTTAACACATACATCTCCTTTGAGTACAAGATCCCTAATAAAATGATGTTTAACCTCAATATGCTTGGTCCTAGAATGTTGAACAGGATTTTTAGTTAAATTGATTGCACTTGTATTATCACATAGTATAAGTACGCAATCAAAATTGAGACCAAAATCAAGCAGTGTGTTTTTCGTCCACAGAATTTGTGCACAACAACTCCCCGCTACAATGTATTCAGTCTTCATTGTGGATAAGAATACACAGGCCTATTTTTTCCTATGCCATAAAAATAGAGAGTGTCCGAGAAATTGGCTATGCCTACTAGTGCTTTTTCTTTCAACTTTACAGCCTGCATAGTTCGCATCAGTGTATCCTACAAGATCAAATGTGTTAGTATGAGGATACCATAAACTATAATCATATGTTCCAACTAAATATCTAAGGATATGTTTTACAACACATAAGTGAAATTCCTTTGGGCACGATTGAAATCTGGTACAAAGGCAAACAGAAAACATAATATCTGGCTGGCTAGTAGTATGATATAGTAAGCTTCCAATCATACCTCTATATTTTGATTCATCTACCTTCTTACCCTTTTCATCCTTGTCAAGCTTTAGATAAGTGCTCATAGGTGTAGTGATTTGTTTGGCTTCGTTCATACTAAACCTTTAGAGTAGTTCCTTAGGGTGCTTTTGTTGATTTAGGAAAATTCCATCACTAGTTTATTTGATTTGCAGCCCGAGGAAGAAGTTGAATTCTCCCATCATGCTTATCTCGAATTTTTGCCGCATAGTCTTAACAAACATCTTGCACAAAGAGTCATTAGTAGCACAAAAAATGATATCATCAACATAAATTAGAACAATAAGAAGATCATCAGAATTTTCTAACTTAATGAACAATGTAGTATCAATCAAGCCTCTTGAAAAACCTTTTGAGAGCAAGAATCCACAAAGCTTTTCATACCAAGCTCGTGGGGCTTGTTTTAAACCATAAAGAGCCTTTGAGAGCTTAAAAACATGATTTGAAAAGTTCTCATGAATAAAGCCCAGAAGTTGTTCTACATATACCCCCACTTCAATAAAATAATTCAAAAATGCACTTTTAATGTCCATTTCATAAAACATGAAAATTTTTAAAGATGCAAATGCAATGAGCATTATTGTGGACTCTAATCTAGCAACAAGAGCAAATGACTCATCATAATCAATGTTCTCTTCTTGATTGAATCCTTGGGCAACAAGTTTAGCTTTATTTCTAATCACCAATCCATTTTCAACAAGTTTATTTCTGAAAACCCACTTGGTACCAATAACCGGATGATCAAGTGGTCTAGGGACGAGTTTCCAAAATTGATTTCTCTCAAATTGGTTCAGCACTTCTTGCATAGCTATTATTCAAAAATCATCATGCAAGGCCAAATCAATACAATTAGGTTCTATACTAGAGAGTAGAGCAAAATTGTATACAAAATACCGTCTAGTTTTAACTCTACAACTAGGATGACCAATGATTTGCTCTTTTGGATGATTGGTTTTGTACTTCCAATCTCTTTGTGACCCTTGATCAGTGAGCTCTTCAGTTTCTTACTAGCTTTGATCATCTTGTTACTTTTCTAATTCATCTTCTTTAGCAAGAATATCTAGTGGTGGTGCTTTGTGTTGTTCTTTCCCTCTTTCGTTTGAACTTTCTTCATCATCATATCTTTTCTTGATGTATAAATGTTAGATTCTTCAAAGACACAATGTACGGAATCTTTTACACATAGAGTTCTCTTATTGTGCACTCTAGATGCCTTTTTATAGGAAGAGTATCCAAGGAATATAGCCTCATCTGTTTTGCTATCAATTTTTCCAAGATTATCTTGGGTATTAAGAAAAAAACATTTGCAGCTAAATACTTTAAAATAGGAAATTGATGGAGTTTTGTCAAACATAAGCTCAATGGGTGTTTTTCTTAGAAAAGGTCTCATCATCACTCAGTTTACAATATAACACAAATCATGGATCTAGACATTTCTTCAAATGTTCTATTTTTCCTCTCAATAACACCATTTTGTTGAGGGGTTTTAGCAGCAGAAAAGTTGTGAAAAACTCCATTTTCATCATAGAAGTGTGTAAACTCACTATTGCAAAATTCTCTACCATTGTCACTCCTAATAGAAGTCAGTTTGCATCCAATAGAGTTCTGGACACGCTTGAATAATTTTGAGAATTCAGAAAATGCTTCATCATTTTGTCCAAGAAACAAAGTTCATGTAAATCTTAAGAAATCATCTGCTAAAACATAATCATACCTCTAACCACTAAGGCTAGTGATCCTTATTAGTCCAAACAAATCCGTATGTATTAATTCAAGAGGTTTTGTGGTGAAAATCATTTTCTTGGGTTTGAAAGAGGTTTTGATTTGTTTTCCAAATTAGCATGCATCACATATTTTACTTTTATTAAACTTCATTTTGAGCAGTCCCCTAACAAGCTCTTTTGAGGATAATTTGTATAGCAAATCAAATGATACATGGCCTAGTCTTCTATGCCAAAGTTTGCCATCATTGTCATGCATGGAAAGATATCTAATATCATGAGTTATAAGATCATCAAGATAGAATACATAAACATTCCCAACACTATTAGCAACAAAGATTATTTCATTATTTAAGCCGTCCATAATAAAGAAACAATCGTCCTCAAAAATGACTTTGCGACCATTGTCATATAATTGACTAATGCTAAGCAAGTTGTATTTTAGCTCATCAATTAATAACACTTGTTTGGTAACGGCAGAAAATCCTTTACCAATGCTACTTATGCTATGAATTTATTCTTTCTTTTTATCTCCAAAGGTAACGAATCCATCATTTGTTGCTTGCACATCTTCTAATAGAGCTGCATTTCCAATCATGTGTCTTGAACATCCACTATCCAAGAACCACTTTGTGAAGCTCAATTTTTTCAATAAATGTACTTATAGATGAGAAGGGAGAGTGATTTTTGGTACTTATATTTTCTTAGGTCTACTGGGGTTAGTAATGATTCCTCTAATTTTCTAAACTATTTTTGCTCCGGATTCCACTTTCTTCTTAATATGACACATAGATGCTTTGTGTCCAGATTTTTCACAATATGTGCAACACTTGTGTGTCATATATGATGAGACAGCTTTTACAAAGTGAGATTTGTAATTTCAATTTTTGAACTCATGCCTATAACCTAGGCCATTTCGGTTTCCAGCTATGTGTTGAGACCAAGCAATTTTTCCATGTTGTTTTTGCCATTTGTAAACTTTTCAATGCATGTAATAAGATAATCGACTCTATTTTTCATATCATCAAAATTGCTAACCATAATCTCAAGAGAACAAATTTTATCACATAAGTATTTATTTTCTAGAGACATATGATGTAAGGAAGTAATGATAACATCATTTTCAATATTTACAGACATATATGCCTTAAGGCAGACTTTGTTCTCATTCAACACTATTGCATTCTCATCTAACAAATAGTCAATTTTCATCCTCATTTCTTTATTTCTTCTAGACAACTTTTTTAGTTCATGAAACATGTTAAATAACAATTCATTAGGATCAACATGCTTTTCATAATCAAAATTATGTAAATCCGATATGGAATTAGTGGTAGTAGAATTTACCTCATTTTCCATTGCCATGAAGCATACGTTGGCAATTTCATTTTTAGAGTCTCCATATTCCTCAGATTCAGACTCATTTTGGTCTCACGTTCCCATTAGTCCTTCGCCTATTCTTTGTTTTCATATCCTTATTTTTTTTGAGCATTTTACCTTCTTTTTCTTTAGTTATAAGTTAGTCAGCAATAAAATGTCATTTGCTCTTGCATTCATAGTATTGGGGCTTAAATGATGAGGTTCGTCCCTTTCTTTTTACGAGCTTCTTTCCTTTTTAGAAGTTTCCTTTGTTGAACATTCTTCTGAATTTCTTTGTAATCATGGCCAATTCTTTGGTATCTACTTCAGTCACATCACCACTATCAAATTGGCTACTTTTAACATCCTCATTTGCAGCTTTCAGTGCTATTCCCCTTTTGCACTTGTCATGATCAACAGATTCTTGAAACCTTTTGAGTTTCATTTCATGCTTTAGGAGAGAACCAACTAGCTCTTTAGTCGGTAAGGTTTTCAAATCATTGGATTCTTCCACAGCTACAGCTTTCGGTTTTCAGTTCTTAGGCAAATCATGTAGAATTTTTCTATTTTGTTCACCAAAAGAATAGATTTTCCTATAGGCTTTAAGTCCATTAGCAATGTTTGTAAATCTTGTAAACATATCCATTATACTCTCATTTAGCTTCATCATGCACAATTCATAATCATGAATCAAAATCCCTAACTTAGACCCCTTCACTTGATTTGTCCCTTCATGGGTGATTTTAAGTAATCTCCACATATCATGTGCTAAATCATAGCCACTAACTCAGTTATATTCAACGGCATCCACAGCACAACATAGAATATTAATAGCTTGAAAATTTAATGTCATCTTGGCATTATCTTCAGCATTCTATTCGTCACTTTATTTAGGCACTTTTCTTCTATCAATAAATTTTGACGGGACAAATAGTCCATTCTCAATTAGATTCCACTGCTCAAGGTTGATTGAACAAGCATAAATCTTCATTCTATTTTTCCAAAATGTATAGTTGTTTCCATTGAACAAAGGAGGTCAATTTATTGAGGATCCTTCAACATACGGAATAGCAGATGAGTTTACCACAAGGATCTTTTCTACACAGTTGTTAGACCAAAAATAGAGTACACCAATGCTCTAACACCAAGTGAAAAACCATAAGGGGTGAATAAGGTTTTTGGCAAATTTAAAATGCTTTTCAAAAATTTTGTTTTAAGGAACTCTTGTGTATTTCAGATCGGAAATATTACAATTGATACAAAAAAATGCATTTGAAATGTCTTAAAGATCAATTCCAATCTCAATGAGATAATGACACATGATGCAATTAATACAAGAGTGAAAATGCATTGGTAAGAACCGTAAAGATTTCTTTTAAAAAAATGCACAATGAAGATTGTAGCTGGCCAAAATTAAATGCAGAGAGAAGGAACACAAGATTTATAGTGGTTCGATCTACCAAGGTCTTCATCCACTACTTTAAGCTCACACTTAAGGATTTTCAACTAGATTTTATTAACCCAACTCAATAGTGTCTATCTACACTAATTACATAAGAGGATCACCACACTTGATTTTATCAAAACCTCTCAATCAATCAACAAATCAAGATTTACCCCAAATGGGTTTTATACCATAACTCTGATACACAAAGAGGATATATGAATAAAACAAAGATTGCTCACTCTTTTGAGCAAATAGACAAACAAATGAGCTCAAACAACCTTTAGCTTTTTGAATCACTTTGATTTCACTTTAAAGAACAATGAAAAGGTGATTTTTGTATTCTAGAGAGTAAGAGTGTTTATTAGAAATATCGAAAAAAAATATTCCAGAAAACTGAGTTTTGAAACCTTTTATAAGAGCAAAATGTAGAGTTCTAATGGCTAGAAATGGCTAGTTTCACAAAGTCAGATTTGCTAGATTTTTGGACTCAAGGATCGGACGACAGTGCATCCAAAAAGTAAGTCCAAAATGGCACCTTTTTTAGGCAGAATTGATTTGATACTGTTTACAGAGTTATAGATAAAGCTTTGCGTTGCAGAATCATCCCAACTACTCAATCCAAAATTTTGAAGACTTAAAACTTTGAAATCTTTTGTTTGTGTGCTTGAAGGTGGAAATAAACTGAATCATAAGGTAAAGAAGACATAGGAATTTACACTGATAATACCTTAACAAAGATTCCTAGTTTAAGTTTCTTGCACAATGTTTTCTTGGTATGCAATCTCTTAAGCTTGGTCTTCTATTTCATCACCATTCTTAGATTTTATTGCTCAAGAGATACTTAGCAATCTTATTTGCATGCCTTGGAAGAACTGAGGTCAAACAAGTCCTATCACATGTAGATCACACAAGTTAGTCCTCATTAATATTTGTCATAAGTCAACACATAGGAGAATGCCCTTAGGGCTAACAGTTTACCCGTAACCCATGAGTAGTCTACTCATACTAATAGTGTAAGCGTATTTGGAATACGTAGAACTGAACCATGTGATAATAATCTTTATAAAAGTACTAAAATAAGTAAAGACTGGTTTAGCACAGCAACTACATGGATGAGTACCCTAAAACTAGATTATAAGTTGGTGGTTTGGTGAAGTTGGACTTGTACATTTTGATGTATGTTGGGTTAGGTCTTATCGCAAGGATAACAGCCTTGTACGTTGGGTGTCTAACTCTAATTAATTAAGATGGACTTATACAATAGAATTTCTATGCACCCCATTGTGATTGTCCTGGATAATCTAAATAATCCAAGACCCTGGGAACACATGACTAAGTATGTATACTTTTGGGTAGCTTCCTATGATAAGTGGATACATATTGAAAATTGTAGATTATTGGACTAGCTATCAAAGGATGGTAGATATAGTTGAGAAATGTGTTAGTGCATTTTTCCTATCTTCAATGATGAGTATTACGTAGGGGATATTTTCATCATTACACCTGTAGGTCGAAAATACTGCACTCGCAATATTATTCTCGTGGTGAAAATTTTCACATGGTGATAAATGAAATATTTAAAATGGCAAAAATGCTGATATTTGTTTGCAAGGGTATTTTTATCATTTTAGCAATCAAGAATAATATGTCTTTTGGCCTCAAGAGTAGTTCAAATAATCTTAGTAAATTTATTTACTATATAGGCTTGTTGGGTGAATTTATTATAGGAAGAATTGTTCTAAAAGTCTAGTTAATTATTTATTTGGGCTAGAATAATTAATTGGTTGAATAATTAATTATGTTAGTTCATTTTATATTGGGCCCAAGTGGTTTGATTAATTAAAAAAAGAACTAATTTAATTAATTATCATGGGTAATTTTATATTTGACCCAATAGATTAATTAATTAATTAATAAGAGAGCTTTTTAATTTGTCATTTGACTAATTAAGAGAACATTGCCCATCAAGGTTTGATGGTAGATGCCATCTTCAAAAAGAAAAAGGAAATAAAGAAAAGAAGGAAAAAGGAAATACAAGGCCGGTTATTTTTGGTTTGGAGAAGGAATAGGAAAGATAGTTTTTTTTTTTTTTTTTCAAAAAGACATCACGTGTGCCTGGCTTAAGGTTGACCGAAATCTTGCAAGAAATAAGAAAATTGCTTTCGTCCTTTTTCCTTAGAAAACAAGGCTGTTGTTTTCTTACTGTATTTTCTTTACCATTTTAGCTCTTTCATTTCTCTTCCAATCTTCTTTACCCTAGTTGTACACTCACTGGTAGAAGTCCATAGGAGGTTAGAGAATACTTTGGAAGGTTAAGAGTTAGCAAACATGGTAAGTGTTTAATGCGAAAGAGTTGACAGTTAGCTGGTTTACCTACAGAACAAGTTGACGTTCTAGTACAGGAAGCACCATTAAACTTGAATCTAACTCTAGTTATTCAAGTAAAATGCCCTAGAAGTAAGTATTCATTGACTTTGGCTTCGAAAAAAATTAATTTGCTGTCTTCCACTATATATTTATTTTTCTCGCATTTCTTCAAGTGGTATAGAGACATGGGTTTATCTAGGAGCATGCTTAAGGTTAATACTCAGAAAAGGTGGTTCCTTTACTGCTAAAAGTATAATCTTTGTGATTGTATAGATCCCTCATGAATTTTTATACGGGCAGATTTTATGTGTGCCTTGCACGTGGAGGCATAGTCATCTATAATTTATTTGTAATCACTTTCCGTAGAATTCGTGTAAGCCTTGTTTTAGTAGGCATAGGTGTTTGAAATTGTATTGCTATTTATTTTATGAATTCTTATAAAAAAAAATGGTTACTGGATCAATGATGAAAGAAACCCAGAAGAAAACTTGAAGGAAAATTACAGAAAATAGAAAAACAGAGGCGGGATTATAGGGACCAGCCGCTACTAGTTGGGGGCCATGCTGCGGCTGGATAGGAGAAGAAATTCTCCTAGAAGCCACTGTTGCGGCGGGATTTTGGGAGAATTTCTCCTTGAAGCAGTGGCTAGATTCCCAGGAGCCGTGGGTAGCTTCAAGTATTTTGCTACCTGAAGCCGTGGATGGATAGGTTAGAGCTGGGCCTGGCTTGTACAAATTGGACCGATTTTTGCAAGAATTTTCTAGTTTAGTTAGGGGGTTGCAATTTGGGCTTCGGTTCGGGTTTTTCTGAAGCTTTTCCTATTCTATTTCTTGTAATTTCTTTTCTTTTGAGTCCCATATCACACGAGGTTATTTTCTTGCAATGGTTTATTTACGAATTTAAATAATTTTTCATGAAAATGATTAGTAAAGTGGAACTACCATAGGATTAAACAAGATCATTTTATTATTATTATTATTATTATTATTATTATTATTATTATTATTATTATTATTATTATTATGATGATGATGATGATGATGATGTTTAATCCATTTTTTGGTCACATAAGAATTAAATGTTAGAAATAGCATGTAAAAATATTATTTTTGGAGGATGTCTATTATATTTTAATTTTGTGATCAAATGCATAAAGGTTTTTGAGAAATTAATTTTTCCTTTAGACAAAACAATTATGGAAAATGTTTTAAAATGGAACTAAGTAATTTAAAATAAATTCATAGGTTATTCTTTCAAAAGGTTTTATCCTTGACATGGATAAGGAATTTGAATTTAAGCATTTTAAATTTAACTCCAAAAAATTGGTCTTAACTTAAGTAGTGAAATAAAAATTCATCGTTTATTCACTTAAATGGTTTTATCCTTGACAATAGTTGTTCAATTTTTGGGTTTTCACTAAGTTAATAAAGACAAATTAAATTTTAAAGAATTTTTTTTTTCCTAAAAACCTATTTTTCTCAAAAGATTAAAAGGAAGAGAGGTTCCAACACGGCTTCCATCAAGAATTCTTGTTAGAGATTGTGGATTTCCTCGTGTCATTCTGAGCATGAATCCCTATAGGATGGATTTCCATGAGAATCTAGAACTAACGGAGGAATTATATTTAAAGTCAACGATAAGTGTTTGTGTTACCAGTTGATCATTGAGGCATTAATATTGGATTATTCGTAGGTTTGAGAGTAGTGACCATCCTATCGATAGAACTATTCTAGATCATTACCTATTAAGGCGGTTTAATTTGTAATGGTTATACACTTAACTTAGAAATTTGTTAACCTTCCTACGAAACTCTGTCAATTTTTCTAAGAGCAAAATTTTGCTGAAAAGTATGCCCTCAAAGACTATGTATTCTGTGTAAACATATCACAATAAAATGTTTATTCATTCAATTTAGTTTATTTCTTATATTATTACACATTTAAGGCTCAAGTATGGCAAGTAATGGTCTATGTGTTGGATCGTTCTTGATAGTAAGGTATAGACCATGGGTACTTATTATACAAGTAAAATTGAGTTCTTAGACATTTGATGGAACTGGGCATTTCATCAAGGTAAGACTATTTTGTCATGATTTTCAATGAGGAATGGTTTATCTTAATTCAGTGAGTAGTTCACTCACATCATTGGCATAAGTGTATCTCGAATATGTAAAACTGGACCTATAGTAGTGATCTCTTTTAAAGTACTATAATTATAGAGACCAGACTATTACTGCTACAGTGTAGATGGATACCTTTATACTTGAGTATAAGTTGGTGGTCTGGAAAAGCTAGGGTTTTATATTTTGATATATGTTCGGTGAGAATTCTTTTGTGAGATCAATATCCTTATATGTTGGGTGAATTACTCTAGTCAATTATGACGAACTCATGCAACAGAGTTTCTATGCTTCACTTAGTAAAGTTAAATCACCTATTTGTGAATGTCCAGGATAATCGAATGATCTAGGGCCCTGGGAACGTGACTTTAGAATGTGTGCTTTTGGGTTGCTCACAATGATAAGAAAGTATATTCAAGTGAGTTATAGATTATCGGACTACAGATCTGAGGAAGGTAGATATCTTTGAAATGGGCATTAGTACAGTTATCCAGTCTTATTGATGGGTGCTATATAGACAGGTATTTTTGTCATTTCACTTGTAGGTAGGAGGCATTGCATTAGCAATATTATTCTTGTGGTCAATATTTTCATATGGTGATAAATGAGAATTTTTAAAATGGGAAAATGCAGCTACTTAATAATAAGGGCATTTTGGTCATTTTAGTATCCATGAATAATATGTCTCCTGGTTCTCGGAGTAGCTCAAGTTACCTTGGTGTTGTTTATATACAATCTGGGCTTAATGGATAATTATATGGAAGAGAATAAAATTTATTTTAAGAGTCCAATTAGAATTAATTAATTAGTCTTTGGTTTTTATAAGTCTCATAAAAGATAATTAATTAATTAAGAGAATTAGGTTGGAATAAATTAATTAATTGGACTGATATATGTTGATATATATATATATATATATAAATATTCATAGTCCAATTAGAATTAGTTAATTAGTCTTGGGTTTTAATAAGTCCCACAATAGATAATTAATTAATTAAAAGAATTGGGATGGAATAAATTAATTAATTAGGCTGATATATGTTGACATATATTAAGAGTCCAATTAGAATTAATTAATTAGTCTTTGGATTTATAAGTCCTAGAAAAGATAATTAGTTAATTAAGAGAATTGGGCTGGAATAAATTAATTAATTAGACTGATATTTGTTGACATATATTAAAAGTTCAATTAGAATTTGGGTCAGTCTTGGACTGATTTATGAGTACAACACCAAGCCCATTAGGTCTTGATGATTTCGGCCATTAGGGCTTGAGGAAGCCCTAAGGCTGGCCGAAATTAAGAAAAAGAAAAGGAGAAGGAAAAAATAACGACATTAATTTTTTCGTATTCTCTCTGGTGTGCAGTCTATCCCTCTCACTCTCTGTTCCATGTTCTTCTCTTCTTTTTCTCTTGGATAGTATCTTGATTATCCAAAGAAGGAGCTTTCACCAAGCTAACCTAAGAACAAGGTAGAGTCATACTCGAGAAGACGATGAGAGGAAGCTTGGAGACTCTTCATGCGTACGAGTAGAAGATTTGTGAGAATGCCGGTCGAACTGCAGGCGCCTTGTTGTCCCATTCCAATGCAAGTTCCAGTGCAACCCGGCCCCTTATTGGTTAATTTGCAACCAAAAAAGAAATATAAGTACTCTCTCCTAGATGTGACTCGAAAAACTTAAAAATTTTCCTCTACACTTTCATTGCAGTTTTCCGTTTTGATCCTTCAAGTGGTATCGAGCCACAGTTTTCATCTAGGAGCATGTACTAGGGTTAAAAATAGGAAAATGTGATCTTTTACTATTAAAAATAAATCTTTTGTTATTTCATGTGATTCCTCATACATTGGTTTCTAGAGTTCCTATACGCCTCTTGGTTAGAGGCATAGGATCTTGTATTATAATGCTTTTCCAATTTATTTTTTCTAGTTTTAAGTAGATTCGTTGTACGCCTCGTGTTTAAAGGCATAGGCACTTGTAAAGGCATGTTTTTATGCCTAGTTTTGCATTTCTTTTAACCTATAAATTTTGGAGATTGAAGAACGTGATTGCTGGAATTGTTGCGGGGCGAAAAATAGCTGGAAAGTAGGCTTTTTCCAGAAATTGGCGAACACCAGAACGGACCAGGCGCCAGGTCGACTCTGCCCCAGTCGGAGGTTTTGGAGAAACAGAGCAGACCTAGAACCAAGAAGGCCCAATGGACCAGGCACCAGGTCCACTCTACCCAGTGGCAGATATGCGCAATTTTATCCATGAAAAATGAGAGCACTACTATAGTTCTATACCTCAATTTTTCCTTGATATAATCATGTTTTGAAATCATTGTATGTGGTTAATTTTTTGCAATAGTTTTATTTATCTATGGATGAATAATTTGCAATAAAATAGGTAGTAAATGATGTAACCACCTTAGGATTAAATATGATCATTAATTTTTAATTCATGATGTTTAATCTATTGTTTGCTCACTTAGATATAAATGAATAGTTTGAGCATGAAAAAGTTTATTTTTGTTATCATGCTTATTTCATTTTTGAGATTGAATCCAAAGTTCTTGTGAGACCAAAGTCTCACCAGATAGAACGATTTTTGATAAAACGTTTTAATCTAAAAATCTTTAAAAATAAAAGAGTTCATGGTTTATTCTCTTAGAGGGTTTAATCCTTGACATAGATAATAATGTTGAACTTAAGGTTATTTAATAAAGTTTTACTTTGTTATTAACTTAGAATAGTAAAACAAATTCAAAGTTTATTCTCTCAAAGGATTTAATCCTTGACAGAGAAAATAATATAGAATTTTAGTTTTTTTTTACTAAAGTTAATAAAACCATAAGATTATAGAAAACACATTTGGGCCTAAAACTCTATTTTCAATAAATGATTAAGTGGGAAGAGGGGTTCGAACGACCCTATGTCTTCCATCACAACTCTCATTAGAGATAGTAGATTTTCTCGTGTCATTCTGAGCACGAACCCATATAGGATGGATTTTCACAAGTATCTAGAACTAATAGAATAGTAAAATTAAAAGTCTAGGGTATTTGATAAGATCGAGCAACCTATGTTAGAGGTTTTTAGCACTAGATTTCCTGTAAGTGGTGTGAATCAGTGGCCATTCAAGCGGTGGAACTTTTGCTAGACCATTACCTATTTAGGAAGTCTTGATTCGTGATGGTTATACACTTAACTTAGAATGCTATTAATCTTCCTACGAAACTATGTTAGTTTTTCTATGAGCCAAACTATTTATATTATTGATAATGGTTTTAAGAGTTATACATTATCAAAGAAATAATATAAAGAATGTGCATTTTTATTTATTGTAAACTAAATGAATGTTTTTTTGCAATATTTCAGAAATATCTGGTTTTAGTCCATTATCAATCATTCTCAAGGAGAATAAGATGACAGGCCCAAATTATGTGGATTGGAAGAGGAACCTAAACATAGTACTCTCTGTCGAGAAGTACAAGTATGTTTTTATGGATACCTATCATAAGATTGGAGAAGAATCTACTGATAAGGAGTGAGAGGATGAGAAGCCATGGAAGAAAGCTAATGAGATGGCTAAGTGCTATATGTTAGCTTCCATGTCTAGTGTGCTCCAATCTAAGCATGAGCACATGGCTACTGTGTATGACACGGATTTGATATTGTGTACCATGTTTGCTAACAAATGTCGGCCTGCAAGGCAGCAAGCTCTTAGGGTAATCATAAACACTAGGATAGTTGAGGGGGCATCAGTTTGAGAGCAACTGTTCAAGATGATTGCCTACTTCAAGGCGGTCGAGGTCGTAAGCGCAACGATAGATCCTAAGAGCCAAATTGACATGGTTCTTGAAACTCTGCCTGATTCATATTCTCAGTTTAAGTTGAACTACAGTATGAATAAATAGGATATGAATCTCATGGAGCTTATGAAAGAGCTCCAGGCGGCAGCAAATATCATAAAGCCCGTGTTAAAAGTTTTGGTCTCTTGTTCTACTTCTTCTTCTGGAATTAAGGCAAAACCTAAGAAATTCAACAAGAGAAAGGTCCATAACAATGCAGAGGGCCAACCCAAAGCATCTGGTCAGGCCAAGCCCAAAGGCAAATACTTCAAGTGTGGCAAGAAGGGGCATTGGAAGAAAGATTGTTCAACTTCTTAGCCAAGTCTACTTCAGGTATTGCTCTATACCTAGAGTCTATTTTAATTATTAGATCAACATTTTCCTAGATAGTTGGTTCTGGAGCCACTGACCATATTTGTAACTCTTTGCAGGGGTTTAGAAGGATAAAGAGACTCAGCAAGGGTGAGCATGGACTTCATGTAGGCAATAGAGCAAGAATATTGGCTAAAGCAGTAGGAGATCTTAAGCTTATTTTTTATTATAATATGAATGAAATTCTAAAAGATATTTTATGTGTTTATTGTTTTAAATAGAATTTGATTTCAGTTTCCAAATTGGTGATTTAAGGATATTCTGTTTCTTTCTATTCTGGTATTTCCATCAGTAGAGATGGTAATTTAATTTGTACAAGAAACATTAATGTAAATCTCTTTTATATACATCTTATTAGAAATCAAGTGAACAATAATCAAACTGAACATGAAAAGAAAAAGAGAAATGCCATATCTAATGACTGGTATTTGTGGCATCTAAGATTGAAACATATAAATCCCAATCAGATTTAAAGGCTAATCCATGATAGGTCTTTAGGTTCATTGAGATTGGAAGAATGGCCTCAATTTGAATCTTGCCTTAAAGGTAAAATGACCAAAAGGTCTTTTACCAAAAAGGTTGATATAGCCATACAAATACTAGCACTAGTTCATACAGATGTTTGTGGTCCGATAACTACACCAGCTAGGGGAAGTTATGATTACTTCATCACTTTCACAGATGATCATATTCGTTTTGGTTATATTTATCTGATGAGGCACAAGTCTAACTATTTTGATAAATTCAAGGAGTTTAAGGCTGAAGTAAAGCGTCGAATAGGTAAATTAATTAAATTTTTTAGATCAGATTATTATGAGTACTTCCTTAATGAGTTTAATGATTACTTGGTACATCACAACATAATATCTCAGTTAACTTTGCCTAGGACTCCCTAGCAGAATGAAGTAGCTGAGAGAAGAAATCGAACTTTGATGGAAATGGTCAAAAGTTGTATAAGTCATGTGTGTCTTCCTTTTTCTTTTTGGAGGGTATACCTTAGAAACAACGACTTATATTCTGAACTTGGTGCCTTCCAAATCAGTACCTAGGATACCCTATGAGATGTGGACTGGACAAAAGGAAGTAAACTGGAACCAAGATCAGAGTTATGCTACTTCGTTAGGTAACAAAAAAGAACAAGAGGTAGATATTTCAATCATTCTCAAGACCATAAAGTCCTTGTTAGTACTAAAGCAAGATACTGAGAAGATGAATAAGTTACTTCCACCACGGGTTCAAGTAGAAAGGAGTTTGAAGAGAAGTTGGTCACTGATTCAATTTCGGGTACTTTTAACACCCCGATTGATGAACTAATAGAAACACTACCAGATGTTCCTATACAATCTGACTCTCATCGTAGTGGGAGGATCACAACAGTTCCAAAAAGGTGGAACGGAGAGATCTATGATATAGTCTCTAATCATCAAGAACCAGATCCAACTATATACGAGGAGGCCATTGTTGATGCTGATGCAGATAAATGGAAACTATCAATGAATGTCGAGATTGAGTCTATTTACCTCAATTAGGTCTAAGATCTTGTCAGTGCACCTGACGGGATAAAACCTATTGGGTGTAAGTAGGTATATAAGAGAAAGAGAGGTGTGGATGGAAAGGTTGAGACCTATAAAGCAAGGTTGGTTGCTAAAGGTTATACTCAGAAAGAAGGGATAGATTATGAGGAAACATTTTCACCAGTAGCTATGCTTCAGTCTATCCAAATTCTCTTAGCCATCGCATGTCATTATGACTACAAGATATGAAAAATAGATGTCAAGACTGCCTTCTTAAATGGCTATTTTAGCGAAGACATCCATATATCCCAGCTAGAAGGTTTTGTTACTAAAGTTCAAGAACAAATGGTTTATAGGCTTAAGAAGTCCATCTACGAACTTAAGCAAGCGTCACAAGCATGGAACATACGCTTTGATAAAACTGTGAAAGCTTATAGTTTCATTCAAAACGTGGATGAACTATGTTTGTATAGGAAATCAGACAGTGGCAAAGTGATTTTCTTGGTACTTTATGTAGATGACATTCTACTCATTGGAAATGATGTAAGGACATTGTCATCCATTAAAGTTTGGCAATCTAGTCAATTTAGTGTGAAAGATATGGGAAAAGCTTGCTATATTCTAGGCATTAAGCTTTTTTGAGATAGAAAGCAGAGAATGTTAGGCTTATCCCAATTTACTTGTATTGACAAGATATTGGTCAAGTACATCATTGATCAATGTAAAAGGGCTATTATACCCATTACGCATGGATTATCTTTATCTTCCAAGCAGTGTCCTCAAACACAAGAAGACAAGTAGAAAATGAGCAGGATCCTTTATGTTTCGGCTGTGGGAAGTCTTAGGTATGCTATGCTTTCTACTAGGCCAGATGTCTGCTTTGCGGTAGGCATGGTTAGTAGATATCAATCAAACCTAGGGGAAGCTCACTGGTAAGCCGTAAAGCATATACTCAAATATCTCAAGGAAATAAGAGATTATATGCTTCTATTGATTACACAAACTCAGACTTCCAAGCAAATAAAGATGAAAGAAAATTCACTAGCATATATGTCTTCACTTTGTCTGGAGGAGCTATTTCTTGGAGATGTATCAAGCAATCCTGCATTACTGATTCTACCATGGAAGCAGAGTATTTTGCTACTTTAGAAGCTTCTAAAGAAGCTGTATGGCTCTAGAAGTTCCTCACAGAATATGGAGTAGTACCACACATGGATAGGACTATGATAATTTATTGTGACAACACTAGAGCGGTGTTACAATGTAAGGAACCTCGAAACCATAGGAATGACAAGCACATAGAGAGGGAGTATCATCTCACTTGGGAGATCATCTAGAAATAGGATATTTTGGTTGATCAAATTTCCTCTGTCAACAATCTTGCAGATCCCATTACCCAGTCTTTTACAGAAAAGGTGTTTTGCCGATACATAGATGTCATAGGGGTAGGCACTTGTGGACTTTCTTACTCTTTGTGGTGCAAGTGGGAAATTGTTGGCAATATGCCTCAAAGACTATATATTTTGTGTAAACATTTGCAATATAATATTTTTTTTTATCTAATTTAGTTTGTTTCTTATATTATTGCATATTTAAGGTACAAGTATAACAAGTAACGGTCTATTTGTTAGGTCGTTCTTCATAGTAAGGTATAGACTCTGTGTACTTATCATACAAGTAAAATTGAGTTATTAGTCATTTGGTGGAACTGGACATTCCATCAAGTGAAGACTATTATGACATGATTTCCAATAAGGAATGGTTTACCATAATTTAGTGAGTAGTTTACTCGTATCATTGGCATAAGCGTATTTCGAATATATAGAACTTGACCCGTTGTGGAAGTCTTTTTTAAAGTACTATAATTATACAGACTACACTATTACTGCTACGGCGTGAATGGATACCTTCATACTTGAGTATAAGTTAGTAGTCTGGAGAAGTTGGGGTTTTATACTTTGATATATGTTGTGTGAGATTTCTTTTGTGAGATCAATATCCTTTTATGTTTGGTGAATTACTTTAGTTAGTTAAGACGGACTCATGTAACAGAGTTTCTATGCTTCACTTAGTGAAGTTAAATCACTCCCTTGTGATTGTCCGAGATAATCCAACGATCTAGGGTGTTGGGAACATGACTGTAGAATGTGTACTTTCGGTAGCTTCTAATGATAAGCATGTACATTTAACTGAGTTATGGATTATCGGACTAGAGATTTAAGGATGGTAGATGTCTTTGAGATGGGTTGTAGTACATTTATCCGGTCTTATTGATTGGTGTTCCATAGAGGGATATTTCTATCATTTCACTTGTAGGTCGAAGACATTACTTTAACAATATTATTCTTGGGGTCAATATTTTCATATGATGATAAATGTGAAAATTTAAAATGGTAAATGCAACTATTTAATACTAAGGGCATTTTGATCATTTTAGTATTTATGAATAATAAGTCTCTTGGTCCCCCATAGTAGCTTAAGTTATCTTGGTGTTGTTTATACACAATATGGGCTTAATGGATAATTATATTGAAGGGAATAAAATTTATTCTAAGAGTGCAATAAGAATTAATTAATTAGTCTTAGGTTTTTATAAATTCCAGAAAAGATAATTAATTAAGAGAATTGGGCTGGAATAAATTAATTCATTGGGATGTTATATGTTCACAAATATTAAGAGTCTAATTAGAATTAATTAATTAGTCTAGGGTATCTAATGAACCTCAGAAAAGATAATTAATTAAGAGGATTGAGCCAATCGTGGACAGATTTATGAGCACAGCACCAAGCCTATTGGGGATTGATGATTTTGGTCATTAGGGCTTGAGGAAGCCCTAAGCCTGGCCAAAAGTAAGAAAAAAAAAGGAGAAGGAAAAAATAACGATGTTAATTTTTTCTTATTCTCTCTGGTGTGCCGCCTCTCCCTCTCACTCTCTATTCTATGTTCTTCTCTTCTATCTCTTTTGGAGAGAGTATCTTGATTATCCAAATAAGGAGTTTTCACCGAGATAACCTAAGAGCAAGGTAAAGTTATACTTTACAAGACGATGAGAGGAAGGTTCGAGATGCTTGATATGTAGGAGTAGAAGATTGGCGAGAATATTGGTCGAACCACTAGCACCTCCTTCTCCCATTCCAACGCAAGTTGTAGTGCAACCTGGCCCCTTGTTGGTTAATCCTTGATGAATAAATAAAAGTAAGTACTCTTTCCTAGATGTGGCTCGAAAAACTAAAATATTTTCCGTTGTGCTTTCTTTGATGTTTCCAGTTTTGATCCTTCAAAATTTTCGTATTTTTGGTAATGGCTTCAATAGGTTAACCATATTATGGAAATAATATGATATTTTAGATGTGTAATTTTATATGTTTTCCAAAACAAATATTTTTTTGAATGAAGTTTTTTTTTTCCAATCAACAGAAATATATGGTTTCAGTCATTTGCCCATTATTCTCAAGGAGAATAAGTTAATTGGACCTACTTATGTGGATTGGAAAAGGAATTTGTACATAGTACTTACTGTGGAAGAGTACAAGTATGTTTTGACTGACCCCTGTCCTGAAATTGGAAAAGATTCCACGGACCCGAATCATGAGGCTGAGAAGGCATGGAGGAAAGCTGATGAAATAGCTCAATGCTATATGTTAGCTTCCATGTCCAATGTTCTCCAGTCTAAGCACGAAAATATGCCTACTGCATATGACATCGATGTATCATTGCGTACCATATTTGCTGACAAGATTTGGCACGCAGGGTAGGAAGCTCTTAGAGTAATCAGGAACACTAGGATGGCCAGGGGGCATCGGTTCGCGAACATATGCTCTAGATGATTGATCACTTTGAGGAGGCTGAGGTCCTAGGGGCAACAATCGATGATGAGAGCCAAATTGACATGCTTCTTAAGATTTTGCCAAATTCATATTCTTATTTCAAGTTAAACTATGATATGAATAAGTTGAATATGTCTTTAACTGAGTCGATGAAATAACTCTAGGCTGATGAGAAAATCATGAAGCTAGAGTCAATGATTTTTATTACTTGTTCTAGTTCTTCTTCTAGAACTGGGCCTAAGCCTAAGAAGTTCAAGAAGAAGAAGGCCCAGAATAATGCAGGGGCCCAGCCCAAGGGATCCAAGCTTGGTTTGTCCAAGCCCAATGCTAAGGCCAAGGGCAACTGTTTCAAGTGTGGCAAGAAGGGGCACTTCAAAAAAGACTATCCGAACTTCTTTACCAAATCCTCTTTAGGTATTGCTCTATACTTAGAGTCTATATTATTGGTTGGGTTATCATCCACTTGGATTGTTGATTTCAGAGCCACTGACCATATTTGTAACTCCTAACATGGGTTTAGCAGGATAAGACAACTTAGTAAAGGAGAGCATGGACTGAGAGTAGGTAATAGAGCACAAGTGTCAACTGAGGCAATGGGAGACTTAGAGCTCTTATTTGAATGGAATAGGATTTTAGTTTTGAAAGATATTTTATATGTTTCTAGTTTTAAACATAGTTTATTTTCAGTTTTAGGATTGATTAATCAAGGATATTATGTTTCATTCTATTTTGGGATTTCAATCAATAGAAATAGAAATATTATTTGTTCTAGAAACATATATAGATATCTTTTCTATATTAATCTTATTAATTGTCAAATAAATAATACATAGACGGAACCTAATAATAAGAAGAGAAAGGCCTTATCAAATAACAATTATTTACGGCACTTGAGGTTAGGACATAGAAATCTTAATCGGATTTAGAGGTTAATCCAAAATTGGTCTTTGGACTCATTGAAATTGGAAGAAGGCCTCACTGTGAATCTTGTCTTACAGGTAAAATGACCAAAACTTCCTTTACTCAAACGGCAAAAAGACCAAGAAAATATTAGAGTTAGTTCATACTAATATTTGCGGTCCTATGTCTTCACCTACTAGAGGAGGTTATAACTACTTCATCACATTTACAGATGATTGCACGTGTTTTGGTTATGTTTACTTGATAAGGTGTAAGTTTAACTCTTTTGATAAATTCAAGAAGTTTAAGGCTGGGATGGAGCGTCAAACGGGTTACTAATCAAAAAGCTAAGATCAGATCGTGGTAAGGAATATCTCCTTAGTGAATTCAAGGACTATTTGGTACATCAGGGTACAATATCTTGACTAACTGCACCTGGAACTCCACCAGTAGAATGGAGTAGGTAAGAGAAGAAATAGAACATTGATGAAAATAGTCAGAAGCTTGCTGAGTCATGCAACTCTTCCTATTTCTTTTTGTGGATTTACTTTGGAAACAACAGCATATATTCTAAATTTGGTGCCTTCCAAATTAGTGCCTAAGATACTCTATGAGATGTGGTCTAGACAAAAGTCCAATATGAACATCTCAAGGTCTAGGATTGTACAACATATGTATTGACTAAAGGAAGTAAGCTACACTCAAGATTAGAATTGTGCTACTTCATAGGGTATCCAAACGGAACAAATGGTGGATACTTTTATCATCCCCAAGTGACAAAAGTACTTATTAGTACTCATGCTAAATACTTGGAGGATGAATAAAGTGTGTCCACTAAGATTTTGAGTAAAGTGGAATTAGAAGAGAAGTTGATTGACATTTTAACTTTACGTACTGTAATTGAGGAACCTAAAGAGGTGTTAGTGTTATGTCCTAGAGGTAATAACACGTATTTTGTATATTTCACATTTATTTAATAATACAAGGTATTCTTTATGTTTTAGTTTATTTTATTTATATTCTTGATGATTATAACTGTTAGATAAAGTCTCAAGTGCAACACCGTGTTAAGAAAATCACGAAAGATATCATGATGTGAGGTTCCTATTACACTGAATATATTCGTACTTAAATTATCCCTAGTCATAGTAATAATGAGATAGGAAATCATTAATGCATTAAGACTAGCACGTGTTATACTTCTTGATTTAATTAGACGGTGGCTCTCATATCCGTGAGTATTATGATTCCTATCTCAATAAATGGATGTTTGTTAATAGAATAAGTACATTGGATGTTTGTTAATAGAATAGTACATTACAAGACCTAGCTATAAGATAATCGCATGGCTAACTATATAGTGATATTGATAGAATCTCATCATTGCGAATGTGCAAGTATCCTTAGACTTGAGATCTTTAAGGTACTTTGTTTGCTAAGCATTGTGCTTTGATTTCAATCTTTAGAGTCCTGACAAAACCACCTACGAGATGGATATTAGGTACAACGTGAAGCAAACAAAAGTACCAGAGAGGATCAATAAATGATTTACCACCCCTAATAGTAGGAGCGAATATTTCACTGCGACTTGCAAGAATCACTAACCGAGAAGTCCTTAGCCAAGGCAATTATGTATAGAAATTGTTCCAATTGATATAGATGATGAGCAGTGGATTCTGGGAATAAGTAGTAAAATATTCCGCTAGTACAGAATTCCGGTGACTTGAGTGTTGTCCTCGTGTGGACTATATTAGAGACAATCTCACGCTGAGATTGTAGAAGGTTGACAGATAAATGATTCTTCTCTGGTTGGCGATTGGTGAAGTGCAATCAAACTTGCTGGATGGCGCCTTCAACAAAGAAGAATTTTTTGTTTACAGAGATAGCATTGTAGGTAATTCTCTTACCTCTGCTTTAGACCATTCATCACATATAATATAATTTGGGGTATAGTTTTGCGTTTTAATTTCTTCACAAATGGCCCGCAAACTTTTTCTTTTTTATTTAGCACACAAATATCTCCCAAAATTATGCTTTGGGACTAATGGTGCTATTTCCTATTTTTTTTTTTAAATAACATTATAGCTATTTGGTGATAAAGGTGGGATTTAAACTCCGACATTTAGAAGTCACCATGTTTTATTAGGTAAGCTATCCCCGTAAGGGAAAGTTATTTTATTTATTATTTATTATTATTTTCCAAAATAGTGATTTTAAAATTATTTTCTATGTTTAATTTTAACTACGCCTGTGAGTTTTGTGGGCTTTATTTGCAGTGTTCAATGTCGGTCTCAAGCCCGGATAAAGAAGAAGAGTATAGATATACTAGAAAGGATAAAGTCAGAAATAAGACCATTAGGGAAAATGTGGGAGTGGCATCTATTGAAGAGAAGATGAGAAAAAACCATTTGCGTTAGTTTGGACATATACAGAGAATACCGAGGGATGTACCTGTCAGGAGGATTAAGGGAGGGAGGTAGAAGCAGGTCTAAAATAACATGGATAGAGGTTGTTAGGAGATATATGTCTTTGTCAGATTTGGATGAAAGTATGACGAATGATAAAAGGAAGTGGAGAGAGAGGATTCATGTGCATGACCACATGTTGCCTGGTATTGGTTCATGTGACTGATCCCAAGTTTCTTGGGATTAAGGCTTGGTTTGATATTGTTGTTAATTTGTTTTATTTTATTTTGAGCATAAAATTAGCATGGTGGTTGGGTTATGGGCTATGGACCCAATTAAATTGTTCATGTATTTTTTTCACTTTGGTTTTGAATTAATAGGGCCAACATGTCCTGCCTTCTCAATTTTTTTTTTTTTTTTTTTTGTGTAATATCTCTTCTCATCTGACTCCATTCAAATGTAACTCAATGTTTCTTCATTTGGATATTATGTAATTAGATTACATAGTTTTGATACGATAGAATTTATTACAAGTCAAGGATAAGGTGGTTGATAGGGGCCAAATTCATCAATAATTTCCTAGTTATTTGTGGATGTTTTGTGATACATTTGGTGCAATAACTAGTTGTATTCCTTCATACTTGATATTTTACTCATAGAAAGGTGTTTTGGCTTCTCATTGCAGAAAAAGGGGAAAACGACGAAAAATCCCATTGCAGACCAGTGTACGGCTGGCGCTGGCTGTGTACCATAGAGCCAGCACCGGCCCTATTCTAGGAAAATAGGGGCTTTCACAAGGGGAAAAAACAAAGGACAATAGGGTAAACAGTGCACGAATGGCACCGGCCGTGCCTCCGTGCTGCCTATATCCGCGAATGTTATGATCAAATGCGGATTTGGTAATTTCCTTTGCATTTTGGTATTTTTCAACTTCTATTCGGTCTAGAACTCTTAGGGAATGAATTCTAGCCTCTTGGGAGACTATTTAAACAAGAAAAAAAATGCAAGGAAAACTTGTGAATCTAATAATCAAAATTGCTAATCAATCACAAGAAGAGGAGATTCATCAATCAAGGGATATTACTACAGAAGGTTTTCAAGGAGGAAAAGAAGGCTTGTCTATGAGTTCTTTCTTTTACCTTTTTTTTTTCTTTTTCTACAATGATGATGTAATTCATGTTTTCATTTTAATTTTACATTATTTGGGATTTTTGATTTCTTAAGTTAATTTAGTCTTTTGATCAATTAATTATTTATCTTGGAATTTGATTACTTATTTTTGCTGTGAAGTTGATTCATTGATTCTTATTTTTAGCTTTCTTGAAAAATGGGTTGATAATGGTTTCAATATAATTAATTATATATTTATTATCTCTTAACTTTCTTGAAAAAGGGGTTCATTGTTAAGAACTTGGGTAATCAAAGGTTAGTTGATGATTTCTAGAATATGGATTCATTAACTAATTTCACGCTTTAAATAACCTAGAATATAGGGGTGTGTAACACCACTACTAAAGGTAATAGTGGAAGCATACCAACACCAGGTGTCGTCCCATCCAGTTTCCTAGACAAGGGGTCTTTATAACGAAAAGCCAACAGGGTATTATCCAAAAGGGAAACGTCTGAACCTATTCTGTTGTCATTGTGGTATCGTCCTCTATCCATAGGTCCTTTCAACTTCGGATCCTATAAAAAGGTAAGATAAAAGACACGTGTGAGTGAAAAATCACCCAGTGAATCTCCTGTATGCTAGTGTTTTATCAAAGAAGCAAAGTACACAAAACTTTTGTGAAATAGCCTATCATTTGTTCATTAGAAATGATTCCAAAACTCTTTAAGGAAGAGTGTATTCAGAACTCAATAATTTTTGGAAAACTTCATTTCAAATTTCAAAACGTTGCCCTAGTTTCCGAAACACAGGCACTTCTCCAATAGAAGGTCGGCTTGTATGCAAGTCCCGCAGTCCTTGCCTTTAGCTACATGATTTTTTATGCTAGGGACTGCGCCTTACAGCACGTCACCCATGTCAGCCGAAACGGTGAGCAGCTTACAAATATACCTCACCTTGCACTTCGGGATCTTTTACTTGCCACCATAAGCCAGGGGTCCCAATCCTGATGTCAATCACTATCGAGGTGGCAAGGAGTTAAACGCATTGAGTGTACACGTCCGGCATCCAACGAATAGCTCACAATCAAAGAGCGCCCACAGATGCGGCAATTGCCAGGCTCTAAACGACTAGCCAGGCACGACTCATCTCAATGTCCTGTCGCCCTGTTTGGAGTAAGACAATCCTTAGAACTAATCATGTTACTTGGGGTCGTCTATCTCTAACATGAGCTAGTACAAAGATCAAAGTCCTTGCAGAGTACTCAACGTCACCAACCCTATCTGACTGATCAGGCCAAAGGGTTATCTGATCTCACAGAATTTTTACATCAAAATAGTTTTTAGGGCAAAATAACATTTTTCCAAAGTCATGATGGAACCAGATAAAGGGTTCAATTCGCACATCAAAATGTATTTCTAAGAGTAACCAAGTCATTTTCCCGAACTCGATCACAAAAGTCATTTCCAATGGTATTTAGGTCATTTTGCTGATACCCGATTCCAAAAGACTTTCCGAGGGTATTCGGGTCATTTTACCCTTACCCGATTTGAAAAATATTCACAAGAGTTCCAATAAGGATATTTCGGTCATTTACCGAATACCCGAGTTTCAAAAGTTTTCACGAAATATTCCAATAAGGACATTTGGAACATTTTCCAAATACCTGATTCTAAAAAGGAACTTATTTAAAGAAATCCAGAACTCTAATTCCAAAAGAGGATTAAATTCAATGTTTCCAAACAAATTTTCATAAAATGTCCCAAATGGTAAATACTATAGCATTTCATGGAAAAACAATGCACACTAACTTTAAAAGAGTTTTAGAAATCTAAGGAACTCACCTCGTGTCCTAAGTAATCATTTCCGTTCATGGCCATTTAACCTTCGTTTCTACCGTTTTTGATGTTCCATTAACCGTTTATCGCTAAACCTACATCAAACATCATTTTCAGGTCAATTCGTGTTTGGCCAAAAAATAGCCGACGTCCGGTCGATGTGCCCGACGGTTAGCCGACATTCAACCGTCGTTTAGCCGATGGGGCCGACGGTGCTGATGGTTAGCTGTCGGTTAATGAAAACGTTTAACTTTTGTTCGCATCGTTTTTCAATTCTTTCGTTTTCCAAAGAATTGTTGTTTGACCAATTCTTTCGTTTTCCTTTTTCCACATCCTTCCTCCCTTCATAAACAAGGGATTAGCTCATGTTTGCCCAATTAATTTATCCAAAATCACATAACTAGTCACCCTTAAGTCCATTCATTTTCGGACTACTTCATGGAATTTCACTGGTTTGACACCCTATTTTGTTTTACACATAACTTTGAATTTACAGCTCTGATTTGGCTCTATGATATTCCAAAATGACCGTAAGACTCTTAAATTTAATTCAGTATAGGCCGTTTTTAGTGTTCTGGTTCCAGTATCACAGTACTGGGCCAAAACAGACCCAGTAGTTTTGACTTAGTTTCACCATTCATTCTTTCCTTAACATTCTGCAATTTTCCAGTTTGACACCCTAACTTGTTTTGCGCATAACTTTTAATCCACAAATCCAAATGATGTCAAACCAATTGTAAAATATCCTTAAGACATTCCTTTACAAGTTCCAATTCATGGAGTACCAATTCTGTTGTCCATTTTGTTCAGTTTTGAGCACAAAGATTCAGTAGTAAAATCCCGTTACTGATTTGGCACCTTTTACTATTTTCACCATAACTTTTGATCCGTAAATCCAATAAACCTCAAACTTGTTCTAAAATGTCTCTATGATCCTTAGCTACAATGATATATCCCTGGTTTGTTCAAATCCAGAAACATTAAAGATTTACTGGACATAAAACCTCCCAGAATTTTCTGCACACAAGGACTGCTTTCACACAACTTCACCTAACTAGTTTCCATTCTTCACACATAAACTTCTCACAATATATATACCAAAATGAACTCCATGCTTTATATAATAAATTTACTTCAAGTAAGGTAGATTTTTACCGTTTGTTTGCAGCATTTGGAGGCTGAACAGTCCAAGCATCTTCTTGCTTTTCTCTCTCTCTTTCTCTCCTCTCTATTTCCGGTTTCTCTCTCTCTTTCTTCTCTATTTCCTTTTCTTTTCTCTTCTCACTTTTCTCTCTTGTTTGCTCCGAAATTCTGGCTATCTAAAGCCATTTGAGCCGGCCATCATGGCCTATATATAGAGAAATATGATCTTCAAGTCAAAGGTTCATTAAATGGTCTCAAACATTTGGAAGCTCTTGATTGGTCCACCTAGCTACTTAGGTGTCATTTAGAATATTCAAGAATTCTATGGTGATTTGGCAACTCTAGATGCCCTTAGATCTTTATAGAATTCAAAAGAAATTTGTAGAATATCCTAGAAGGTCTTGGATTTATTTAAAACCTACAAGAGCATTGGTGATGCTTGTAGAAATCCCTAGAATTCTCAAGAACCATTAGATATTTTCTATTCTTGCCCGACCATGCATAATCAACCATGATTAACTTACTCAAATCAAGATTAGCTTAATTAAGCTTGGTCAAATGAGGTAAAAAAGGTGGTCTAAATTGGTCAATCTTTTCATGCTTGTGGGCCATTGTTATTTATTTCTCGCGGGCCCTCTAAAATATCTCAACTTATCACAACCAATCAAATAGAAGCACTTGTCTTCATTAACTAATCACTAAATGACACTTATTTTCATCCACCAATTATAAGAAGCCACACGTCCCATTTCCAACCACAATTTCAATTTTCTTTATAAATGACCAAAATCGAGTTAGTAATGGAAAATATTTTATTTCACTATCCAACTCCAAAATTTTCACTGAATCCATTGGTAACACTTAAATTCTTCAATTCCCTCTCTACTTGGTAAATTCACGGTCGTAGTCACGAACGCGGTTAAAATGACAAATATGCCCTCGATACCCCGTGTGGCACAATTCGCACCAAAACGTGTGTCTCATTGCACTGATCAATTTCTCTTTCTAGAGTACCCTAAAATTCTTATTTTATTGATCTTAATAGCCTTCCAAAAATTTAGAGTACGGGTAGAACAAATTCAATAATTACATCCAGGTCCCGACAAAACTTTATTTCACCAAAGTATTCATCTCAATACACCGATCAACTTCTGTTCTGGCCGTTGATATAAATTCTCATCCCATTACAGGTAGTAGCAAATTAGAAGTAAAAAGGTGGGGTGTTACATCCTCCCTTCCTTACAAAAATTTTGTCCTCGAAATTTGGCTTATATTTGGAATAAATCTAGATTACTTTTTCAACATCCTTGCTTTCATTTTTCCCAAGTTACCTCTTACACAACATGATGATTCCATGAGACATGTACAAGTGGAATTTTCTCTTTCTGCGATTTCTTTTTACCATACTTCACGATCTTAATAGGCTCATCCTTATTCTTCAAGCTTAGAGTCAACTCAATAGGTTCTTTATTCAAAATGTGGGCAAGATTAGCCATATACTTTCGAAGTTGTGGTACATAAAACACACTGTGAATAACTTGAAATTTTGTTGGTAACTTCAAACCGATAGGCTACTTTCTCAATCTTCTCAACAATAGGGTACGGTCTAGTGTCTTTTCTTGTTCTTTGATTCCCTATTGTCATTGTGGAGCCAACTTCAAGAACACTTGATTTCATTCTACAAATTCTAAATCTCTCTTACGTCGATTCGTATGACCTTTTTGTCTACTATGAATCGCCTCTAATTTAACATTAATTATCTACACAGCATGTCAGACTTTTTCAGGTCCCCAAGCATCCTGTTCACCCATTCTTTTTTTTTTACTTCATTTCCTTCCATAAAGAACTTCAAATGGGACTATTCCAATGGTTATTTGATAACTGTTATTATATATGAATCCTGCATATGCTAAATTATCAATCTACTTTACCCCAAAATTCATAATGCATGCTTAGAACATGTCTTCCAAAATTTCCATTCACTCGTTTTGTCTATCCATACGCATATAGGTGAACTGCTAAGCTCAACTTTATTGTGGTCCTATACCTCTACTGCAGCTTAGTCCAAAACTTTAAGGTAAATCTAGAATCTCGATCTGCCATAGTACTAGAGGGTACTCATGTAGTCTGATTACTTCCTCCATATAGATTTCACCTAACTTCTCTAAGGAAATTCATTAATTAATAGAAATGAAATGAGCAGTCTCAGCCAGTCGATCCATCATCACCCAATAGTATCTTGCCGCTCCACTTTCATAAGTAATCCTGTAATGAGGTCTATAGTAATTTCATTCCATTTTCACCATAGAGTAGATAATGGTTGTAACCTTCCAGACCATTGTTGATTGGCTTTTCTTCTTTTTCTTCTTTTTTTTTTTTTGTGGACAGATTAAACATTGTTTACAAACTCCGAATTGTCCTTTTCCTTACCAATCCACCAATAAATGTTGTTTTAGGTTCTAATACATCTTTGTGGCTCCTTGATGGGTGGTATACTTAATCCAAGGTGCCTCCGCTAAACATCTTATCTCCTTGCATATTGTTTCAAAATACAATGCCGGCCCCAGTAGCAATTAATCCCATCATCGTCTATTCAGAACTCATCTCCTCTTGTATTCGCCTCCTTCTACACAAACTTTTGCGTTTTTCATCTTCATCTCACTCTCTTCTTGACTGTTGTCGGAAGGCAGGTTGAATAGAAGTATTACTTATCCATATTTCTCCATCTACTGCAAACACTTCTAATTCTAGAATTTGTAAAGCCTAAAGAGCTGATAAATTTGCCTCCCTAGTAACGGCATTTACTATTGCATTTGCTTTTCCAGGATGATATTTAATTAGACATTGAAATCCTTCCAAAAATTCCTTCCATCAACTTTACCTTATGTTCAAATTGTGAAATCCCAACTAAAACCAACCTTAGAGTAAGGGGTCGGGATGTACATCATATTTTCTTGCATGCATAAATATATTTTTGTATGATTTTATGTGTTTTGGATATGTGATTTGTAGTCTTGATGGCTTAATTGTGCTTAGAGAGTAAGAAGGGCAAAATGATAATTTTGCTTGAGATGGAAATAGGGAGATAGCTTGAGGGTTAAATAGGAAAAATATTTGGGAGAGAAAATAAGAATAAGAGTTGTTATGGTTTAGTGGTTAGAGCTATGGAATAAATCCTTGAGGTCTTGAGTTCAAATTCCATCATTTGAGTTTTAGCATGATTAAATTTTATTTTCGGTTAGGTAGGTGATATTTCGGACTTTGCATGCCCTGGGGAAGAGTAGGAGAGTTGTCCTAGGGGGAGATATGAAAGGAGTGTCCTAATTTCACTCTTGTGCCCTACAAAAATTTCTAAGGGATTCACACCCTTCTTGATCTCTACCTTTCCCTACTTCTTAATCAATTAGGTTGTTCAATTCATCTAAGCCAATTTTATTTCTAGAGAATTCCAGAAAAGTTATGTGATATTTAGGTTTCAAAAATGTCTATGTGAGGTATCTTGTTGGCCAAAAATGGGGAGGAGTTATGGAAGGTTCCTAAGAGAATTAATCTCCATGGTTGAACTTTCAAACTCCAACCTATGTGTGTTCATCTTCTTCATGTAATAACTTGAAAATTTTTCCAGCTTCTTGATCAGTCCAATTGTTGAAAATTTCAGCCATCTTTCCCTCTGAAATACTGCCAGAAAAATGACCAATTCACTCAGCTTGAAGACTGAAAATTCCAGCCAAAACCGAGCTGCACAAAAGCTGTGCAAACCAGGAAAAAATTCCTGGACAGTTTTCGCAGCTTGGTGAGCCAAAAAACTAAGCTGTTTCTTCCAGCTTTCCAACCAGCAATTCAAACTTGTTCATCCTCCATAAAGAAGGCTAGAAACCAGCCTTAAAGGATTCCCCAAAACCCCTTCAAAGCTTCTGCAAGTTGGCTGAAGCACGGCAGAAAAATCTGGCCAAAAATTTCAGTAAGCCTTGGGAAAGGTTAATCAGAATTTCCAGCTTTGTTCCTCCTTCACCCTTATCTCAAACTCATCCCATTTTTCTGTAAAACACACCTTGAACAGCCATGAACTGAACTTCATCATCCCCACCAGTGTTCTGCACGAAAGGAGCTCCATGGCTATTCCTAAAATCTCTCCATCAATCACTCCAATCAAGCCATCAATTGGAGTCCAAAATTCCAGCAAAATATTCCAGCAAACTTCCATAGATTAAACCTCAACTAACCAGAAAATTCCTTCACCATTGTACACCATATTTCGGCCACCCTTAAGCTTAATCGAACAGCATTCATCTCAGTAGAAATTCCAGCAATTCAGTCGGCCATTGAAACTTCCAAAAGACCTCCAACAACAAAGATCTTCTTACCATATTTTCTTCCACAAATTATTCCCTAAATTATTCTTTTTGAATTTCAAACAACCAGCTTTCCTTTTCCTCCAAAATCTGAAATTCTAATTACCAAAAATCTCCAAACCAGTCAACCACTCTTTCCCAATAGAATTTCGGCCAGCTTCAACCATTCTCTCCATTCTCTCCAAACCTCCAAAAACACCAAGAACACCTACTACTATTCTCACGCCTAAGGCCACTCAAAACCACTCCAATCTTCTCCAAAAAGTCCAGATTATACCTACTCATTGTCCTGAATCCATTCCTGCAATTTTTAACATCAAACACTGAAATCAAAGTCTCACTTTTGGATAAAAAACAAGAATTTTCTTGAAGGCTCAAGAGCACGTTCAAGATAAGCATGAACGATCATCTCCATCTTCATTCATCTTCAACTCTTAATGAATATATATATATATATATTCATATATACACACTAATAGACTTTCTCTCTCTTTTTCTCTTTGTCTCTTTCTCTCTCTCTCTCTCTCTCTCTCTCTCTCTCTCTCTCTCTCTCTCTTTCTCTCTCAGCCGAATGATTACTCCCATCATGGCCATTTTTATTCTCCTCCTTGGACGGATCAAGCCTTCCTACCGAGAGGGTTCTCTTTAAACATCCTCAAAGGTAGTCATCATTCAAGTAAGCTTCTTCAAACTCCTCTTTAAATTCTAGATTCATGTCTCTTGGATGTAGTTGGATGAGGATGGAATATATATGGAGATTGATTATGTACTTTGTGATGCAGTTGGGATTGAAGCATAAGAATGAATGTGTTTGTATGATGGAGATGGGCTTGACGCATGAGATGATTTATCTTGGTTGAATGTATGGAGTTTTTAGGGTTTGTTGCATGCCTTCATGTCGTGAGTTGTATGAATGATCAAGCATGTTAGAGATTATGTCACCTTTGGTGAATAGGGTTTATGTTCATGTATTCTTGTTAAGGCCATGAATATGATTATGTTAGTGGAGTTTGCATCATGTGTTGGTAGATTTGGGTCTATGTTTTTATTCATGATTTGGATGTTTTGTTGATCGGTGTAGAGTGTATGCTCCTGATTATGGTTAGCAATAGGAATTATGATCATGACCTTGTTGTCCCTAAGCTAATTTAGTTAGCCAATTTTATTTCATCTATAAAATGATTAATACATAATTTCTTCTAGTGATTTCGAAAACCCTAGGAAAATGTGGATTTGGACTATTATATAAAATAATGATATTTTAGTCAAATAAATGATAACCTTTATTAAAGAAATAAAATATATAGATATTATATAAACTAATTATATCAAATGAAGCCTTTTGTATAAATAATCATAATTGGTAAAGTATTAATTTTGTAAGTCTTCTATTCATAAATAGTATTAAAATTTATTTATTATCTTTTAGTCAAAGCATATTAAATTTTACTTGTTATTAATTTTATTTACCAAGTATTTTCTAACCATTAGTTATTATAAATCATTATTTTAAATAATATCATCTAGGGCCTAGGACCATCATCAAATAAACCCTAATTTATTTATAGCAAGATTTAAACCTACAACTTATTAGTAACTATTTCACAAACCCTAGTTATTTTAATATCAAGTTAGATTTCTTTTATAAACCCTTTAATTATTATCTAACCTTAAAGCTTGGGAAACTTGGGTCATGACTGTGGTAAGTTGAACTAGGATTATTTGTGAAAGCAAATTTTGGCTTGAGTTTTATTTATGGTTTTTGTTTACCCCAGGTGGGGTTAGTCAGCTTTTGGAGATCTTTATTCTATCTCGAGCAAAGGATCAGGTAAGCTCCTGCATAAAACTTATTTGTTGCAAAAGTTGTTATGGCAAGTTAAACACGAAGTTTGTGAACACTTCTTTGGTAAAGGCAATTAGGGACATTTTTCTTTCTTATTTCAGTCAAACCAATTACTTGAAAAACAACAAGCAGTTTTATTCAAACACTAAACTGTATCTAACACTATTTTTGACAAAGATTTTGGAAACCCTTGATTGCTATTTTCAAGTAAAGCTATGTCTTATCAGTTTTCTCCTAAGAGGGATGAACTACGTTGAGTACTCAATAAGGGTAGGCTAGTAGTACTAGTTTTGAAGAGCAAGAGTAAGTCTTCTGGTAGGAGGCCACTTCCAGAAGATGATCTCAACTTAGGGAAATGTTAGTTCTACATAGTCATGCTGGTCCGAGCTAGTAGGTTTCAGTTATGCGGGTTGTGTGTCGCCATAGTGGAAAACTAGTTTTGTTTTGGTGTAGAGAAGGAGGAATATCTTACCCGGTAGGCCGATCACCTACCTTTTGTCAATCTACACAAAGTGTGGCATTCTGACTGATGTATGGTTATGGGGCCCAACGTGTGGAAACCCATGACCACCCATTTGAGTGATTGATTTTATTGTGCATGTATGGTTGGAAAAGCCAAAATGTCACTCTTGATTTAGAACATTGTTTATTGTTTGCCAGTATTTTTCTTATAAAGTTCTTACACTTTGCATTCTTGGACTGCTTTCACTGAACATTTAAAGCACACACGGACTTATTGAGAATTTTTATCTCATCACCCTTCTTACCATGATTTTAGGTCGATCTTGTTGCGGGGATGTGTAGCTAGTTGTTACCTGCTTCGAAGATATTCTGTTATTTGCTTTATGTAAAGCTTTGGGAGTTGAGAGTGAACAATTTTTATTTTGGATTTGTCTTAAATTTTTTGATTTTAATAAGTTTACATTTTAAAGTATTATTTTATTTTATTTTTTGTTTGTGTGACCTAATTATAAAGACCCCTTGTCCTTTGGACGGGCGACATCCCCAGCCCTATTGAGCCTAGTTAGTGGGGTGTTACAAGTGGTATCAGAGACTAGTTTTAGGTAAATATTGATAGTAGTTGTCCTATTTATTTGTGTTCAAATCTTTATCTAACCTATCTTGTTTATGTTGTTGGATGGTTAGAATGCTTAGAACCATGAGGAAGGGGCAGTAATGGCATCCTCCTATCCCTATCTACCCAGAAGACCTTCCAGTACCCCAGCCTGCTCTTCAGCCAGTTATTCCTTTGCAGAATAGCAGTGATGATGAGGTCTTGATCCATGAGCCACCCCCAATCCCCGTGATAGAATTGAGTTCTGACAGTGAAGATGATGAGATAGCCGTGGAGCATGTTCCCCACCCTCCTGGCCCCATAATAGATTTATCAGCAGATAGTGATGACCCGACAGAGAGATTATGAGTCTCCACTTAGGCCTTCATTCATTCCTCCACCTAACCAGATTGAGACTGAGGAGAGTTCTAGGCGACCCAAGAAGGAGCCAATGAAGGGGTTTGCCAGTGGGGCTGGGGTAGACTTCTCTAAGAACTCAGGGGGATGGTTGTATGAGGCTGATTTTAAGGATTCTGATGAAGACTAGAAGGCTGAGAGTTATTTTGATCAAGATGTTTATTTATTATTTTTTGTAAACTTTTATGTTAAGGAATTTTATTTCTATTTTCTATTTAAATTTCAAATTTATGCAAATAAAGATTTGAGAGAAAATTTATGAGCAATCCTTTAGACAAAAACTTCCATCTGATTTCTTTTTACATATATCTGACTGTGAATGCATGCTCAACTAAATGATTTAATCATTGAATGCATACACTTATCATTTGGGCATGGTTTAGAATGGCACCCAAGCGTTGTGTAGCTTCCTCAAGTAGAAGGATTCCCGAAGCAGATCATGTGGCACCGAAAGTTGAGAGAACCCAGATGCAATCACCCCACAGGGGTAATGAGAGTGAACCGGATATGGGGATGGGGTCTAAAGCATCGGTTGATATGTTGATGGGATAGGCATTCAGTAAGATGGTAGAGATTTTGCAGACCCTGACCGAGCGAAGGAACCCCAAGGGAGAGGTTGAGGCATTGGAGCAGTTTTTGAGTTTCAGCAACCCATCTTCTTGGACGAAGCTGAGCAAGATTAGAAAGTAGGACAACGGGTTGAACTGATAGAGGATACATTTGCAACTCTCAAGTACACCGAGGAGCGGATGGTAAAATTTGCTGCATTTCGTTTGAGGGGCCTAGCTCGGGCATGGTGGCAGCGGGTTCAAGACGACTGGGAGACGGTTGATCAGGAATGGACATGGTCCAACTTTGTTGAAGCCTTTAGAGCGGAGTACATCCCTCAGTAGATAGTGGAAAAGCGGGAGGACGAATTCCAGAATTTAAAGCAGGGAGGCATGGTAGTGGCCCAGTACGCAGCACGGTTCACCCAATTGTCAAAGTACTGCAAGAGACTAGTGGACACCGAGTAGAATAGGACAAGGCAGTTTGTCAAATGATTGAAGCAAGAATTGAGGAGGGTGTTGGCACATTCTCCACCAATGACCTATTCAGGGGCCATAGACGTAGCAACCAAGACTGAGAATGAGGATCATAGCAGGGTGGCGGCAAGGCCTTTCCAGCCGCTAAGGCAACCACAAGGACACTTCCCGAGGTAGCAACCCAACACAAGACCCGCCAACCAGCAGTGGCAGAACCGGGGAAAGCAAGCCCGGACCGCACCAGTTGGAGCTGCTCAGTTCCTTCCGTTATGCCAAAAGTGTAAGAAAAGTGGCCACACAGAGAAGAACTAATGGTCCAAAGGAGGAGAGTGGAAATGTTATCACTGTGAGAACCCGAACCACCTACGGAATGCTTGCCCTAAACTGCATCGAGTCGGGCAAGGGAATTTGGCTCAGAATCTGGGACCCAATAGAGCTAATGCCATGGGAGCATCTGGGAGTGGAGCACTAAAGCCTCAAGTAAAAGCTAATGTATTCGCTCTCAACAGAGAGGAGGTTGGGACCGATGCAGCAGTAGTGGAAGGTACGTTTACTATTCAAGGACGTTCCGTTAATGTATTGATAGATCCTGGCTCTACTAATTCCTACTTAAACAAGATTTGTGCATGTCATTTGGGTTGGGATGAAGTAGAGTTACCTTTTACCCTATTGGTAAGTACACCTTTGGGGAAGATAGTGCAAGCAGATCGGTATATGCGAAACTGTAAAATTGATTTGGGGAGAGAAAGCCTGGAGCGAGATTTGATAGTATTAGAAATTGAGGATTATGATTTGATATTGGGAATGGATTGGTTACCAAAGCATAGGGCTAGGGTAGACTGTAAGAATAAATCAGTCCAGTTCATTAGACCGGATTGTGATGTGTTGGAATTCGATAGCAAGAGGGTAAATGAATTGAAGTATTTGATAGCGGGGGCTAAGGCTTAGAAATTGCTGAAACAAGGATGTCAAGGATACCTAGCTTATGTAATAAATAAGCGGAAGGACCAGTGCACTTTGGAGGGCACCGAGGTAGTGAAAGATTTTCCTGATGTGTTCCCAGCAAAGCTTACTTCTTTACCTCCCAGTCGAGAAGTTGAATTCACCATTGACCTAGTTCCGAGAGTGGAACCAGAATCGCGGACCTCGTATCGAATGGCCCGACAGAGCTGAAAGAGCTGAAGGAATAGTTAGAAGAGTTAGTGACGCAAGGGTACATCAGACCTAGCACGTCGCCTTGGGAAGCACCTGTGCTGTTTGTGAAGAAGAAGGACGGGACTCTGAGACTGTGTATTGACTATCGGGGCTTGAACAGCCTGACGGTCCAAAACAAGTATCCTCTACTATTGATTAACGAGCTGTTCGACCAATCACAAGGATCCAGTTGCTACTCCAAATTAGACCTAAGGCAAGGGTACTATCAAGTGCAGAAAAAAGAGGAGGATATCCCCAAGACGGCCTTCAACACCAGATATGGACATTATGAGTTCGTGGTAATGCCATTCGGGGTGACCAATGCTCCAGCAGTATTCATGGACTTGATGCACCAAGTGTTCCGACCCTACTTGGACAAGTTCATGGTGGTCTTTATCGACAACATTCTAATCTTTTCCAAGAGTCCGGGGGATTATAAGGAGCATCTGAAGCTCGTATTGGAGAAATTGCGGGAGCATAAGCTTCTCGCCAAGTTTAGCAAGTGTGAGTTCTGGCTGGATAGTGTAGCATGTATTGGCCATATGGTGACCAATTAGGGGATCAAAGTAGACCCAGCAAAGGTTAAAGTAGTGTCAGACTGGAAGCAACTGGAGAACATCATCGAGATTCGATGTTTCTTGGGATTGGCTGGTTATTATAACAGGTTCATCAAAGGATTTTCAATGCTCGCATTATCTATAACTTGACTGCTGAGGAAAGATGTCCCATTTGTTTGGAATGAAAAATGTGAGAAGAGTTTCCAAGAGCTGAAGTAAAGATTGATGACAGCACCAGTGTTGAGTCTGCTCGAGGGAGATAAGCCTTACGCGCTGCATACCGATGCCTCGAACGAAGGATTGGAAGCAGTATTGATGCAAGACCGAAAAGTGATTGCTTATGCTTCTCGGAAGTTGAGACCTCATGAAGTCAACTACCCTACGCATGATCTGGAGTTTGTAGCCATTGTGTTCGCTTTAAAGAAATGGCGACATTAGCTGTACGGAGCTGAGTATGAAGTGTTCACTGACCACAAGAGCTTGAAGTACATCTTCACCTAGAAGATTTAAATTTGAGATAGCGGCGGTGGATGAAATTCCTAGAAAAGTACCGTTATCCAATCAATTATCATCCCCAGAAGGCCAACGTTATTACTGATGCACTGAGCAGAAAAGTCAGTATAACTAAAATAAGAGTGCAGGAGATTCAAGTTGTTCAAGATGTGTTGGATAGAAGAGTAGAAGTGCAAGAGAAGAGAATTGTTGTTAGCAACCTGAAATTGGTACCGGATTTAAGGCGAGAAATCATGGAAGCCCAACAAAGTAATGCAGAATTTCAGCTGTTCAAGGGCAAGGAACTTAGATAGTAAGACAGTGAATTCTGGCAAGATGAGGCGGGAGTTTTGTATTTCAGGGATCAGTTGTGCGTACCCGAAGAGCATCAATTGAAGGACAGAATTTTAGAAGTGGTGCACAAGAGTAAGTATGCCATTCATCTGGGGGAAGTTAAAATGTACTAGGATCTGAGGAAGGCCTATTGGTGGCCCGGAATGAAGCGGGATGTGGTCAAGTATGTCTCGACATGTCTCACCTATCAGAAAGTCAAAGTGGAGCACAAGAAGTCAGCAGGACTGTTACAACCATTTCCAGTACCTGAATACTAGTGGGAGGAGGTGACCATGGATTTTGTCACCGGACTTCCTATGTCTAAGACCTAGAAGGATGCCATATGGGTAGTAGTGGATCGACTGACTAAATCGGCACATTTCATACAAGTGACTGTACGAGATTTCATGGAGAAGTTGGCTCAGACCTATGTGCGCGAAATAGTCCGTCTACATGGAGTACCTTTAAGTATCATGTCTAACTGAGACCCGAGGTTTACATCTCGTTTTTGGGGCAAGTTTCAAGAATCAATAGAGTCGAGTCTAAAGTTCAGTACGACAATGCATCCACAGACTGATGGACAGTCAGAAATGGTTATACAAATATTGAAAGATATGCTGAGAGCCTGTGTTCTAGATTTCGGGGATAAGTGGATCAAATGTGTGCCATATGCAAAGCTGTCATATAATAATAGTTATCAAGCATCAATTGGGATGGCTCCGTATGAGGCCCTGTATGGACGCAAGTGTCAGGTACCGCTATACTGGAGTTGGTAAGAAGATGGTCATGTAAGCAAAACCGGAGAAGTCTGTGTTCAAAAAATGTTAGATAAAGTTAAGTTAATCAGGGAAAGGTTGAAGGCAGCTCAGAGCCGACAAAAGAGCTATGCGATAATAGGCGGAGAGAATTGGAGTTTCAAGTAAGAGACAGTGTATTTGTAAGATTAACATCGAATAGGGGAATCTTGAAGCATCCGAAGGATGGAAAGCTGAATCCGAGGTATTTAGGACCGTTCCCAATAAAGGAAAGGATTGGACCGATAGCATATCGGTTGGACTTGCCAGATGGGTAGAAGGGAATTCATGATGTGTTTCATATGTCACAGCTAAAAAAGTACAATGCCGATCCTGGTCATGTCCTGAATAATGAGCCGTCAGTGTTACAACCCGATCTAAGCTATGTGGAGAAACCCGTGCGAATATTGGACCGCAGTATCAAGAATCTCCGAAACAAGTAGATACCGATGGTAAAAGTTTAGTGGGAGCATCACGGCAAGCGAGATGCTACATGGGAATCAGAAGAGTGGGTAAAGTGGAAGTATCCCAATTTGAAATAGAGGTATGCTTGAATTTCGAGACGAAATTCTTTAAGGAGGGGAGTATGTTAAAGCCCAACTAAACCAACCTTAGAGTAAAGGGTTTGGATGCATATCATATTTTCTTGCATGTATAAATATATTTTTGTATGATTTTATGTGCTTTAGATATGTGATTTGTAGTCTAGATGGATTAATTGTGCTTAGAGAGTAAGAAGGGCAAAATGGTAATTTTGCTTGAGGTGGAAATAGGGACATAGCATGAGAGTTAAATAGGAAAAATATTTGGGAGAGAAAATAAGAAGAAGAGTTGTTGTGGTTTAGTGGTTAGAGCTTTGGAATAAATCCTTCAGGTCTTGAGTTCAAATTCCATCATTTGAGTTTTAGCATGATTAAATTTTATTTTTGGTTAGGTAGGCTATATTTTAGCCTTTGCATGCCTTGGGGAAGAGTAGGAGAGCCGTCGTAGGGGGAGACATGAAAGGAATGTCCTAATTTCACTCTTGTGCCCTACAAAAATTTCTAAGGGATTCACACCCTTCTTGATCTCTACTTTTCCCTACTTCTTAATCAATTAGGTTGTTCAATTCATCTAAGCTAATTCTATTTCCAAAAAATTCCAGCAAAGTTCTATGATATTGAGGTTTCAAAAATGTCTATGTGAGGTATCTTGTTGGCCGAAAATAGGGAGGAGTTATGGAAGGTTCCCAAGAGAATTAATCTCCATGGTTGAACCATCAAACTCCAACCTATGTGTGTTCATCTTCTCCATGTAGTAATTTGGAAATTTTTCCAGCTTCTTGATCAGTTCAATTGTCAAAAATATCAGCCATATTTCCCTCCCAAATACTGTCAGAAAAATGACCAATTCACTCAGCTTGAAGACTGAAAATTCCAGCCAAAACCGAGCTGCACAAAAGCCGTGCAAACCAATAAAATTCCTGGACAGTTTTCGCGACTTGGTGAACCAAAAAACCAAGCTATTTCTTCCAGCTTTCCAACCAGCAATTTAACCTTGTTCTTCCTCCATAAAGAAGGCTAGAAACCGGCCTTAAAGGATTCCCTAAAACCCCTTCAAAGCTTCTACAAGTTGGCTGAAGTATGGTAGAAATATCTGCCCAGAAATTTCAGCAAGCCTTGCGAAAGGTTAATCAGAATTTCCAGCTTTGTTCCTCCTTCACCCTTGTCCGAAACTCATCCCATTTTTCTGTTAAACCCACCTTGAACAGCCATGAACTGAACTTCATCATCCCCACGGTGTTCTACACGAACGGAGCTCCATGGCTGCTCCTAAAATTTCTCCATCAATCACTCCAATCAAGCCATCAATTGGAGTCCAAAATTCTAGCAAAATATTCCAGCAAACTTCCATAGACTAACCCTCAACTAACCAAAAAATTCCTTCACCATTGTACACCATATTCTGGCCACCCTTAAGCTCATTCGAACAACATTCATCTCAGTAGAAATTCTAGCAATTCAGTCGGCCATTGAAACTTTCAAAAGACCTCCAACAACAAAGATCTTCTTACCAAATTTTCTTGCACAAAATATTCCCTAAATTATTCTATTTGAATTTCAAACAACCAGCTTTCCTTTTCCTCCAAAATCTGAAATTTCAATTACCAAAAATCTCCAAACCAGTCGACCACTCTTTCCCAATAGAATTTCGGCCAGCTTCATCCATTCTCTCCATTCTCTCCAAACCTCCAAGAACACGTACTACCATTCTCACGCCTAAGGCCACTCAAAAGCACTTCAATCTTCTCCAAAAAGTCCAGATTAAACCTGCTCATTGTCGTGAATCCATTCCTGCAATTTTTAACATCAAACACTGAAATCAAAGTCTCGCTTTTAGATCAAAAACCAGAATTTTCTTGAAGGCTCAAGAACACCTTCAAGGTAAGCATGAACGATTATCTCCATCTTCATTCATCTTCAACTCTTAATGAATATATATATATATATATATATATATACACACACACACTAGTAGACTCCCCCCCCCCCTCTCTCTCTCTCTCGGCCGAATGGTTACTCCCACTATGGCCATTTTTCTTCTTCTCCTTGGACGGATCAAGCCTTCCTACCGAGAGGGTTCTCTTGAAACGTCCTCAAGGTAGTCATCATTCAAGTAAGCTTCTTCAAACTCCTCTTTAAATTCTAGATTCATGTCTCTTGGATATAGTTAGATGAGGATGGAATATATATGGAGATGGAGTTGGCATTGAAGCATGAGAATGAATGTATTCGTATGATGGAGATGGGGTTGATGCATGAGATGATTTATCTTGGTTGAATGTATGGAGTTTTTAGGGCTTGTTGCATGCTATCATGTCATGAGTAGTATGAATGATCAAGCATGTTAGAGATTATGTCACCTTTGGTGAATAGGGTTTATGTTCATGTATTCTTGTTAATGCCATGAATATGATTGTGTTAGTAGAGTTTGAATCATGTGTTGGTAGATTTGGATCTATGTTTTTATTCATGATTTGGATGTTTTGTTGATCGGTGTAGAGTGTATGCTCCTGATTATGGTTAGCAATAGAAATTATGATTATGACCCTGTTGTCCCTAAGCTACTTTAGTTAGCCAATTTTATTTCATCAATAAAATGATTAATACATAATTTCTTCTAGAGATTTCGAAAACCCTAGGAAAATGTGGATTTGGACTATTATATAAAATAATGATATTTTAGTCAAATAAATGATAACCTTTATTAAAGAAATAAAATATATAGATATTATATAAAATAATTATATCAAATAAAGCCTTTTGTATAAATAATCATAATTGGTAAATTATTAATTTTGTTATCTTCAATTCATAAATAGTATTAAAATTTATTTATTATCTTTTAGTTAAAGCATATTAAAATTTACTTATTATTAATTTTATTTACCAATTATTTTCTAACCATTAGTTATTATAAATCATTATTTTAAATAATATCATCTAGGGCATAGGACCCATCATCAAATAAACCCTAATTTATTTATAGCAAGATTTAAACCTACAACTTATTAGTAACTATTTCACAAACCCTAGTTATTTTAATATCAAGCTAGATTTATTTTATAAACTCTTTAATTATTATCAAGCCTTAAAGCTTGGGACACTGGGGTCATGATTGTGGTAAGTTGAACTAGGATTATTTGTGAAAGCGAATTTTAGCTTGAGTTTAATTATGGTTTATGTTTATCCCAGGCGGGGTTAGGTCAGCTTTTGAAGATCTTTATTCTATCTCGAGCAAAGGATCAGATAAGCTTCTACATAAAACATGTTTGTTGCAAAAGATGTTATGGCAAGCTAAACACGAAGTTTGTGAAAACTAATTTGGTAAATGCAATTAGGGACAGTTTCCTTTCTTGTTTCAGTCAAACCAATTACTTGAAATACAATAAGCAATTTTATTTAAATACTAAACTATATCTAAAACTATTTTTGACAAAGACTTTGGAAATGCTTGATTGCCATTTTCAAGTAAAGCTATGTTTTATCAGTTTTCTCCCAAGTGGGATGAACTACGTTGAGTACTCAATAAAGGTAGACTAGTAGTACTAGTTTTGAAGAGTAAGAGTAAGTGTTCTGGCAGGACGCCACTTCCAGAAAATGAACTCAACTTAGAAAAATGTCAGTACTACTTAGTCATGCCGGTCCAAGCTATTAGGTTTCAGTCATGTGGACTGTGTGTTACTGGAGTGGGCAACTGGTTTTGTTTTGTTGTTGAGAATGAGGAGTATCTTACTCGGTAGGCCGATTACCTACCTTTTGTCAATCTGCACAAATTGTGGCATTCTGACCGTTGTATGGTTATCGGGCGCAACGTGTTGTAACCCATGACCACCCCTTTGAGTGATTGATTTTATTGTGAATGTATGGTTGGAAAAGCCAAAATGCCACTCCTGATTTTGAACGTTGTTTATTGCTTGCCAGTATTTTTCTTATGAAGTTCTTACACTTTGCATTCACGAATTGCTTTCATTAAACTCTCAAAGCACACACGGACTTACTGAGATTTTTATCTCATCACCCTTCCTACCATGATTTTAGGTCGATCCTGCTGTGGGGGATGAGTCGCTAGTTGTTGCCTGCTTGGAAGATATTCTATTATCTATTTTATGTAATGCTTTGGGAGTTGAGAGTGAACAATTTTTATTTTGGATTTGTCTTAAAATTTTGGATTGTAATAATTTTAAATTTTAAAGTTTTTTTTTTTTTTTTGTGTAACCTAGTTATAAAGACCCCTTGTTCTTTGGACGGGGCGACATCCCTGGCCCTGTTGGGCCTAGGTAGGTAGTAGGGTGTTACACAAATCCTTTCGAGTAAAAGCACACTTCAATCTCTTGAGGTCGGTGAAGACTTCTAACTCAGCTCCACATCAATAATATCTCTACTCCAAAAGGGCAAACATAATACCAACTAACTCCAAATCATGTATAATGTAATTCTCTTCATGAAATTTCCATTTCCTAAAGATATAAGCTATCCCTTTCTTTCTTGCATCAATACTCGTCTCAATCCTTCCTTTGACATATTTATGTACTCCTCATAAGGCTTGTCCATCATTGGCAATGTTAAAACAGGAGCAGAGCTTAATCTTTTTCTCAACTCCTGATATTTTCCCTCTTATTATCTAATTCAAAGATAAGGAACTTTCTTTTGGGTGAGTCGACTCAAGTAAAGCTATCTTAGGAAATTTCTTAGTAGATCTCCAATAATATCCAGCAAATCTAAAAAAATATCATATTCAGACAGAATCTCAGGAAGTTTCCAGTTCATCACTACTTTAACTTTTTAAGGATCTACTATACTTGCGACTTCGGATATCATATGTCCTAAGAATGCTACTTTTTTTAGCTAATACTCACACTTACTAAATTTTGTATATTGTTTGGACTACCTCAACTTTCCTAATACTTTTTGAAGATTATTGTTCATGTTCTTAGGGATCTCTGGAGTACACTAGAATGTCATCTATGAATAGAGCCACAAACTGGGCCGAGATGTCCGGAGTGTTAGATCTATGAAACGATAGCCATCAGTGATACAAAAAAGGGCACACTACAAGCTCAAAAGTCTATATCATGTTAAATGCAATTTTTAGGTTATTTTCTTTCCGAATTCGAACTTAATAATATTCTTGCCTCAAGTCTAACTTTGAGAATCATCCTATCCTTTGTAACTGATCGAAAAATTCATCAATCATGGGCAATGGATATTTATTCTTTCTCTCTCTCTCTCTCTCTCTCTTTTTGATTATGCATTTAACCTCATAAATCTATATACATCCGTGGTAACTCAACTTTCTTTCTAACAAACAAGATGGGTACTCCCTAAAATGGAGTACTAGCCAATGGAGTTCTAGCTCCATTAATTCCTTTACTTATTTCTTAAACTCCTGCAATTTTGTAGGTACCATTCAATAAGAAATTCTTGAAATTAGCTTTGCCAATGTCACTAACTCAATAGAAAATTGTACTTCTCTCTTCAGTGGTAATTCCTTCAATTTTATTGGAAAAACATCCAAATACTCATTTATAATAGGAACCAATTGTAACACCCCTACTAAAGGGAATTTACTATTGTGTTTGCTTTTCTAGGATGATATTTAATTAGACATTGAAATCCTTCCAAAAATTCCATCCATCAACTTTACCTTATGTTCAAATCCTTTCGAGTTCAATCTCTTGAGGTCGGTAGAGATTTCTAACTCAGCTCCACATAAATAATATGTCTACTCCAAAAGGGCAAACACAATTACAACTAACTCCAAATCATGTATAACGTAATTCTCTTCACGAAGTTCCCATTTCCAAAAGATATAAGCTATCCCTTTCTTTCCTACATCAATACTCATCTCAATCCATCCTTTGACATATTTGTGTACTCCTCATAAGGCTTGTCCAAGATTGGCAACGTTAAAACAGGACTAGAGCTTAATCCTTTTCTCAACTCCCAATATTTTTCCTCATATTTTCTAGTCCAAACATAAGGAACTTTATTTTGGTCAGTCGACTCAAGAGGTTCTTTATTCAAAATGTGGGCAAGATTAGCCACATACTTTCGAAGTTAAGGTACATAAAACATGCTGTGAATAACATGAAATTCTACTGGTAACTTCAAACTAATAGGCTACTTTCTCAATCCTCTCAACAATAGGGTACGGTCTAGTGTCTTTTCTTGTTCTTTGATTCCCGATTGTCATTGTGGAGCCAACTTCAAGAATACATGATTTTATTCTACAAATTCCAAATCTCTCTTACGTCGATTCGCATGAACTTTTTGTCTACTTTGAACTACCTCCAATTTAATATTAATTATCTTCATAGCATGTCGGACTTTTTCAAGTCTCAAAGCATCATGTTCACCCATTCTTCTTTTTGGACTTCATTCCTTCCATAAAGAGCTTCAAATGGGACCATTCCATTTGTTAATTGATAACTATTATTGTTCATGATCATCAGGATCTTTGGAGTACACTAGAATATCATCTATGAATAGAGCCACAAACTGGGCCGAGATGTCTGGAGCGTTAGATCTTTGAAACGACAGGCATCAGTGATACAAAAGGGGCATCACTACAAGTTCAAAAGTCCATATCGTGTTAAATGCAGTTTTTAGGTTGACAAAATTGTACTGCTTTATATCATTAGTGAACTTGATTGCGATGCTGGGGTAGCCAGTCTATGCTCAAAATTGCATCTTAGTCCTCTATGGGCATGCATATCAAATCTCCTCCAAAATTTCACTTCCTACTAAGATCTTGCATTCCTCATGTACTTTCTCACTCTTCATTTATTTTGCCAATAGGTCACTGACATGAATTTCTTATGAAATTTTCTTCCTCCTTTTTAATTCCCTAGCATTAAGAAATACATTAGCAGTAAGGAATGGGTAGAATCTACCAATACATTAGCATCATGATTTAAAGCTAAAGAGTGTGCCTTTCACTATTATGACATAATCATTCACCTTCTTTGATACAATCACTCGAGCATTTACTTGGTTTAGTAGATTCGGCTATAGGAGTAGAAGCCTATCTAGGTTCTCTCTTTCTAGAGTACCCTAAAATTCTTATTTTATTAATTTTAATAGCGTTCCAAAATTTTATGGTATGGGTAGAACAAATCCAATAATTAAATCCAGGTCCCGACAAAACTTTATTTTACCAAAGTATTCGTTTCAATACACCAATCAACTTTTGTTTTGGCCATTGATATAAATTCTCATCCCATTATAGGTAGTAGCTAATTGGAAGTAAAAATGTGGGGTGTTACATCCTCCCCTCCTTACAAAAATTTCGTCCTCGAAATTTAGCTTATACTTGGAATAAATCTAGATTACTTTTTCAACAACCTTGCTTTCATTTTTCCCAAGTTACCTCTTACAAAGCATGATGATTCCATGATACTTGTACAAGTGGAATTTTCTCATTCTGCGATTTCTTTTCAGCATACTTCATGATCATAACAGGATTTTTCTCCTAACTCATTTTGTTTCTGCATTTAACCTCATAAATCTATATACATCCATGGTAACTCAACTTTCTTTCTAACAAACAAGATGGGTACTCCCCAAAGTGGAGTACTAGCCAATGGAATTCTAGCTCCATTAATTCCTTTACTTATTTCTTAAACTCCTGCAATTTTGTAGGTACCATTTAATAAGGAGTTCTTGAAATTAGCTTTGCCAATGTTACTAACTCAATAGAAAATTCTACTTCTCTCTTCAATGGTAATTCCTTCAATTTTACTGAAAAAACATCTAAATACTCATTTATAATAGGAACTTCTTCAGGTTTCTTAACCCCTCCTGAGTTATTAATTAGATAGGCCCAGTACACCATTTCCAATTATCTTCTGGGCCATAAGTCCCGATGTACAAGTATTACTTTTCCTACCAGTTTCGTCTACAATTTCCAATACAGGTTTCCAAGTTAACAGAATTGTACTGCTTTATGTCTTCAATCAACTTGATTGCGATGCTGGGGTAGCCAGTCCATGCTCAAGATAGCATTTTCATCCTTTATAGGCAGGCATATCAAATCTCCTCCAAAATTTCACTTCCAACTAAGATCTTGCATTCCTCATGTACTTTCTCACTATTTATTTATTTTGCCAATGGGGCACTGACAAGAATTTCTTATGAAGTTTTCTTCCTCCTTTTTATTTCCATACCATCAAGAGATACATTAGCAATAAGGAATGGGTAGAATCTACCAAGACATTAGCATCATGATTTAAAGCTAAAGAGTGTGCCTTTCATTATTATGACAAAATCATCCACCGTTTTTTATACAATCACTCAAGCATTTACTTGGTTTAGCAAATTCGGCTATAGGAGTAGAAGCCTGTCTAGGTTCTCTTTTTCTAGTCCTGACCCATGTCCCTAATTATTTCTTCCTGGTCAACTTTATCCTCCTATCCTTTAGAGGTGAGGGCAATTAAAACTCTTATACCCTTCGTTCCTACAGTTAATATATCTAAAAGAGGGTCGTCCCCCCCTTGGGTCTCCCTTCCTCTGCATCATTCATTTCTTCTACCATCGGGGACTTCTAAATCTTTTTTTGACTTATACCTCGAAATTCACTTTGATTTATCCTACTCAACTCCTCATTTATTCCAACATTCTCTTTGGTTCTAAATTAGTACAAGTTGTATAGGATCCAGCTATATTGAATCATTCATATTTCTCTGCATCAGGGTGTAACCAAACTAGTATGTCTGAGTCTATTTCCAATTTTTCCCTGAACTCTTCAACCATAGGTACCTTCATCTCGAGTACCTCCTAATCTCTTCCTATCTCAACATCCTTGAAACACAACATCACGTCTTCTAATATTCCCAAAGTATCCTTGCCAAATTCCTTCTCATTATCCTCAGACAATACAACACCATAGGGGACACTATCCTTTTCATCCCTATCCAGATAGAGTGATTCAATATTGCCATCAATTTTATTAAAATTGCCATCCATCTCCTTATGTGGTGATGATGTCCTCTCGGGATTAGGGGTCCATTCTAGACTTAGTGTTGGGTATCTTAGGCTTGTATTGTATACGGCGCAGAAGAAAATAAAACGAGATACCCTTCCAAGACCCATCTATGTGTGGAAAAGAAGACATAAAGAGAGTAAATGTAACAGCTTTTACCTATGGGTGATCTTCCGAAGAACAAAAAATTTCTTCTTCAAGTTGAGGCGCGATCCAGCAATCCTCGTGATCAACCTCCACATGAATTGAATGTCTAACCACTATAATCATAATGTGTGATTATCTCTAACAGTAATCTACACAGAGGGTATACTCAAGCACCAAAATTTCCTGTGCTAGCATAAAGAGATGGCGGCTAGGGTTCTTTGATCAAGATAAAATTGATAGAGATAGAGAGAAGAGAGAATGTTCGTGGCTGTTGTTTTGTGTGTTATTCAGCTAGGGTTTTTTATGTGTTACATATACTATATATTACACGAAATTTTCCTCCCAAAACTGAGAATTGTAATCCTATTAGAATTCCCAAATTGTAATTGCAAACATCAAGTTCTCACAATTACAACTTAGACCACAAATTATAACTAATTATAATTTGTCCACAACAACTTCTCTTTCTGCAATCAACCCCACTATGTTATCAAATAACATCCTGAGTATATAATCCTCTATTTTGTATGACCTATTAGGTTTCCCAGTCAATTGGTAGTGAACATGAATTAAGCCAAACGTCTTTGAGATTAATAATCTATAATTAATTAGAATTAATCCTATTAATTCTAATAAGGATTGGTTTATTAATTCACCAATTAATAAACCCATATTCCCATATCATTAGCGGTATTTAGCAGCACATCATGACCACCTAAGAGTCCAGGAAGTCATGTGGCTTGACATGAACCCTTCAATAACAAACTTCAGTGCAATTAACTCCTTACACTATACAATATCTCATTCGGTTTGGAGTACGGAATTAGTGCCAACTCCCTCTAGAAATAATTCTGGCACGAATACAATAGTACTTCTATTAGGAACCCACTACTCTAGATGTGTATCAATTGGAACTATTTCCAATACACAATTGTCTTGGCCAAGGACTTCTTGAGTAGTAATTCCTACAAGTGGCCGTGAGATATTCGCCCTTACTATTAGGAGTCGTGAATCCTTTATTGACACTCTCAACTACATTTGTTTACCTCACAATATACCCAATATCCATCCCATAGGTGGCCCTCGATCGAGCTCTAGAGATTGGAATCAAAGTACAAAGCTCCGCAAATAAAGTACCTTGGAGATCTCAAGTCTAAGGATACTTGCACGTTTGCAATATTGAGATTATATCACTGGCCCTAAATAGTTATCCATGTGATTATCTCAAAGCTAGGTCATCCAATGAAGTTGTTCCATTAACAAGCATCCATATGTTAACTTTGAGTATCTCAATGCTCACGGTTATGAGAACTACCGCCTGATCAAATCAGGAAGTCTAACATTTGCTAGTCTTAATGCATTAATGATGTCCTGTCTCATTAATACTATAACTAGGGACTATTTAAGTACTAAAACCATCCAGTGTAGTAGGAATCTCATATCATGATCTCTATCATGATTTCCTTAACACAGTATTGTACTAGGAACTTTATCGAACAGTTATATTACTTAAAGTAAATAAAAGAAACTGTAATATAAATAATGCTTTTTATTAAATTAAAATGTGTCATATGCAATATACAAGTGATTGCCTCTAGGGCACAACACTGATAAACTCTCAGTTACACTAGAACCAATCATTCATGTATCTAATATCGAATGACTCAACATAACAATTATGTTTCTTTTAGGATAGTGCTTTCGTAAGTGGGTCAGCTATGTTCTCATTCGTGGGAACTCTCTCTATCTTTATTTCTTTAGCTGTTTCAGAAGTGGCTATGTACTCAGCTTCTGTCGTATAGTTGTCTATAGTCTCTTGTTTGGAACTTTTCTAACTTATTATCCCTTCACACAACGTAAACACGTAGCCGGATTGTGATTTGAAATCATCTTTGTCAGATTGAAAACTGGTATCAGTATACCCATTTATTTTCAAATCACCTTCTCTATATACTAAGAACATATCCTTAGTCATTCGTAAGTATTTAAGAATATTCTTTATTGCTACCCAATGACCCTCACTAGGGTCAGATAGGTATCTGCTCGTCAAACTGAGAGTACAAGATACATCGGTTCTAGTACATATCATAGCATATATGATAGATCTAATTGCCGAGGCATATGGAATATTACTCATGTGATTCCTTTCAACTTGTGTTTTGGGAGACATCGACTTTGAAAGGCTTATACCATGTGACATGGGTAAGAATCCCTTTTTGGATTGATCCATGCTAAACCTTTTTAGCACTTTATCTATATATGTAGACTGTGAAAGACCAAGCAACCTTTTAGATCTATCTCTATAGATCCTTATTCCAAGAATATAGGTTGCTTATCTAAGGTCTTTCATGGAGAATTATTTGGAAAACCAAATTTAAACCGTTTGCAAGACAGGTATATCATTTCCTATTAGCAATATGTTATCTACATAAAGCAGTAACAAAATAATTGCACTCCTACTAACCTTCTTGTATACACAAGGCTCATCCATATTTTGAATGAAATAAAACTCTTTGATTGTTTCATCAAAATGGATGTTCCAACTCCTAAAAGCCTACTTAAGTCCATAAATGGACCTTTGCAGCTTGCATTCCTTTGTGCTATCATTGGATGTGAAACCCTCAGGTTGTGTCATATACACTTGCTCAATCAGATTTCCATTTTGGAAAGCTGTTTTCACATCCATTTGCCAAATCTTATAATCATGATGAGCAGCAATGGTTAGGAGTATCCTGGTAGATTGGAACTTGGCTACTAGCGAGAAGGTTTCATCATAGTCAATACCATATTGTTGACGATAAACCTTCATCACTAGTTGTGCTTTATAGGTAACTAAGTTACCATCCATGTCTTTTTTCTTCTTGAAAACCCACTTGCACCCTATAGGTTTATTTCCTTTGGGTGGATCAACCAAAGTCCATACTTGGTTGTTGTACATGGAATCCATCTCTGACTTTATGGCCTCAAGCCATTTGCCAGATTCTAAACTGTTCAGAACATCCTTGTAGGTAGTAGGCTCATCTTCATCTATAAGTAATATGTCATTGTGGTCACTGATGAGAAATCCATATCCATCAAGTGCCACATGTATCCTACTAGATCTATTTGGTTCTTGTGTATTGAAGGTTCATCTATTCTCTCAATAGATATGGGGTTAAACAGTTGATCCTCGTTTGTTTGATCTTTATGAACTTCACTAAATTCAATCTTAGTCCCACTGTCCCCTTTGAGCATGTGCTCCTTCTCTAACAAGACAACATCCTTCGAAACAAACAATTTATTTTCGTAGGGTAGATAGAAGTAATATATGAAAGATTCTTTCGGATATCCCACAAACAAATATTTGTCAAACTTACTATCAAGTTTGTCTAACTATAGCCTTTTAACAAAGGCAGGACAACCCTATACTCGCAAGTGAGATAACTTTGGTCTCTTACCAAAGAATATCCCAAAAGGTGTAGTATCAACCGATTTTGTCGGAACTTTGTTTAGTATATAAACAGAAGTTTCTAGTACATACCCCCAAAATGATTTTGGTAGGTCTGCAGAAGCCATCGTAGTCCGTACCATGTCTAGAAGGGTTCGATTTCTTCTCTCAAATACACTGTTATGTTGAGGTGTATGTGATGGAGTCCATTGAGATAATGTCCCATTATCTCTAAGATAACTCAAAAACTTTTGGCTCAAGTATTCTCCTCCTCGATCAGATCTTAGAGTCTTTATACTTTTGTCAAGTTGTTTCTCTATTTTATTCTTGAAGTCTTTGAACCTTACAAATGCCTTAGATTTGAATTTCACGAAATACAAATACCTGTATCGTAAGAAGTCATCGATAAAGGTTATGAAATAGTTATAACCTCCTCTTGCTTGTATTGACATTGGGCCATATACATTAGAATGTATGAGTTCTAATAACTCCTTCACCCATTCTACTTTTCCTGCAAAAGGAGTTTTTAGTCATTTTACCTAGTAAACGCATGTGCTATATGATTCATAATCAAATGACAAAAAAGGAGTTTTTTTTGTCATTTTACCTAGTAAACAAAACTCGCATATGCTATATGATTCATAATCAAATGACCCTAAGTCACCAAGCTTGTGTAACTTAGAAACACGATTTTCGTTTACATGCCCCAAACGACAATGCCATAAGTATGAGGTGTTAGAGTTATTCATTTAGGTTTCTTATTATTTAAATTGAGAACTAGATTATCCAAGTCTAGAACATATAAACCATTAACCAAAGTTGCTGAACCATAATGAATATCATTCAAAGAAAAAGAGCAACATTTTTTCTTAAATATTAAATGAAATACACATAAGTCTAACACGCAACTGAGATAATTTTTTTTCATTAAAACTAGTACATAAAAATAGTTTTGCAATTCTAGAATTATTCCCGAAGGTAGGTTCAGCTCGTATGTCCCCACAGCAAGTGCAGCAACCTTTACCCTATTTGCAGTACGTAGGTCCACATCACCTTTCTCTAGCCTTCTACTGCTCTTTAGCCCCTGTAAGTTATTGCACAAATGAGATCCACATTCTGTATCTAATACCCATATCTCATTTCCAAAGGAAGTATTTATCTCAATCATAAATATACCCGGAGTAAAAGTAGAAGTGCTTGTAAGCTTATCCTTCTACTTTTTGTCCTTAATGGTCTCCAAGTAGGCTTTGCATTTGCGTCTCCAGTGGCCCATCTTCCCACAATCATGGCATGGGCCCTTGGTAGCTATATCCTTCTTGTTCACACCACCTTTGGGCTTTATAGGAGCCTTCTTCTTCTTCTTTTGAACTTTCTTCTTAGAATAGGAAGATTCTACCATTAAAACTGCATTGGAATCCTTCTTCATGGAGGACTCCACGGTTTTGAGATGATTGATCAACTCAGGAATGGTGGACTTAATCTTGTTCATCTGATAGTTAATCACAAATTATGAGAAACTATTAGGCAAAGACTGTAGAATTAAGTCAACATTTAAGTTATGATCAATTGCAAAACCGAGAGATCCAAGCTTCTCTATTAATCCTAGCATCTTTAGCCCATGAGTTGCCACAGAAGAACCCTCTATCATTTTACAATGAAATAGTTGCTTCAAGATCTCATATCTCTTAGTTCTGGCTTGGGCATCAAATAGCTCTCGAAGATGTAGTATAATCGATTGAGCATCCATATGCTCGTGCTGTTTTTGCAGCTTAGGAGTCATGGATGCTAGCATAATACATGATGTTGTATCACTATCCTACTTGTACCTTCTGTGGAAAGCATGCTCATCAACATGAGCATCTTGGGCTGGTGGTGGTAGAATAGGAGCTTCTAGCACGTAGAGTAACTTTTTCAATTTGAGAACTATTCTCAAATTTCTATACCAGTCGAGATAGTTTGATTCGGTTAACTTGTTGGTTTCCAAGATGCTACATAAGTTTAGGTTTGTTGACATGATGCAAGTGACATAGATGTAAAGGTAGAGAACATTAGCTACTTGTATATGCACATGATATGCAAATAATTAGGACTTTAATTAAGCACATTTTTACTCCACTATTTTACTCAAATCAATAACCCCCACTACTAATTCGGGAAAGCCCATTGGAAGCTTTCCTAGTGGACCGGTATCTAAATTCCTCAAGAATAATGTTGGGCTTGCCCAACAAGCTACCCTTGAGTTCAATGGTAGGTATCCAATACCAATTACATTGTATGTAACTACCGGATCATTGGGTGATTAACAGCTTTTAATCTTAAAGCCTTTTGGGCTACCCTAACTTTTCCTCTAAATTTCTTTATGCTTAGGTTTGCCCAACCGGGATAAAGAATTTAGTTAAACTCGACCCATTAATCAAGAATTTAATTCCATAGCTTGAACATGTCTGATGTCAAGTAGGCTTGGGTTTGCCCAACAACCTGGTCTCGAAAAGGACTCTCGTTCTTACTATATTAATAGAAGGAATTAAGTTTAATATTAATTGACAGATTTGTTCCTTTTGGTGATTTCATTGAATGACATGCATAAAAATCAATAAATCACATAATTGATAATCATGGTAATAAAGCGATTACGTGGTATAGTTATGGACTTTTTCTAAATTAATTTCTTTGAGCCATAAAAGAAATTAATATAGTTAACCCTATGTGTTCATGGATGATTTAAGTAGAAGGTCTTACCTTCTCACCTTGTTTTGGTCACCATCTCAAAAATAAAATAATTATACTCCTATCTAACCTATGTAAACTAATTACATAATTTCCTAAAAAGAGAAAACCTCGAGTTACATTCGAGGGGAGATAGATGTGAAGAGAATTATATAAGAATTCTAGAGAAGGCAGGATACGTAGGCCCTATTTCATAAAAACAAAACTATAAAATACATGAACAGATATAATTGGTTTTAGTCCATAACCATCCACCATGGCATTGACTATGCTTATACAAAATAAACATATACTTTTATCATTCCAAAATCACTATTTTTGAAAGACAAAACAATTTCTAAAATCACCAATTTAGAAAGATACACTAATTTTAGATTTTCAAAATCATTATTTTGAAAAACAAAATTGTTTATCTCAAAACTAATTTTAAGAAAATGCTTTTGGGTCCCGTTTCTCATCAAATGAGATTTTTCCCTTTCAAAATTCTGTTCGAGAATTTTTTTTTTTAAAATACCTGGAAGTCCCAAAAAGAGCAGAACTGGTGCCGGTTTGGAAGCCGAAGCCGACGCCGGCTTTGTACTGGGTTTTTTTATAAAAAAAAATTCCCTTCAAAAACCGATTTCTAGACATCGCGAATAGAATAGAACTGACAATAGAACTGACACCGGCTTGGAGGCCAAAGCCGGCACTGCCTGTATTCTGAAACAATGGTGGCAATTTTTCAAAAAAAAATCTAGAAACAATTTCTGGTGCTTTCTTCTTCTGCAAATTTTCAGTGAGAACAATTCTCAGCAGTATTTTCTGTTTTGAAGCTCTAAACAACAACCAATTTGTTAGTTTAAACAAAATCAAAACGAAAAATTAAGATAAAACAGAGGGCAACATCCATGTTGCAAGAAAACGTATTTCCTGCTGAAATTTTCAGCACCAAAGAAACCATATTTTCAAAATACGCTGTGACTTTTACACAATCATATTGTGCTACGGATCCAATCCATAATGATCGAAAAGATTAAGACTCGAGTGAAAACGATTTTCACAGTAAACAAAGACAAACACAAAAATAGTTTTTCATGCCAAAACAATGTCCGTAGACCACACATAGCATGTCTCTGATACCACTGTTGGGTATCTTAGGCTCATATCGTATACGGCGTAGCAGAAAATAAAACGAGATACCCTCCCAAGACCTGTCTATGGGTGGAAAACAAGACATAAAGAGAGTAAAGGTAATAGCTTTTACCTTTGGGTGATCGTCCAAAGAATAAAAAAATTTCTTCTTCAAGTTAAGGCGTGATCCACTAATTCTCGTGATCAACCTCCACGTGAGTTGAATGTCTAACCACTATAATCATACTGTGTGATTATCTCTAATAGTAATCAATACAGAGGGTACACTTAAGCACCAAAATTCCATGTGCTAGCAGAAAAAGATGGCGGCTAGGGTTGTTTGATCAAGATCAAATTGAGAAAGATAGAGAGAATAGAGAATGTTCGTGGTGTTGTTTTGTGTGTTATTCAAGCTAGGATTTTTTGTGTGTTACATATACTATATATTACACGAAATTTCCCTCCTAAAACTAAGAATTGTAATCCTATTAGAGTTTCCTAATTGTAAATGGAAACATCAAGTTCTCACCATTACAACTTAGACCACAAATTATAACTAATTATAATTTGTCCACAACAACTTCTCTTTCTCTCAATCAACCCTACTATGTTATCAAATAACATCTTGAGTATATAATCCTCTATTGTGTATGACCTATTAGGTTTCCCAGTCAATTGGTAGCGAACATGAATTAAACCAAATGTCTTTGAGATTAATAATCCATAATTAATTAGAATTAATCCTATTAATTCTAATTAGGATTGGTTTATTAATTCATCAATTAATAAACCCATATTCCCAGGTCATGAGCAGTATCTAGCAACACATCATGACCACCCAAGAGTCCAGGAAGTCAAGTGGCTTGACATGAACCCTTCAATAACAAACTTCAGTACAATTAACTCATTTCACCATATAATATCTCATTCGGTTTGGAGTACGGAATTAGTGCCAACTCCTTCCAGAAATAATTCTGGCACGAATACAATAGTACTTGTACTAGGAACCCACTACTCTAGATGTGTATCAATTGGAACTATTTCCAATACACAATTGCCCTGGTCAAGGACTTCTTGAGTAGTAATTCCTACAAGTGGCCGTGAGATATTCGCCCCTACTACTAGGAGTCGTGAATCCTTTATTGACCACCTCAACTACTTTTGTTTACCTCACAATATACCCAATATCCATTCCATAGGTGGCCCTCGATCAAGCTCTGAAGATTGGAATCAAAGTACAAAGCTCAACAAACAAACTACCTTGGAGATCTCAAGTCTAAGGATACTTGCACGTTTGCTATATTGAGATTATATCACTAGGACTAAATAGTTATGCATGTGATTATCTCAAAGCTAGGTCATCCAATGAACTTATTCCATTAACAAGCATCCATGTGTTAACTTTGAGTATCTAAATACTCACAGTTTTGAGAACCACCGCCTGATGAAATCAGGAAATCTAACACATGCTAGTCTTAACGCATTAATGATGTCCTGTCTCATTAATACTATGACTAGGGACTATTTAAGTACTAACACTATCCAGTGCAGTAGGAATCTCATATCATGATCTTTTTCATGATTTCCTTAACACAGTGTTGTACTAAGGACTTTATCGAACAATTATATTACTTAAAGTAAATAAAAGAAACTATAAGATAAATAATGTCTTTTATTAAAGTAAAATATGTCATATACAATGTAGAAGTGATTGCCTCTATGACATAACGTTAACACTTAGGTCTCGCGCAAATAAGGTAGTGACAGATACTACGAGGTCAAATGCACTTTTAGTGAAATAAGGCGTATGATGCCGCCCAAGGTCAGATCTTGTCCAAGTGAAGCGTCCTGGCACACCTGCTCGGTGGATAATCTTAATCCTTCCATTTTTTTTCCCACCCGAGTGCTAACCTATTTTTTTCTTCCCATCATTGTCATACTCATCTATTTGGCACTTACCCTTATCATCCTTATTCATCATACCTCACAATGAAAAAGTTCTATCAATCCCTATGACGATACTACAGTTCTATGAAACTAGGCTCTGATACCAATTGTAACACCCCTACTAAAGGTAATAGTGGAAACATACCAACACCGGGTGTCGTCCCGTCCAATTTCCTAGACACGGGTTCTTTATAACGAAAAGCTGACAAGGTATTATCCAAAAGAGAAACGTTCGAACCTATTCTACTATCTCTATAGTATTGTCCTCTATCCATAGGTCCTTTCAACTCCGGATCCTACAAAAAGGTAAGATAAAAAACACGTGTGAGTGAAAAATCACCCAGTGAGTCCCGTGTGTGCTAGTGCTTTATCAAAGAAGCAAAGTACACAAACCTTTTATGAAATAGCCTATCATTTGTTCATTCAAAATTATTCCAAAACTCTTTAAGGAAGAGTGTATTCATAATTCAATAATTTTTTGAAAAACGGTGTTTCAACTATCAAAACGTTGCCCTAGTTTTCGAAACACAGGCACTTCTCCAGCAGAAGGTCAGCCTGTATGCAAGTCCCGCAATCCTTCCCTTCGGCTACATGGTTTCTTGTGCCAGGGATTGCGCCTTACAGCATGTCACCCGTGTTAGCTGGAACGATGAGTAGCGTACAAATGTACCTTACCTTGCACTTAGGGATCTTTTACTTGCCACCATAAGTCAGGGGTCCCAATCCTGACGTCAATCACCATCAAGGTGGCAAGGAGTCAAACGCACCGAGTGTACACGCCCAGCATCCAGCGAATGACTCAAAATCAAAAGCACCCGCAGACGCGGAAATTGCCAGGCTCTAAACGGCTAGCCAGGTACGACTCATCTCGTTGTCCTGTCGCCCTATTTAGAGTAAGACAATCCCCAAAACTGATCAGCTTACTTAGAGTCATCTATCTCTATCATTAGCTAGTACAATGATTAAAGTCCTTGTTGAGTACTCAACGTCACCAACCCCATCTGACTGATCAGGCCAGAGCGTTATTTGATCTCATATAATTTTCAAATCAAAATAGTTTTTAGGGCAAAACAACATTTTTCCAAAATGATGATAAAACCAAATAAAGGGTTCAATTCACACATCAAAATGTATTTCTAAGAGTAATCGGGTCATTTTCCCGTACTCGATCACAAATGTCATTTCCAAGGGTATTCAGGTCATTTTGCTGATACCCAATTCCAAAAGACTTTTCGAGGGTATTCGGGTCATTTTACCCTTACCCGATTTGAAAAATATTCACAAGAGTTTCAATAAGGATATTTCGGTCTTTTTCTGAATACCCAAGTTCCAAAATTTTTCACGAAATATTCCAATAAGGACATTTGGAACATTTTCCAAATACCTAATTCCAAAGAGGAACTTATTTAAAGAAATCCAGAATTCTAATTCCAAATGAAGATTAAATTTAATGTTTCCAAACATATTTTCATAAAATGTCCCAAACAGTAAATAATATAACATTTCATGGAAAAACAAAGCACACTAACTTTAAAAGAGTTTTAGAAATCCAAGGGACTCACCTCGTGTCCTAAGCAATTATTTCCGTTCATGGCCGTTTAACCTTCGTGTCAACCGTTTTTGATGTTGTGTTGATCGTTTATCGCTAAACCTACATCAAACATCATTTTTCAAGTCAATTCATGTTTGGCCGAAAAATAGCCGACGTCCAGTCGACGTGCCCGATAGTTAGCCGACATTCAACCGTCATTTAGCCGATGGGGCCGACGGTTAGCTAACGAGGCCGATGGTTAGCCGTCGGTCAAGGAAAACGTTTAACTTTCGTTCGCATCGTTTTTCCATCGTTTGATCAATTCTTTTGTTTTCCTTTTTCCACATCCTTCCTCCCTTCATAAAAAATGGATTAACTTCATGTTTTCCAAATTAATTTATCCAAAATCACATAAGTAGTCACCCTTAAGTCTATTCATTTTCGGACTACTTTCTGGAATTTTACTGGTTTGACACATCATTTTATTTTGCACATAACTTTGAATTTACAGCTCCGATTTGGCTCCATGATATACCAAAATGACCGTAAGACTCTTAACTTTAATTCAGTATAGACCAGTTTTAGAGTTCTGGTTCAATTATCACTGTACAGGGCAAAAACTTCCTCAGTAGTTTTGACTTAGTTTCACTATTCATTCTTTCCTTAACATTCTGCAATTATCCAGTTTGACGCCCTAACTTGTTTTGCTCATAACTTTTAATCCACAAATCCAAATGATGTCAAACCAATGGTAAAATATCATTAAGACATTCCTTTACAAGTTCCAATTCATGGAGTACCAATTCTATTGTCTATTTTGTTTAGTTTTGAACACAAAGTTTCAGTAGTAAAATCCCGTTACTGATTTGGCACCTTTTACTATTTTCACCATAACTTTTGATCCGTAAATCCGATATACCTCAAACTTGTTCTAAAATGTCTCTATGATCTTTAGCTACAAAGATATATGCCTGATTTGTTCAAATCCAGAAGCGTTACAGATTTACTGGACATAAGACCTCCCAGAATTTTCTGCACACAAGGACAGCTTTCACACAACTTCACCTAACTAGTTTCCATACTTCACACATAAACTTCTCACAATATATATTCCAAAATGAACTCCATGCTTTATATAATAAATTTACTTCAAGTAAGGTAGATCTTTACCTTTTCTTTGCTGCGTTTGGAGGCTGAACAGTCCAAGCATCTTCTTGTCTCTCTCTCTCTCTCCTCTCTATTTCTGGTTTCTCTCTCTCTTTCTTCTCTATTTCCTTTTCTTTTCTCTTCTCTCTTTTCTCTCCTGTTTGCTCCAAAATTCTGGCTATCTAAACCTATTTCAGCCAGCCCTCGTGGCCTATATATAGAGAAATATGGTCTTCAAGTCAAAGGTTCATTAAATGGTCTCAATCATTTGGAAGCTCTTGATTTGTCCACCTACCTACTTAGGTGTCATTTAGAATATTAAAGAATTCAATGGTGATTTGGCAATTCTAGAAGCCCTTAGATCTTTTTAGAATTCAGAAGAAAATTGTAGATGATATGGGCTAAATTAGTCATATTTTTCCTAGTTATTTGAGGTTCTTTTGTGTTATATTTTGTTCAATAACTTGTCATATTCCTTTGTATTTGTGATTTTACCCTTGGAAAGGTATTTTGTTCATTATTTCAGATTTTTAGGGTAAAACGAAATAAAAACGTCGCAAAGCATAGGAGAGGCGGCGCCAGTTAGGGCCCTAGAACCGGCGCCGGCCATGCACTGCTGACAAGAACTTCTAAGTGACAGAAAAATAGATGAAATCGAGCAAAACATAGTGGAACTGGTGCTGGCTGCATTTTGGTCTTCATTATGTGAAATTAAGAGAAAAATCGGCGAACAAGTAGAGAAGCAGAACACAACTGGCGCCGGCTCCGAGAGCCAAGGTAGCGCCGACTGTGCCTTGAAGCTAAGGTAGTGCTGTGATTTTTTTACGCAGTTTTTGATAATCTGTGGAGTTTTAGTATCTTCCAACTTCTACTCGGCCAAGAACACTGTACCTACGAGTTTAGGCACTTCCTAATCCTATAAATAGATGAAAAACACAAGGGAAAATGTGAGAATTCATTGATCGTCATAGAAAATCACTCAATCAAAGGAAGAATTCTTCAATTCACGAAGGGTTGTACAACAAGGTCTTCAAAGGAAAAAGAAGGAGGCTGGTCTATGAGGGCTTTCTTTTACTTTGTTTTCTTTTTCTAGAACAATGGTGCGTTAATTATTTTATTGTAATTTGACATTGTTGTAGATATTCTTGATTTTTAGAGGTATGTGATCTTTTGATTAATTGATTGTTACTCTTGGTATTTAATTACTTGGATTAATTGCAAGATTAATTTATTGTTTTCCATTAAATTACTTGAGAATAGGGTTGATGGTGTCATTTTATTGATTTCATATTTGTTGTCTTTTAAGTTGCCTGAGAATAGGTTTAATTGCTAAGGACGGAGTAATTAAATGGTAATCAATGTCTGCCAGAGCATGGATTCATTGCGTAATTTCATATTTTAAGTTTACCTGAGAATAGGACTTAAATTAAGGATTGTGGTTAATGCATCTTTTAGGTAAATTGGTTGAGATAGAGTATGTGATGCCAAGTTACCTAGAAGATAGGGGTTCATGGATTGGGAAAGAAGTGAGTCTACTTTAATCTTTCATGATCCCAAGAGAATGATTAGTTATGATAATGATTAGGGACATTAAGGTTATGGTTGTCTAGACAATGGTTTAACTTACATAATTCTCCATCCTTGACATGTATATATTATTATTATTTTGATTTCCTTTTATTTTATTCTTTTTATTTATTTTTCGCATTATCGAGTCGGTTAAACAATGAAAAAAATGTGATTAATGTCTACTTGTTTCTTGTGGATCAACACTCGTATGAACCCTATGCTCGGTTAATGATAAGTACGCTTGCTCATATGTATGATTTGGGTTAGACATTTTAATTTAAACTTGATTGGGAATGTACTTAGTTTTTGTATGATTTTTACACCCATGTCCGGACACATTAAGTTTTTGGCGCTACTGTCGAGGAACAATAGCTTGAAAGCTTTGATTTTGTTGATTTATCCCTTTGAATATGTAAATATGTGCATATGTAAATATGTAAATATGTACAATTGTTCTTTTCACACAAATGTGCCATCTTTTGTATCGTTTGTATCTTGTATCTCTTTGTAATCTAATTTACTAACTTTGACTTAATTGACTAACATACTTCCTGTTGTACTGTAAATACTACTAACTTTTGTATTTAAGTAGTTTAGGAATGCGTATGTTCTTCTTTTCTTTATTTTTATATTATTTATTTTTAACCGTTGTTTTTTCTTTCTTTTCTTTATTCATTATTATTGTTGTTGTTGTTGTTGTTGTTGTTGTTGTTTCCGATTTTATTTTTGATTTTCTTTGAGCGCGAGATTGACATCATCATGGACAACTACTTTTGGGCACACGATTAAAGAAGCTACAATGATGCGAATTTGGCAAAGTTGCAATCTCGGATTGATGCTTTTTGTGAGACGTCACTTGAAGCCTCAATGCATTCTTTTGTTGCCAATTCAAATTCCTCCATTAAGTGGCATAAAGAAGTATCCCAACAATTGAGCTGTCAAAGAACACAACTAGCTAAGTTAGTTGAGGATGCCATAAAGGCCCATATGCTTGAACAAGAGAATCTCCAACGAAATGAGAGAGGATATGAGGACCAATTTTCCAATGTGGAATGGGAGGTATTTAATTATAATCTACGTGCTAATACTTCTAATCTCTCTTTATTACACGATTTTTTAGGTTCCTCTCAATTCTTGGAGAACAAGGGTCCAAATGATGATGTGTTAAATTTATCATGCCTCAAGAAGTTGGATCTTTCAACGCTACATCATAAGAAGTCCTTGGAGGATGGTGATACTTCCTATCCTTCACCCCATTCAAAGGGAGGTAACTTGGTATTTGTAGATATATTAAAAAAATAAGGATTTCTTGATCTCATCTTTAAGAACTCAAATACTAAGTTTAAAGGGGAATTCTAATTATGAACATTCTTTTGAAGGGTTAAAAGGTGATTTCAAGCTTGATGCATTCTTTAGAAACCATGTGCACTTATATGTTGACAACAATATTTGTGTGTGTAAAGAAATGTTAGGGAAAGAGGTTTATGTGTTTTGCTTTAGTGAAAAAATTAATTTCATAAACCTTCTATTTTTCAAGAACCTCTCTCCATTCTACAATCATCATACCTATCTTCTATTTTCAGCTTTAATTTCTTTTCAAAAGATTTGATGAGGAAGCATGATGAGTGTGAAAATTTTTTGTTTTATAATTTTTTCTTTGAGTCTTTTTCTTTAGTTTGTTTTCTTTTTTTTAGGTTTTATTTTATTTTTTTATTATTTTCCTCATACTTTTATTTGTGTTTTGTTTTACAGGAATAAAGTCCTCTTGGACAAGCCCTTCTCTTTACCTCAAGATTAGATATCTATTGGAGCATTATTGCACTTGGGAAGTATTACTTAAACTTTCTAACCCATTATATTTTTGGTCCCTTTGGAGATTCTTTCTTGTGTTTATTTTTTGCCAATAAGGACATTGTCCAACTTAAGTATGGGGGAGGGGTTTTGTGATATACTTTGTCCAAGATTTATCAATTTTATGTTAAGCACAAAGTTTGGAAAATTAGAGCAACTCCAACATGGAATTATTTTCGTTTTTATCTCTTCTCCTTTATATTTTTGGTCCAATGGCATTGTTTATCCCTTGTTATATTTATTTGGCAATTGAGGACAATGTCCAGTTTATGTGTGGGGGAGTGGTTAGAATGAGAATTTTTCTATACTTTATTCTTCTTGAAATTCTTCTTTGAACCTTTGAGCAAAATTTTCAAAAAAAAATTCGGATTTTTGTTTAACTTTCAAGCTACATTGTTAATGCATGTCTTTATGATGGATTATAGAGCATAAGTTTTAGATCATTTATGGCTTATGCATGACTTTTTGCACGCACTTGGATGAAGTAGTTCTTGATAAAATGCTTTACATTATTCTTAAACCTGTTTTTCTACTAAAATTCATGGAGCATTCTAGAACTTACTTGAATACATCTCGAGGCGAAATAAGAAAGACAGTCATGATTTAACTTAGGGATGACGGTAATATTTTCATAACATCCTTATCACCTACTTTGAGCCTAAATTGTTGATTTCTTTCATTCAAACCCGTCACAGTATTTTTGTCCATTGCATGTGCTGAGAGTTTGAATAATTTTCCAAAGTTTTTATGCTCTTGATGGATGAAAGTATATGTATAAGAATGTTGAGAAAGAATGTTGGGATAAAGATCATGACCTATGTCTTTCAGTCATGGATAGATAATGAGTTAAGCAGTAGTAAGAATGAAAGAAAGAAGTTGAAAAGGAGAGAAAAGGAAAATAGAGGAATTGAAGAGAAAAAAAAAACAAAAAGCTGCTAGAAAGAAAGAAGAGAAAGAGAAAGAAAAAGAAAACAAGAACAGCAACAATGAAGGAAAAAATAAGTGAAAGAAGAAGAAAAGAAAAGATCACAAAAGGGATGGTGATTGAACTATAAAAGTTAAGTTCATACAAATTAATTAACACCATTGCTTGAAAATTGAGTGATCTTGTGGAAAAAAGTAAAGAAGTGTTGAGAAAAAGAGAAAAACAATGCAAGATTTGTTTGAAGTGCATAGGAATTGCTGAATAAGGTTATGGTTTGATTGATTTTTGGAATAGGAGAGCAAGAAGAGTTGGAAATTATTGATTCATTTTGTTTATCCTTTTCTTGCTAACTCTCAGTTTCTTTGCTATTTGATTCTCCTATATCCTTCATTTGATAAGCTATATTACAAGCCTTTTGTGAAACCCCAGTCGAAACTAAACTTGGAGTAAGGGGGTTGGGATGCATATCATATTTTATTACGTGTTTAAATATATTTTTAGATTGTTTTATGTGCATTAGATGTGTGTTTTATAGTCTAGAGGGCTTGATTATGATTAATGAGAAAGAAGGGCAAATTGGTAATTTTTGCTTGTGGTGAAAATAGGGATATAATTTGAGGATTAAATAGGAAAAATATTTTAGAGAGAAAATAAGAACAAGAGTTGTTGTGGTGTAGTAGTTAGAGCTTTGGAATTAATTCTTGAGGTCTTGGGTTCAAATTCCATCATTGGAGCTTTAGCATGATTAAAATTTATTTTTACTTGGGAAGGGGTTTTTTGGGCCTTAAGTGATTTAGCATAGGGTAGAGGTGTTGTCCTAGGGGAGACATGGTAGGAGTACTCTAATCCTATTCTTGTGCCCTACTTAAAAATTCCCAAGGGAATTCATTCCTCCTTGATCATTAATTTTTCCTAATTCTCAATTCATTAGATTAGACAAATTTGTTCTAGCCAATTTCATTCCAGAAATTTCAGTAAAGTGCTGTGGCTTTGAAGGTTCAAAATATCTAAGGGAAAGACATCTTATGGACTAAAAATGTGGAAGAGATGGTGAAGGTTCCAAGAGAATTGATTCCCCTAGTGAACCTTCTAAACTTCACTCTAGCTAGGTTCATTTTCCCACATGTAGTGAACTGAAATTTTTCTAGCTTCTTGTGCTTTCAAGGTGTCGAAATTATCAACCATTATTCCCTCCCAAATGATGCCAAAAAATGGCCCTCTTGATCAGCTTGAAATCTGAAATTTTTTGGTTAATTTCGAGCTGCACAAATGCTGTGCAAAACTAGAAAAATTTTTGGTTGAAATCGCAGCTTTGGTGGTCTTCAACCAAGCTATTTTCTTCCAGTTTTCTCCCAGCTCCTTAGCTACGTTTTTCCTCCATGAAGCAGGCTGGAAACCAGCCATGAAAGGCCTCTGAAATCTCCTTCAAACTCTCTGCAACCTGGCTGGAAAATAACAGCCGAAACTGCCCAGAAAAATTCTAGCAATGGCGAAATTCTGTGCAGTAATTTTCCAACTTTGTTTCCTATTCCAGCCCTGGCTGAAACTTCATCTTTCTTCTGCACAAACCACTCTTAAACAGCCATGAACTGAACTCCATTGTCTTTCCCAAGCTTCTGCATGAAAATCAAACATGGCTGCCCAAAAATATCTCCAACAAATCACTGCAATCATGCCTTGATTGGATACTAAAATTTCAGCAAACTTAATTTAGCAACCTTCCAAAAAATGTCCCTCAAACAACCAGACCTTCCCTTCACCATTACACTCCTTCTTTTCGGCCACCATTAACCTTCTTCAACCAGCTTTCATCCAGCAAAAACACAGAGCAACAATTCAGCCATAACAGCTTCCAAAAAGCTTCCATTGAACAAAGATATTCTTGCTATATTTTGTTTCCAAATTTGATTCCCAAAAATATTCTTTTTGGATTTCAACAACCAGCCTTTCCTTCCTTTCTAACCAGAAAAATCATTTACCTAAACTACACAAGCAATTCGGCTACTGCACACACACATAATTTTGGCAGCCTCCAATCCAAAATCTCTCCATTCTCTTCAACCTTCAAGCACACATAGAACACCAAGAACACCTACTCCTTTCTTTCGCCTAATACCTCTCCAAACCACTTCAAACTTCTTCCAAAAGTTCCAGATTTCATTTACTCACTGCAGTGAGTCCATCCTTACCATTTTTAACATCAAACTACAAAATCCAACTTGCTCTTTTAGATAAAAAATTAGAATTTTTGTGAATGCTCAAGAACACCTTCAAGGTAGGTTTGTTCAATCAACTTCATCTTCACTAATCTTTGATCTCTAATGAATATATATATATATATATATATATATATTGTTAGAATTCGTGAACTCCTAAACGCGGAAAACATCCACGAATTCCTCCCGAGGACCCAAGTAAACGATTAAGAAGATCTAAGGTTTAAGAATTACATCTGGTTGTTGTAATCGAAATCCTTCGATTTTGATTGAGCTGTTGTACGTTCAACCCGAACAATCACCAAACGCTGCAGTATGCGAACATCCTCTATCGGATACACACCGCGAACTCACTCGATACCCGGGGAGTGCTAGTGCCTAGGGTTTTAGAGGTTTTTTTTTTTTCTTTTCTGGTAGAGAATGGCATGAATGTTCTCAACCGAAAAATTGGACTATTGAAAAGACGACTAGGATTTTCTTAAAAATCCCCGAACCTCTTAGAGTCCAACCCTAATAATATCTTATCATATTCTAATTTAAATTCAAATTAAATTAAAACTGATATGATAAGATTCTGCCATTATCTCGGTAATTTAACTAATTAATTTACCGAGTCAGATTCTTATAATCTGGACATCATCCAGATACATCGAATATGGACATATTTCCAGATTCATTGTATCTGGTAAATTTTCTAAGTACGATTAACTTAGACATATTTCCAGATTCATCGAACCTGGTCACCAGAAAAATAACCTAACAAGTTCGCTTATTGTGTGACCCTACAGGTTCATTTAACACTGGTAGTGTGCCTAAATCATATTTAAATGGCCCACAAGTTGTAAGCGGTTTCTAGCAAAACATTATAACTATCCAGGTTAAATGAAGATCGGTGATCCCTTTGAACCAAACCATAATTTTATATTTAGTCCTTTTGTCACACGATATCCATATTAAGCATATGGCACGGAGCATGTCATCCTTATTAAGCTTAATCAATTATTTCTTGATTTCATAGTAGACTGTTCAAACAAATGATATCAATAGCTTAGATTGATATATTTGAGCACGACCATGCATTTTTAACAATCTAACTTATCAAGGGGCCCATGGATATCTCTCCCATAACTGAGAGCGACAAATTCCTTCACAATCAATCGTATTTCTCTCCTTGATTTATTCTATATCCAACAGTAGTCTAATTTATTATCTGGTTAAAGACAACTTTAGACAATGTCAAAATATAGAATTTTATCAAGTAGGAAACTATGATGAATTTAGGTCGAAGGACTTTCAATATTATTATGGCTAGAAAGTACTTATGACATATTCCATGAAGTACTCTCACAGTGGGTCATGTCCAATACAATGTTCTCTAACATTTATTTATGTCTTGACTCGATATCACAAATATCTATGGCCAGTAAAACATAGCCATCAAGTCACAAACATACTAATCTTAATTTATTATTATTCCAATAATAATAATCGATCAGGGACAGTTTTAGAATAGTCATTGTATTCATTGTAGGGTTTTACTATCAAGTCACGTACTTGATGACCAACAAAACAAAACTCACTATTCATGGAAAGGAAAGCCTCATATTATTATATAAAACATAATGACAATAGTATAAGTACAAATTGACTCTAGGGCATATCCCCAATAGTCTCCCACTTGCACTAAGACCAATTTGGCATAAGCCGTAATCCTATTGATCTGGTATGACTATCATGTTTAGCCGATGGGAGAGGCTTTGTTTGTGGACTGCAACATTGTCATCAGTTGGTATCTTGCATACATTGACATCTCCTCTATCAACAATTTCTCGAATGAGATGAAAACGTCTAAGTATATGTTTGGATCGCTGATGTGATATTGGTTCCTTAGCTTGGGCAATGGCTCCATTGTTGTCACAATGGAGATCTACTGGGTTCACAATACTAGGAACTACATCTAATTCTGTAATGAACTTTTTAATCCAAACTGCTTCTTTAGCTGCAGTTGAGGCAGCTACATACTCAGCTTCTGTTGTAGAATCGGCCACGGTGTCTTGCTTTGAACTTTTCCAGCTTACAGCACCTCCATTCAAACAAAATAGAAAACCTAATTGCGATCTATAATCATCTATGTCGGACTGAAAACTAGCATCAGTGTAACCATTTACAACTAGCTCGCCTTCTTGTCCTCCATAAACTAAGAACATATCTTTAGTTGTTTTTAAGTACTTCAGTATGTTCTTGACGGCAGTCCAGTGTGCCTCTCCAGGATTTGATTGGAACCTACTCGTCATGCTAAATGCATATGATACATCGGGTCGAGTACATAACATGGCATACATGATAGACCTTATAACGGAAGCGTATGGTATCTTGTTCATGCGCTCTTCTTCATCCTTCGTAGAAGGACTTTGAGTTTTGCTGAGCTTAATGCCATGTGACATAGGCAAGAATCCTCTGTTAGAGTCTTGCATATTGAACCTTTTCAGTACCTTGTCAACGTATGTACTTTGACTTAGTCCAATTAGCTTTCTAGATCTATCTCTATAGATCCTTATACCTAGAATATAGGCAGCTTCACCTAAGTCTTTCATTGAGAAACAATTTCCCAACCATGTCTTTACACTTTGTAGAGTTAGGATGTTGTTTCCAATGAGTAAGATATCATCAACATAAAGTACCAAAAAGACTATTGCATTCCCACTTGTTTTCTTATAGACACAAGGCTCATCTTCATTTTTGATAAAGTTAAACTCTTTAATTGCTTCATCAAAACGAAGATTCCAGCTTCGAGATGCTTGCTTCAATCCATAAATGGATCTTTAAAGCTTGCACACTTTATTAGAATTCAAAGGATCATCAAAACCCTCAGGTTGTGTCATGTGCACATCTTCGAGTAAGTTTCCATTAAGAAACGCGGTTTTGACATCCATTTGCCAAATTTCATAGTCATAATATGCTGCTATGGCAAGAAGATTTCTCATAGATTTAAGCATTACAACTGGTGAAAAGGTTTCATCATAGTCTATACCATGAGTTTATCTATAACCTTTTGCTACCAGTCGTGCTTTGTAAGTATGCACATTTCCCTCCATGTCTATTTTCTTTTTGAAAACCCACTTACACCCAATGGTTTTTCAACCTTTAGGCGGGTTAACCAAAGTCCAAACTTGGTTATCATACATGGATTGCATCTCAGACTTCATAGCCTCTAACCATTTTCCAGAGTCAGAACTCTTAATGGCTTCTTGATAGGAAGTAGTCTCATCATTAACCATAAGCTCCACATTGTGATCGTCAGTGATGAGAAATCCATATCTCTCAGGTTGTTGTCGAACCCTATCAGATCTTCGAGGTCCTTGTTCTATAGATGTAGGCTCATCTTGGACTTGTGAGCCATCTAATCGAGATTCATTATTTGGTTCAGGCACTAATTGTGACTCTTGAATCTCATCTTGATAAGGTTCAGGCACTAATTGTGGTCCTTGAATCTCATCAAGATGTATTTTACTCCCACTGATTCTTTTGGAAATAAATTCCTTTTCAAGAAAGAATCCATTTCGAGGAACAATTACTCTATTTTCTTTTGGGAGATAAAATTGATATCCTTTAGTTTCTTTAGGATACCCCACAAATATGCATTTATCCGATTTAGGTGTAAGTTTATCAGATAATAAATGCTTTACATAAACTTCACAACCCCAAATCTTCAAAAATAACAAACTAGGTTGTCTCCCAATCCATATCTCATATGACGTTTTCTAAACTGATTTAGATGCAACTCGATTTAGTATGAATGCAGCAGTCTCCAAGGCATAACCCCAAAAGGAGATTGGAAGATCAGTTTGACTCATCATTGATCGAACCATATCTAATAAAGTCTGATTTCTCCGTTCAGATACACCATTCCATTGAGGTGTTCCTAGTGGAGTTAATTGGGAAATAATTCCACAATTGTTAAGATGCTCGTCAAACTCGTGACTTAAGTATTCACCACCTCGATCCGATCGAAGTGTTTTGATACTTTTGCCAAGTTGATTTTGTACTTCATTTTGAAATTCTTTGAATTTTTGGAACGATTCAGATTTGTGTTTCATCAGATACAGGTAGCTATATCTGCTGAAATCATCTGTAAATGTAATGAAGTACTGAAATCCTCCTCTAGTAAATGAATTCATTAGTCCACATACATCAGTATGTATTAGGCCCAATAAATCAGTTGCCCTTTCTGTTTGTCTCTTGAAAGGCTCTTTAGTCATTTTGCCTAATAAACAAGAATCACATGTTTTGTAAGATTCTAAATCAAACGATTTTAGAAGCCCATCATTATGAAGCTTTGTTATGCGTTTCTCATTTATATGGCCCAAACGACAATACCAGAAGTAAGTTTGATTTAAATCATTGGATTTCAATCTCTTAGTATTTATATTATAGATAGACATGTCTGAAGATCCACGAAGATTTAGAATATAAAGCCCATTCGATAATGAAGCATCTCCATAAAAAATGCCATTTTTATTAATGCAGCAAATGTTATTCCTAATAACAAATTCAAAACCTTCTAAATCCAAACAAGAAACTGAAATAATATTCCTACTCATAGCAGGAACATAAAAACAATTGTTCAGTTCTAAAACAAGCCCACTGGGCAAAATTAATTCAAAAGTTTCTACAGCTACTGCAGCAACTTTTGCTCCATTCGCAACTCGTAGGTCCACCTCGCCTTTTGCCAAGGCTCTACTCCTTTTTAGACCCTGCACATTTACGCAAATGTGAGATCCACAACCGGTATCTAATACTCATGAATCATAAGTAGATAAATTAATTTCAATAACATAAATACCTGAAGCGGCAGTCTCACTGTCCTTCTTTTTCTTTGCTTCCAAATAGAGCTTGCAATTTCTTAACCAATGTCCTTGTTCTCCACAATGGTGGCAAGCTCCCTCCTTTGGTGTCTTGGCCTTAGGTTTGGGCTTGAACTTGGACTTTGCCTTGTCCTTACCCTTACTAGCCATGACCTTGCCCTTTTGGTTGTTCTTTTTGCCTTTCCCTTTTTGAACCATTAAAACACTAGAAGTATTCTTCTTAATGTTCAGTTCAGCTTGTTTTAGCATCCCATGAAATTCAGTAATGGATTTCTCCATATTATGCATGTTAAAATTCATGACAAACTGGTCATACTCAGCAGGTAAAGAGCCCAAGATCAAATCCGTGGCCATGTCATGATTAACAGGAGCAGCAAGCTTATCAAGATGATCTAGATAGCCCTTCATTTTAAGGACATGAGCACTTACCGAGGTGCCAGAAACCATCTTACATGCATTTAACGCCTTGTGAGTTTCAAATCTCTCTTGTCGTGCTTGCTCTGGGAACATTTCCTTGAGATGCACAATCATATCATATGCCTCTGCTTCTTCAAACTGTTTTTGAAGTTCAGAGTTCATGGTTGCTAGCATGAGGCAAGTAACATCGTTGGAGTCATCTTTGTGCTTACTATAAGCATCTTTTTCAGCTTTTGAGGCGTTATTTGCTAGAGCAAGGGGAATAGGATTTTCAAGAACATAGAGCCTTTTTTCTTGCTTAAGAACAATTCTTAAGTTTCGTGCCCAATCAAGAAAGTTAGTCCCACTAAGCTTATCTTTCTCAAGCACAGATCGCAATGAATTATTCCAACTGTTTGTTGCCATTATCTACATACAAAAATATGCAAAGTAATTAATTTTTTAGACTCTAATGAAAGACTCCCACTAAAAGCATTTAAACTTTTTGAAACTTCAACATTTTGATGTTTCGTAGTGGGAAAAAATATTTTATTTTAATCATAAGTAAGCTTTGGCTTTAATCTTATAATTAAATAAAACTCTAATTTTAAATGAGATAGACATCAAATATCCCGGCTAAAAATATCTCACAAAATGCCCTAGGCCCAAAACCATTTTGATAGCCTAGTTAAGTCAAATCATATCAAACATATGGAAAACTATTTTCCATCTTATCTCACTCAGATAATCAAAAGCATCCTACTTTGGTAGGAATGACCATGTGATGATCCAAGTAATAACAAGTGTTTGATTTTGGAAGGCATTTAACACTTAATTTTTTAATAAAAAAAAATTGATTGTAGTAAGCAGGAAATAAACATATCAAATATTCATGCAAGACATAAATAAAAGTGACATAGCATGGCCCATAACTTATGTTGATCATCACGAGCAAAGTGAAGATCAAGGTGGTTAATCTAGGTATATGAACTCCTTAAGCATTCTCTAATGCCTTGAGCATACTCCTCCTTGGTTGTAAATGTCGGCTGCAATCTTCTTTTACATTGGATAGTAAAATTAAAATAATTCCTATTCTAGGAAAGCAGTACAATTTTACAACAATGAAAAACGACACGCAGGCCGTATTTAAAATTACAACTTGAAACAACCATAATGTAACCAGCCAATCACATTGGGATAAAACGGGTCATGCTATGCACTATTCAAAATAATTCACAACTACAATCAAAAATACTAACGAATAACACACAACGAACAGTTAGTTGGGGTTCCAAGGGGCAACGCCCCTGGCGGGGTCAAAGGGCAGCGCCCCTGCGGGGTCCAAGGGGCAGCGCCCCTGGCGGAGGTCCCGCTGGCCGGTCAGCAGCTGGGGGTCAAGGGGGCAGCACCCCTTGCGAGGGTCTCCGGGGGGAGCGCCCCTGGAAGGAAAAACGATTTTTCCTTCTCTCATTGAATGAGATTTTGCCTTTCGATTTCGAATATGAATCAAATTAACGTTCGGACCCCTTAGTAACCATCACCGTGAAAATTCATATTACAGACAATATGCGTTCTTTTAATCATATTTATACAGATAACATATTATCATGGCCGATTAATAAAAACAATTCGCAAATATAGAACGACGGATAGCATGCTTACGATACCATATCATATTAAAACATACCAATTTACAGACAATCTGCAACTAATCTGGTCTGATCAGGTGACTAAGACGCATATATTAAACCTAATTCAGGCAGTCTGCGTGCTAAGTACTCTAAAATCATAATCATGCGAACATGCTGATACATACCGTTTAAATTCATATATACATATCATGCATGTATTCAACAATACGATTAACACAGATGAATCAACCTAATCGTTTAGCAAGTTGCTCTGATACCACTGTTAGAATTCGTGGACTCCTAAACGCAAAAAACATCCACGAATCCGTCCTGAGGATCCAAGTAAACGATTAAGAAGATCTAAGGTTTAAGAATTACCTCTGGTTGCTGTAATCGAAATCCTTCGATTCTGATTGCGCTGTTGTACGTTCAACCCGAACAATCACCAGACGCTGCAGTATGCGAACGTCCTCCATCGGATACACATCGCGAACTCACTCGATACCCGGGGAGTGCTAGCGCCTAGGGTTTGAGAGTTTTTTTTTTCTTTTCTAGTAGAGAATGGCACGAATGTTCTCAACCGAAAAATTGGACTATTGAAAAGACGACTAGGGTTTTCTTAAAAACCCCCGAACCTCTTAGAGTCCAACCCTAATAATATCTTATCATATTCTAATTTAAATTCAAATTAAATTAAAACTGATATGATAAGATTCTTCCATTATCTTAGTAATTTAACTAATTAATTTACCGAGTCAGATTCTTATAATCTGGACATCATCCAGATACATCGAATGTGGACATATTTCCAGATTCATTGTATCTGGTAAATTTTCTAAGTACGATTAACTTAGACATATTTCCAGATTCATCGAACCTGGTCACCAGAAAAATAACCTAACAAGTTTGCTTATTGTGTGACCCTATAGGTTCATTTAACACTGGCAATGTACCTAAACATATTTAAATGGCCCACAAGTTATAAGTGGTTTCTAGTAAAACATTATAACTATCCAGGTTAAATGAAGATCGGTGATCTCTTTGAACCAAACCATAATTTTATATTTAGTCCTTTTGTCACACGATATCCAGATTAAGCATAAGGCACGGAGCATGTCATCCTTATTAAGCTTAATCAATTATTTCTTGATTTCATAGTAGACTGTTCAAACAAATGATATCAATATCTTAGATTGATATATTTGAGCACGACCATGCATTTTTAACAGTCTAACTTATCAAGGGGCCCATGGATATCTCTCCCATAACTGAGAGCGACAAATTCCTTCACAATCAATCATATTTCTCTCCTTGATTTCTTCTATATCCAATAGTAGTCTAATTTATTATCTGGTTAAAGACAACTTTGGACAATGTTAAAATATAGAATTTTATCAAGTAGGAAACTATGATGAATTTAGGTCGAAGGACTTTCAATATTATTATGGCTAGAAAGTACTTATGACATATTCCATGAAGTACCCTCACAGTGGGTCATGTACAATACAATGTTCTCTAACATTTATTTATGTCTTGATCGATATCACAAATATCCATGTCAGTAAAACATAGCCATCAAGTCACAAACATACTAATCTTAATTTATTATTATTCCAATAATAATAATCGATCAGGGACAGTTTTAGAATAGTCATTGTATTCATTGTAGGGTTTTACTATCAAGTCACGTACTTGATGACCAACAAAACAAAACTCACTATTCATGGAAAGGAAAGCCTCATATTATTATATAAAACATAATGACAATAGTATAAGTACAAATTGACTCTAGGGCATATCCCCAATATATATATATATATATATATATATATATATGAATAAGCAAGCTAATGCACTCTCTTATTCTCTTCTCTCTCTCTCTCTCTCTCTCTCTCTGTGTGTGTGTGTTGGCCAAATGCCCTCTCTTTCTTGGCCAAATGACTTCTTCACCAATGGCCATGCTTCTTTCATCTCTCTTAGACGGATTTAGTCATCGAGGAGTTGAGATCCATTTGAAACTCCTTCAAGGTACTCATCAATCAAGTAAGTCTTTTCAACCCTCATTTTTAATTCTATATTCAAGTCTCTAGGATAATACTGGTAGAAGATGGATTATGAATAGGATTTGAGCATGTATTGTTGTGATGAGTAGAGATTGAAGCATGAATAAATGTGTGTTTATGATGGAGATGGGATTTATGCATGAGTTTATTATCTTGGTTGATTGTATGGTGTTTTTAGGGTTTAATGAATGTCTCCATGTCATAAGTAGTATTTGTGATCAAGTACACTAGAGATTATGTCACCTATGGTAAATAGGATTTATATTAATGTATGATTATTGAAGTCATGATTATGTTTATGCTAGTAGAGGTTGGATCATGCCTTGATAAATTTAGATCTACGCTTTTATTCATGATTTGGATGATTTGATGAATTGAAATGGAGTTTACGTTCATGATTATAGTTAGAAAGTGGAATTAGGATCATGACCTAGTTGTCCCTAAGCTAAATTTTATTTCTTCAATAAAATGTTTAATATTATAAATTTTGCTAGTAATTTTGAAAAACCCTAGGAATGGTAGATTTGGATTATTATATATATAATAAAGATATTTTAGTCAAATAAATAATAGCTTTACTAGGAAATAATATATATATATATATATTATATAAAATGATAATATCAAATGAAGCCTTTTATGAAAATAATCATAATAAGTAAAAATATTTATTTTGTAAGTCTTATATTCATAAATATCCTTAAAATTTATTACCTTTCAATTATTATCTTTTAAACAAAGCCTGTTAAAATTTATTGATAAGCTTTCAATCAAGACCCATTAAATTTTTTTTTCAACTAATTTTAGTTATAAATTATTTTTAAATAATTAATTATTAATAAATCATTATTTTACCTAATACTACTTAGGACTCTTCATCAAATAAACTCTAATTTTTTTTTTTTTAAAGTAAGAGTTAAACCTTCAATTTATTAGTACTTATTTTCCAAAACACTAATTATTTTAAATATCAAATTAGACTTAGCTTATAAACATTTTTATTTATTATTTGGCCTTAAAGCTTAGGACACTAGGATCATGGTAGTAGTGAGTTGAGCTAGTCTTATTTGTGAAAGTGGATTTTGGCTTAAGTTTGATTGTGGTTTATATTTACCCCAGGCGGGGTTGGATCAGCAGTTGAAGATATTTATTTTATCTCAAGCTAAGGATCAGGTAAGCTCTTGCATAAAACCTGTTTGATGCAAAATGTTTAATATGGCAAGCCAAATGTAGAGTGCATTGACAGTCATTTCGGTAAGGGCAATTAAGGATTGACTCCTTACTTATTTCAATCAAACAAATTATTTGAAAATCAATAAACAGATTTACTCAAACTCAAAACTCTTTCTAAAACTGATTTTGACAAAAACTTTGGAAACCCTTTATTGCCATTTTCAAGTGGAACTATGTTTTGTTCATTTTTTCCAAGTGGGATACGTTACGTTGAGTACTCAATAAGGGTGAACTACTAGAACTAGTCTTTGAAGGGTTAGGGTAAGTCTCTCAGTAGATGGCCACCTCTGAGGGGTAAGTCATTCCCAGATAAGATGTCAGTTCAGTAGGTCATGCCGGTCTGAGCTAGCAGTTTATTTTTCAGTCAAGTGACTGTGTTTTGTTGGAATAGACACCCGGTTGTTGTTTGGGTATAGAGAAGGAGGAGTATCTTGCCCAGTAGGCCGATCACCTACCTTTTTATCAGTCTACACAAAGTGTCGGCATTCTGACCGGTTATGGGGCCCAACGAGTGGTAACCCATGATCATTTCTTTTGAGTGGTTGATTTTATTGTTTATGTATGGTTGTAAAAGCCAAAACACCACCCTTGGTTTTTTACTAATGTTTATTGCTTGCCAGTATTTCTCTTATAAAGATTTATACTTTGCATTCACGAATTGTTTTCACTGGACACTCAAAGCACACACGAACTTATTGAGATTTTTATCTCATCACCATTTCTACAATGATTTCAGGTCGATCCAGCTATGGGGATGAGTAGCTAGATATTGCCTACCTTGGAAGGTTTTCTTATATTTAATTTATGTAATGCTTTGGGGAGTTGAGAGTGGATAATTTTTATTTTGGATTTGTTTTTTGGAATTCTTGGATTTATAATTGGGTTGTAATAAATTTTAAGTTAAAGTATTATTTTTATTCCGCTATTTTATTTGTGTGACCTAGTTATAAAAACCCCTTGTCCTTTAGATGGGGTGACATCCCCGGCCCTGGCGAGTCTAGGTAGTGGGGTATTACACCTTTAGCCTTATATTACAAGCTAAAAAATCCTACTTGATCTATGTAGAATCATGATCTGTCTCGAATTAGTATAGAGAGTGTATGAAAAGTAAGCATATGGAATGTATATCATTTTTGAACTAAATTCTTTTTAATGGTTTGAGGATATTGTGAAGTATTGAGATGGTTCTACTAAGTCAATTATCACTAACACAAATCTTGCATTGGTTGTGAAAGATATAGTAAGCATGTGTTCTATGTGCTTGAATGAAGGAAGCGTTAAAGATATAGTTTTGAAATTGATTGAGTGAGTTAAACCTTATGTTTTCCCACTTGTTCTTGATATTTTGCTTGAGGACAAGCAAAGAGCTAAGTGTGGGAGAATATGATAGGGGCTAAATTAGTCATGTTTTTCCTAGTTATTTGAGGTTTTTTTGTGATATATTTTGTTCAATAACTAGTCATATTCCTTCATATTTGATATTTTACCATTGGAAAGGTATTTTCTTTATTATTTTATATTTTTAGGGTAAAATGAAACAAAAACATTGCAAAACAGAGGACAAGCGGCACCGGCTAGGGCAATACAACCGGCATCGGCCATGCACTGTTGACATGAACTTCGAAGCGATGGAAAAATTGGTGAAACAAAGAAAAATAGAGTGGAACCAATGCCGGCTGCAAGAGTCAAGGCGGCGCCGGCTGCATTCTTGTCTTCACAAAGTGAAATTCGGAGAAAAATCGACGAACAAGTACAGAAGTACAACACAACCGGCGCCGACTCTAAGAGTCAAGGCGGCGCCGGCTGTGCCCTGAAGCTAAGGCGGTGCTGTGATTTTTCTACGCGGTTTTTGATAGTCTGTGGAGTTTTAGTATCTTCCAACTTCTACTCGGCCAAGAACACCGTACCTACGAGTTTAGGCACTTCCTAAGCTTACAAATAGATGAAAAACACAAGGGAATATGTGAGAATTCATTGATTATCATAGAAAATCACTCAATCAAAGAAGAAATTCTTCAATTCAAGAAGAGTTGTACAAGAAGGTCTTCCAAGGAAGAAGAAGGAGATTAGTCTATGAATGCTTTCTTTTATTTTGTTTTCTTTTTCTTCAGCAATGATGTGTTAATTATTTTATTGTAATTTGACATTGTTGTAGATATTCTTGATTTTTAGAGGTATTTGATCTTTTGATTAATTGATTATTACTCTTGGTATTTAATTACTTGGGTTGATTGCGAGATTAATTAATTGTTTTCCATTAAATTCCTTGAGAATAGGGTTGATGGTGTCAATTTATTGATTTCATATTTGTTGTCTTTTAACTTATCTGAGAATGGGGTTAGTTGCTAAGGACAGAGTAATTAAAGGTTAATCGATGTCTGCCAGAGTATGGATTCATTGGTTAATTTCATATTTTAAGTTTGCCTGAGAATAGGACTTAAATTAAGGATTGTGGTTAATGCATCTTTTGGGTAAGACTGGTTGAGACAGAGTATGTGATGCCAAGTTACCTAGAAGACAAGGGTTCATGGATTGGGAAAAAAATGAGTCTACTTTAATCTTTCATGATGCCAAGAGAATGATTAGTTATGATAATGATTAGGGACGTTAAGGTTATGGTTGTCTAGACAATGGTTTAAGTTACATAATTCTCCATCCTTGACATGTATATATATTTTTATTTTCTTTTATTTTATTCTTTTTATTTTTTTTTCACTTTATCGAGTCGATTAAACAATGAAAGAAAGGTGAAAAATGTCTACTTGTTTCTTGAGGATCGACACTCGTTTGAACCCTATGCTCGGTTAATGATGAGTACGCTTGCTCATATGTGTGATTTAGGTTAAACGTTTTAATTTAAATTTGATTGGGAATGTGCTTAGTTTTTGTATGATTTTTACACCCAAGTCCGGACACATCAGTAGAATATCCTAGAAGGTCTTGGATTTATTTAGAATCTACAAGAGCATTGGCGATGCTTGTAGAAATCCCTAGAATTCTCAAGAACCATTAGATATTTTCTAATCTTGCATGACCATGCATAATGAACCATGATTAACTTACTTAAATCAAGATTAGCTTAGTTAATCTTGGTCAAATGAGGTCAAAAGGGTGGTCCAACTTGGTCAAACTTTTCATGCTTGAGGGCTATTGTTATTTATTTCTTGTAGGCCCTCTAAATTATCTCAACTTATTACAACCAATCAAATAGAAGCACTTGTCTACATTAACCAATCACTGAACGACACTTATTTTCATCCACCAATCATAAGAAGCCACACGTCCCATTTCCAACCGCAATTTCTATTTTCTTCAGAAATGACCAAAATCGGGTCCATAATGGAAAAATATTTTATTTCACTATCCAACTCCAAAAATTCCACTGAATCCATTGGTAACACTTAAATTCTTCAATTCCCTCTACTTGGTCAAATTCATGGTCGAAGTCATGAACGCGGTCAAAATGATAAAAATGCCCTCAATACCCCGTGTGGCACAATTCACACCAAAACATGCGTCTCATTGCACTGATCAATTTCTCTTTCTAGAGTACCCTAAAATTCTTATTTTGCTGATCTTAATAGCCTTCCAAAAATTTAGGGTACGGGTAAAACAAATCCACTAATTACATCCAGGTCCCGACAAAACTTTATTTCACCAAAGTATTCATCTCAATGCACCAATCAACTTTTGTTCTGGCTGTTGATATAAATTTTCACCCCATTACAGGTAGTAGAAAATCAGAAGTAAAAAGGTGGGGTGTTACAGGGTTTTTGCGAGGATTGATTTTTAATGCATCTTTTTAGATGCATTGGTTGAGACAGAATATGTTTTCTAATTTAACCAAGAAGATAGTGATTCTATATATTGTAAACAAAGTGGGTCTATTTTAAATCCTTTATAAGATCAAGATGATAATTGATTTGTGATATTTGCTAAGTGATTCATTGTCATGTTTTCAAGAGTATTTGTGTAAATTGCGTATTGTTTCATCCTTGAGTTGTATATAGTTTTCTTTCTTTTTCTTTTTGTCATCTTATCACTTTATTAGGTTGGTTAAACAATAAATGAAAGGTAACTAATGGTACTTGTTCCTTAAGGATCAATACTAGTAAATTCCCTATACTATGCATGCGATGAGTATACTTGCTCATGTGTGTAACTTGGGATTAATGTTTTCATTAAAACTTGCCTAGGGATGGATTTAAATTTACAGATTTTTATGCACCAAAATTTACACATCAGTGATCAATACCAAAAGGTGGATCATAAGATTCTCTTCCTATATCATGCATGAACACTTAGGATTGGCCAAATTAGCTTAAGGAAATTAATATAGAAAAGTCCATAACCAAACTACGGTATTATTTTTGCAATGTATAAATATCATGATATTATGCATGTAATGTATGAGACACTAATATCACAAATCCCTCAAGTAATATTAAACCTAATGCCTTCCATTAATATAGTAAGAATGAGAGTTCTTTTTTGAGACTAGGTTGTTGGGCTAATCCAAGCCTACTTGGCATTACGATGTTCAAGGTATGGGAATAAAATTCCTGATTAATGGGTTTGTTTAACTAGTTTTTTTATTCCAGTTGGGCTAACTCAAGCATAAAGAAAAACTAAAGGCATGATTGGGTTAGCTTAAAGGCTTTAAGATTAAAATATATTAATTACCCAATGATTCGGTAATTACATTCGATGTAATTGGTATTGAATACCTATCATTGAACTTAAGGATAGTTCGTTGGGCAAACCCAAGGTAATTCTTGAGGAATTTGGATATCGGTCCATTAAGAAAGCTTCCAACGGGCTTTCCTGAATTAACAATAGGGGCTATTGGTTTGAGTAAAATAGTGTAATAATTATGTGGTTTTATTAAAGACCTTATTATTCGCATATCATGTGCATATACATTTAGCTAATTATTCTATTTTTAAATCTAGGTCATCTAGATCATGCCGACTAACCTAAACCTACGTAGTATCTTGGAAACCAACAAACTTACAAAATTAAACTTTCTCGACTAGTATAGAAACTTAAGAATTGTTTTGAAGGCAAAAAAGCTGCTCTAGGTGCTAGAGGCTCCTATTCCACTACCACTAGCTCAAGATGATCATGCCGATGAGCATACGGTCCACAAAACGCACAAAGAGAACAATGACACAGCATCTTATGTGATGTTGGCGTCAATGACTCCTGAACTGAAAAAATTGCATGAGCATTTATATTCTTACTCGATCGTCTTACATCTTCGAGAGCTATTTGATACCCAAGCCAGAACAAAAAGATATGAAATCTCAAAACAATTGTTCCATTCTAAGATGGCTGAGGGTACTTCTGTGGCCGCTCATGGGCTAAAGTTGCTAGGCTTAATTGAAAAGCTTGGGTCTCTTGGATTTGTGATGGATAATGAATTAATTATTGACTTAATTCTGCAATCTTTGCCAAGTAATTTTTCACAATTTGTGACTAACTACCAGATGAACAAGATTGAGTCTACTATACCCGAGCCGATCAATCTTCTCAAAATCACCGAATCCTCCATGAAGAAGGAATCAAATGCAGTCATGTTGGTAAAATCTTCCTCTTCTAAGAAGAAAGTTCCTAAAAAGAAGAAGAAGGCTTCTAATAAGCCCAAAGGTGGTGCGAAGAAGAAGGACGCAGCCACCAAAGGCCCATGCCATCACTGTCGAAAGAGGGGCCATTAGAGGCACAATTGCAAAGCTTACCTGAAGACCCTCAAAGTAAAAAAGGAGAAAGAGAACCTTGTGGGCACTTCTACATCAACTCCTAGTATGTTTATGATTGAGATTGACACTACCTTTAAAAGTAAGATATAGGTGTTGGATACAAGATGTGGATCTCATTTATGCAATAACTTGCAGAAGAAGGGCGATGTGGACCTATGTACTACAAATGGAGCAAAGGTTAATGTACTTGTTGTGCGGATTTACGAGATACACCTACCTTCTATATTAGTTTTAGAACTCAAAAATTGTTATTAGGTAACAGTTTTATTGAAAACCCTTATTTCAATTGCATGTTTAGACTTGTATGGATTTCATTTAATTTTTAAGAATAAATGTTGTTCTTTTCCATTGAATGATATTCATTATGGTTTTGCAACTTTGGTTAATGATTTATATGTTCGAGACATGGATAATCCAGTTGTCAATATAAACAATAAGAAACTAAGGATAGATAACGCAATCTCATCTTATTTATGGCATTGTTATTGAGGGCATATAAATGAGAATCGCGTTTTCAAGTTACACAAGATAGGTGACTTAGGGTCATTTGATTATGAATCATATGATACATGCGAATCTTGTTTACTTGGTAAAATGGCTAAAACTCATTTTTCTAGAAAAGGAAAAAGGGATAAAGAGTTATTAGAACTTATACATTTTGCTGTATATGGCCTAATGTCTATATAATTATTATGAGGTTATCACTATTTCATAACGTTTATCAACTACTTTTAACGATATTGGTATTTGTATTTAATGAAATACAAATTTGAGGCCTTTGACAAGTTCAAAGACATCAAGAATGAAGTAGAGAAATAACTTAGGAAATTATCAAGACTCTAAGATCCGATCACGAAGGTGAATACTGAAGCCAAGAGTTTTTGAGTTATCGTTGAGATGATGGGATTTTATCTCAACAGACTCTGTATGGAGCTAAAATAAATACTATTTTCCTTGTTATTTGAGGGTTTTTTAGATATTTTTATCGTAATAACTAGGCATATTTCTTCCAACTTGACATTTTGATTGCAAAAAGTGTTTTTGACAAATTTTTGCAGATTGGAGTTGATTTTGAGCAAAATTGGAGATTTTCTAGAACACGCCTGGCGCCAGGTCTAGTAAGTGGACCAAATAGCAGGTCCATTCTGATCAGTCAAAGGAAAATAGGGCAAAACTAAGGAAGAAAATAGAACACACCTGGCGCCAGGTGGGTCAACAAAACCCGGAGCTAGGTCTGCTCTGCAGTACAAAAATTCTGTGTGCGAATATAGGAATTTTCCTATGATTTAGGTAATTTTCGAAGCTACTTGGCCAGGACTTGTGAACCAACGAATTCAAAATCTAAGAAGCCAACAAAAATAATGAAAACATAAAAAAAAAAAAAAGAGGCGAATTCAAGGAGCAAAAATTTCAATCACTTAAAGAATGAGGAATTCATCAAAATCGAGGAAGGTTGTTCAAGAGAGTTTTCAAAGAAGAAGAAGGAGGCTTGTCTATGAGTGCTTTCTTTTAGCTTTATTTTCTTTTTCTTAAAACAATTATGTACTTAATATTTCCATTGTAATTGGACGTTGTTTTTAGGATTCATGATTTTTTTACTTATTTTAGTCTTTTGATCAATTAATTATTATTTTTTGTATTTGATTGCTTATTTTTCTTACGGAGTTGGGTGATTGATATTTACTTGCTTGAAAAAGGGGATGATAATGATTTTAATTAACTAATTTCATATATTATTTATCTCTTAACTTTCTTGAAAAAAAGGAGTTAATTGCTAAGACCTTGGGTAATTAAAGGTTAGTTGATGATAGCTAGATTTTGGATTTATTGACTAATTTCATGGTTTAGATCACGTATAATATAGGGGTTTATATGAGGAATGATTTTAATGCATCTTTTGGATAAATTGGTTGAGACAGAATATATTCACTAATTTAACTAGAAGATAGTGATTACATGGATTGTAAATGAAGCGAGTCTATTTTAAATCCTACATGATGCTTAGACGATAATTGATTTTGATAATTGCTAAGTAATTTATTATCATGTGTTCAAAAATATTTTTCCAAATTGCACATTTCCACATCCTTGAATTGTATATATTTTTCTTTTTATTATCTTATTACTTAAGTTGGTCACTTAAACAATGAATAAAAATTGATTAATGTGTACTTATTCATTTGACGATCGATGATCGTTAATTCCCTATATTGTGCTTGCGATAAGTATACTTGCTCATATGTAAATTTTGAGATTAATGTTTTAATTAAAAATTGACAAAGGGATGGATTTAAATTTGATGATTTTTATACTCCAAAATATACGCATAAAATTTTTAGCACCGTTGCCCGGGAACAATAACATGAAAACTTGGATTTTGTTGGTTTAACTGTTGTATGAATAGGTGCCATAATTTGTTTCTTGTGTATGTGTTGTAATTTCTCTAACTTAATTTGTGTACATATACCTTAACTAACTTACTTAATTTAATACTGCGCTGTGTATATATAGTACTAACAATGTTCTTTATGTAGGTGAGATGGCCAATTGGAACATGGGTCGGTATTCTAACATGTCTCAAGAGATGGCATCTCGACCATCCAACTCCATTACCTTAGAAGGGGTATTAGGAAAATTTGCTACCCTTGTATCCAAATGTTTTCACGAGATAGATGAGACATTTGGAAAATTTGAGGAAATGATTAGAAACATGGAAAGGAAAATTTGGTTCATAACGGATATAGTGATAAAATCACCAGTAAGGGTGGAAATACACGACGATGCAGTTGCCATTACATTACGAAGTGGTAAGGAGCTACCCGATCCTAGCACAGAACTGGTACTATTTAAAGAAGATGGACTGGAACCAACCCCCCTTAGTGAACCTTTTGGAAAAAAAACCTAAAAAACTAGATTTTTAGCCACCGGTACCTTACCCCACTCGTATGCAAAAATCAAGAAAAGATGGACAACTGGACAAGTTTTTAGAAATATTCAAACAATTGTACATAAACATCCCACTCAGTGAGGCTTTGCTACACATGCCCAAATAAACAAAGTTCTTTAAAAGCATGCTTGTTAACAAAAATAGGCTGGAAGAATTATCTATTTTGGTTTTAAATAAAGAATGTTCAGCTATCTTGTAAGACCAATGGACTTTGCCACGAAAAGAAAGTGATCCAGGAAGTTTTTCTATTCTTTATCTTGATGGTACTGTTACATTTTGTAATGCATTAGCAGACTTAGATGCTAGCATTAATCTTTTTATATATAAAACTTTCAAAAAGCTAGGCCTAGGTAAGCCCAAGCCCACTGGGATGAGTATTCAATTTGCGGATAGATCTATCAAATATCCTAGGGGAATAGTGGAAGATGTATTAGTTAAAGTGGATAGATTTATATTTTTCCTGTGAATTTTGTTATTCTTGAAATGGATGAAGATTCTAAAGTTTCTTTAATCCTAGGTCGACCTTTTTGAGTAGCTACCAAAGCATTAATTGATGTTCAAGGGGAAAAGTTGACATTTAGGGTTGGGGATGAAGAAGTCATTATCAAAATCCATAAAAACATGCAACATCCTAGTTCTTGTGATGATTCTTGTTTAAGGATTGACATTCTTGATGAACGAATCCTTGATTTTGTACAAGAATCATTTGTCAATTGTTCTATGGACTTAATGGAACAATCTATTACATATTTGGAGGATTCAAATGAGGGCCATTAGCTGGGAGAATTTGAGAAAATTAAAAAAATTAGTTTGGGAAGGATGAAGTCACCCATTGAGGAACCACTGAAATTGAATCTCAAAGATCTTCCTGAGCACTTAGAATATGAATTTTTAGCTAATAGAGAGAAATTGTCCGTGATCATAGCAAAAGACCTTACTCGTGATCAAAAGACTAAATTTGTAAGTTTATTGGGAGAATAAAATGGAGTTATTACATGGGAAATCATAGACATTAAGGGAATTAGTCCTTCCTTTTATACACAAAAAAATTTGTTGGAAGAAGAAGCCAAACCCTAGTGCAACCCCAACATAGGTTGAACCCAAATATAAGTGATGTGGTAAAGGGTAAGGTGATTAAACTTTTAGATTCTAATATCATTTACCCTATTTTTTATAGTATTTGGGTGAGTCCAACACAAGTGGTACCAAACAAATGAGGAATGATTGTGAGCCTAAATAAAAAAAATGAGTTGAACCGAATGATATTTGGTAACTGGTTGAAGGGTTTGCATTGACTGTAAGAAATTAAATAACACAGCTAGGAAGGACCATTTTCCCCTCCCTTTCATTGACCATATGTTAGAAAGGTTAGCTGGACATGAATTCTACTATTTTTTTAGATGGTTTTGCCAGTTATTTTCAAATTCCCATGGCATTGAGGATTAAGAAGAGACCACATTTACATGCCATTTTGGTACTTTTGCATATCGGCGTATGCCTTTTAGTATTTAGAATGGTCCCAGAACATTTGAAATATGTAGGATGGCTATTTTCAAAGGACTTGTAGGAGACATCATGGAGGTATTTATGGATGATTTTTTTTTTGTTTTTTTGTGATTCTTTGACTTATGTTTAGCCAATTTAGAGAAAGTACTTCAAAGATGTAAAGAGACCAACCTTATGCTTAATCAGGAAAATTTCCACTTCATGGTCTAAGAAGGCATAGTATTGGGACACAAGATTTCATGGAAATGTATTGAGGTAGATAGATAAAAAATTAAGGCAATTGGGAAACTCCCTCCTCCCACTTCCATGAAGGCTATTCGAAGTTTTCTTGGTCAAACTAGTTTTTATAGGAGGTTCAACTCAGATTTCTCAAAAATTTCTAAACCTCTTACCACTTTACTTGAAAAAGATGTTTTTTATATTGATGAAAAATGTCTCAATGCTTTCAATGTGCTGAAAAAGAAATTGATTAATTCTCCTATTTTAATTGCACTGGATTGGTCTCTTCATTTCTAATTAATGTGTGATGCAAGTGATTATGCAGTAGGAGTGCTTCGACAAAGAAGGAATAAGTATTTACAACCAATTTATTGTGCAAGCAAAACTTTTACGGTGGCACAAGAGAATTACACTACAAAAAAGAAAGAATTGATTACAATAGTGTTTGCTTTTAATAAATTCCGTTTTTATCTTGTTTTGTCCAAAGTTATTGTGCAAACAAACCATTCCGCCTTTAAATTCCTACTAACCAAGCATGATTTCAAACCAAGAATGATAAGATGGATTTTGTTGTTGCGGGAATTTGACTTGGAAATTAGGGACAAAAAGGGAGCTGAAAATTTAGCTGCAGATAACTTTTCTAGGTTGGAAAACCCCAACCTAGACCTTTGGTAGAAGAAGACATCAATGACACGTTTCTGGATGAACAACTTCTACTTGTCGATGGTGAGATTTCTCAAACACATTCGTATGAGAATTTTGCTAATTACTTGGTTGCAGGAATTATTCTGAAAGATTTCACTGTGCAACAAAGAAGAAATTCCTCTTCGAGGTAAAGCATTACTTTTGGGAAGATCCTTACTTCTTTCAGTGTTGTATGGATCAAATCATCCAAATATGTGTGGATTTCATGGAGAGTGCAAACATCTTAAAACATGGTCATGAAAGACCCCTGGGAGGCCACTAAGACAACAACACTACAAGAAAGGTGCTTGAGTCTGTATTTTATTGGCCTACATTCTTTATGGACTCTCACAGGTTTGTTCAAAATTGTGATCGGCGCCAACATAAAGGTAGCATTTCTAAATCTAATGAGATGCCCTTACAAATTTTTCAGGCTTGTGAAAATTTTTATTTTTGGGGAATTGATTTCAAGGGCCCTTTTCCTAGTTCTTTGGGTAGCCAATACATCATGGTTGCGGTTGAGTATGTATCTAAGTGGGTTGAAGCGCAAGCCTTACTTGCTAATGATGCTCGGGTTGTAGTCAAATTTCTTTAAAAACTTTTCACCCGATTTGGAGTGCCTAAGGTACTTATTAGTGATAGGGGAACCCACTTTTATAATGCCCAATTAGATAAAGTTCTTAAATAATTAGGAGTTACTCAAAAGTTTGCTACTGCTACCACCCCCAAACAAGTGGCCAAGTTGAGGTGGTTTTTATTAGAATTAAAAAGAATTTTGGAAAAAATGGTTAATCACATGAGAAAGGATTGGAGTTTGAAACTAGATGATACGATTTAGACCTATAGGACGGCTTTCAAAACTCCTATTGGAACTACCCCTTATCGATTGATATATGTGAAGTCTTGTCATTTACCTGTAGAAATTGAACATAAGGCGTATTGGGCTATCAAAATTGTTAACTTTGATCTTGAGCATGCTGGACAATCTAGGTTACTTCATTTGAATGCATTGGACGAATTGTGCAAGGCTTCATATGATAGATCTCTAATCTACAAATAGTAGGTAAAATGGTGGCATGGTAAACATATTGATCAATCTCGGACATTCAAAGAAGATAATCAAGTGTTGTTGTTTAATTTTTGCTTATGACTCTTTCAGGATAAGTTGAAATCACGATGGTCAGGGCTGTATGTGGTGACTAAGGTTTCTTCTTTTGGTACTCTTGAAGTCTCTCACCCGATTAAAGACTGGTTCAAAATCAATGGAAATAAGGAGAAGCATTATTTTGGTGAAACATTTGACACCTTGGATCATGTGGATATTTTCCTCTATGATCCATAACCTTTCTTAGGATTTCTTTTTAATTACTTTGTTTATTTTATTTTATTATATTTTATTTTGCTTTTCATTTCCTTTTTCTAAATTTATGTTTTATTCATTTTGTTTCTTTTAAGTTAGGTACTCTTGTGACTTTTCCAATAACTACTCCTTGTGGTGCATTTGAACATGTTGGACCTACTATGCAATGGAAGTACTTTCTTCTCTTTCTTCCTCGTCTTTACTGATTTTGGTCTTCTTAGATGCGCTTTTATTATTATATCTTTGGCCATTGAGGATAATGTCCAGTTTAAATTGGGGGGGGGTGGAAGGAGGGCAAAACGGTCTTGAAGAAGTATTTTCCATATTATTTTTGTGTGAAATTGGTCAGAAATTTTTATAGTTGTCAATGTTTAAACAAGGACGTAATTCTTTTTCTTACTTGGATATGAATTTTTGTCATTCATCTGGTGGATTTTTTATGAAATTAGTTTATTCGATAGGATACTGTCAAGACTTGAGAATTTAGGCTAATCTTGTTTATGCATTGGTGTTTGAATATTATTTGACTCATCTAGTTCGAATATAGAGAATATGATGAATGTGGGAAAAGTTTATTGGCTAACTCTTGTATTATGAGTTTAAACTTTGCTTAGCATGGAGTTGTGATGAGGAATGTGAGTTGAAAAAAAAACATTTAGTGGAAAAAAATTGTGAAAAATTCGTGTATAAGTGGAAAAATTGAGAAAATGAGTTGATTATTGTTGTTTCCTCTTTGAAGGTAAGAAGGTATTATTTTTTCTTGATTATGGGGGCCAATAAGAATAGTGAAGAGAAATCCACTTTCTTGAGGCTACGAACTCCCAAAAGCAAAAGAAAGGAAACATGATGAAAAAAATGATGAGTAATGACTAAAAGGGGGCCAATATAAAGTGTTCAGAAAAATCCATGCACTTGAGGCTATCAATTCCCCATGTCATTGAAAAAAAATATATATATAGTGAGAAAAAGTTGAGTGTCTTTCTTACATCATGACTTGAGTTGTGAAATTTTTAGATTTATAATGCTTGAGTTGGTAGATAGCTTGACTTGTGTAATTCATGTTATCTATCTTTTTAACTTGAAGGGTGAAATAATTTTCTTAGACTAAGGATACCCTTGATTAATTTGACCTCAAAAGTTTTGTGATATCTTGTCAAATGTTTCGAATTTGAATTGTTTTCAAAAGGGTTTGATCAATGGCAAGGGTTTTATCTAAAATTTGAAAGGAATTAAAATCCTTGCTATGTTTCAAATTGTTGGAATAAGAAAAATCTTGTCTTTTTGATAATTTTCTTGGCATTAAGTGTTTCGCTTGAGGACAAACAAGAGTTCAAGTGTGGGGGTATGTGATAAGGGCTAAAATCATCACTATTTTCCTAGTTATTTGACATTATTTTGAGAGAATTTTGTTGTAATAACTAGGCATATTCAAAACCGGAAATTCCCACCTTGCTTCCTCTTCAAACCTTATCCAAAAATCACTTCAACTTTCTGTGAAATTAACTTTGGTCAACCATGAACTGAAATTCATCACCTCCTCCATTGATCTACACGAATGAACACCATAGCCACTCCTTAAATTTCTTCTTCAATTACTCCAATCAAGCTTCCAATTAGAATTCAAAATTTCAGCAAATTGCTCCATGAAAAATTCCATGGAATAAGCTTCAAACAGCCAGAAGTTTCCCCACCATTGCACTCAACATTTCGGCCACCCTATAACCACTTCAAACCTCATTCAACTCAGCAAAACCTCGGCAATCCAGTCGGCCATTGAAGCTCCCAAAGAACCTCCATCAATTAAACCACTCTACCATATCTTCTACCTTAATTCATTCCATGAGTTACTCCTTTTGAAATTCAAATGATCAGATTTCCCTCTTTCCCCTAATCTGAAAATCCAATCACAAGAATTCCTCTAACCATTTGGCCAACACATTTAAACAATTTCGTCCAACATTCTCTCCATTTTTCCAAGAACACACACCACCACTCTCCAAGCCTAAGACCACTCCAAACACCTCCAATCCCTTCCCAAAAACTCCAAATCACATCTACTCACCCTCTAGAGTCCATTTCTATATTTTATAACATCAAACATTGAAAATAAATTTTGCTATCAGATCAAAAACCAGAATTTTTCTTGAAGATTTAAGAACTCTCTCAAGGTAACCAAGAATGATTTTGATCATATTCCTTCCTTCAATCTTTAACATAATATACTGATACTCTCTCTCTCTCTCTCTCTCGGTCGAAATGGTTGTTTCAACCATGGCCATTTTTCTTCTTCTTTCTTGGACGATTCAAGTCTCTAAGCATGTGGATTCCCTTGAATCTTCATCAAGGTAGTCATCAAACAAGTATGTCTCTTTAATCCTCTCCTTAATTCTAAAATCATGCCTCTTGGATGTTGTTAGAAAAGGATAGAATATGATTAGGGAATTGAGTATGTGTTTGTATGAAGGAGTTGAGATTGGAGCATGAGGATGTTTAGCCATTGTTAAGCTTTTCTTGTGGATCTATGCATGTTTTTCATGTCTTAAGTGAGTTGGATGGTTAAGCATGCCAGATATTATGTCACATTTGGTGAATAGGGTTTTATGTTCCTGTATTCTTGTTGAAGCCATGTATATGATTATGCTTAGTAGAGATTTAGCCATATGCTAGTAGGTATAGATTTAAACCTTTATTCATGAATGGAATGGTTTGGTAATTGATGTTGGATTTTATGTTCATGATTATTGTAGCAATAGGAGAATTATGATCATAACCTTGTTGATCCTAATATATTTTACTTAACCGATTTTATAACATCAATCAAAATTAAAGCTATATTTTCCCTCAACAATTTCGAAAACCCTAGGAAGCCTTGGAGTTGGAGTATTACATGAAATAGTGAAATTTTAGTGGAATAAATGATATCTTTTATTAAAAATAATATATGTAAATATTTATATACAATAATATTATTAAATAAAGCCTTTTATATAAATAATAATAATAGGTAAAAATATTAATCTTGTAGGCCATATATTCATAATACTATTGAAATTTATTTATTATCTTTCGATCAAAATTTATTAAAATTTACTTATTATTAATTTTATTTATTAATTATTTTCTAACTATTAATTATTAATTAAGAGATTAGTAATAATTTATTATTTATTTTAATAATATCATCTAGGACTTAGGATCCTTCATCAAATAAACCCTAGTTTATAAATAAAAATAATTAATATTTGAACCTATAACTTATTGGTAGTTATTTTACAACCCCTAGTTATTTTCACTTATCAAGCTAGACTTCTTTTACAAAAACCTTTATCATCTAGCCTTAAAGCTTAGGACATTAGGGTCATGATTGTAATAAGTTGAACTATGATTATTTATGGAAGTGAATATAGCTTGAGTTTAACCATATGGCTTGTGTTTACCCCAGGCAGGGTTAGGTCGACTTTGGAAGATCTTTGAATTAGCTCAAGCAATGGATCAGGTAAGCTCCTGCATAAAACTTATTTGATGACAAAATGTTACTATAGCAAGCCAAACGCGAAGTGTGTAGACACTCAATTTTGTAAAGGCAATTAAGGACTATTTCCTTTTTTGTTTCAGTCAAAGAAATTCTTTGAAAATCAACAAGCAGTTTTGCTCAAACACCAAACACTTTCTAAAACTAACTTTGACATGAATTTTAGAAACCCTTAATTGCCATTTCCAAATAAAACAATGTTTTATCGGTTTTCTCCCAAATGGGACAATCAACGTTGAGTACTTAATAAGGGTAAACTAGTATTACTAGTTTTGAAGAGCAAGAGCGAGTCTTCTGGTAGGAGGCCACCTCCAGAAGATGAACTCAACTTAGAGAAGCGATAGAAGTAATTAGTCATGCCGGTCCGAGCTAGCAAGTTTCAGTTATATGAACTGTGTGTTTCTGGAGTGGACAACCGGTTTATTTGGGTATAGAGAAGGAGGAGTACCTTACCTAATAGGATGTACACCTACCTTTTGTTTGTCTACACAAAGTATGGTATTCTAACCGTTATATGGTCATGGGGCCTAACGTGTGGTAACCCTTCGCCGCCCGTTTGAATGGTTGTATTTATTGCGCACTTGTATGGTTTGAAAAGAAGAAAACACCACTCTTTATTTTAACCTTATTTATTACTTGCTAGCTCTCTCTCTTATGCAATTTTTACAACCTGCATTGACGGACTGTTTTACCTGAACACTCAAAGCACACACGGGCTTACTGAGATTTTTATCTCATCACCTTCATGCTATGTTTTCCGGTCAATCTTGCTGTGGTGATGAGTAGCTACTTTGTTGCCTGCCTTGAAGATATTGTGTTATTTAGTTTATGTATTGTTTTGAGAGATGATTGTAAAAAAATTATTTTGGAGTTATTCTTGAATTTTGGGTTGTAATAAGTTTCAATTTTAAGGTGTTGTTGTATTTTCATTGGTGTGACCTAGTCACAAAGACTCATTGTCCTTTAGGTGGGGCGACATCCCCGGCCCTTATACCAGGTCATGTGTAGGGTAATTCTCCTCATGAGGTTTCAATTTCTTAGAGATATAAGCTATCATCTTCCTTTTCTGTATCAATACTCCTCCCAATCCCTCATTTGAGGCATCTGTGTACACCTCATATGGTCTGTCCATTGTCAATAATGGCAATACAAGAGCAGAGCTTAACCTCTTCTTCAGTTCTTGAAAACTTCTCACACTTCTTAGTCCAAACATAAGGAACTTTCGTTTGGGTGAGTCGTGTCAAATGTGAAGCTATCTTAGAGAATCCCTCAATAAATCTTCGATAAAATCATGCTAATCCCAGAAAACTTCGTATTTCAATTGGAGTCTCAAGATGTTTCCAATTTGTCACTGCTTGGACTTTTACGAGATCTATTGTAATCTTGTCTTTAGATATTAATGTCCCAAGAATGCTACTTCTTGTACCCAAAACTCACATTTTTTGAATTTTGCATATAATTTGGCCTCTTTTAACTTTCCCAGTAATTTCCAAAGGTACCGTTCGAGCTCTTGAGGATCTATGGAGCAAACCAAGATATCATATATGAATATAACCACAAAGTTGTCTAAGTAATGCTGAAATGTTCGATGCATCAAGTCCATAAAAATAGGAGGGGCATTAGTAACACTAAAGAGCATTAGTACAAACACAAAATGCTTGTATCGAGTGTTAAATGCAGTTTTCGGTATATCTTCTTCTCGAATCTGAACTTGGTCATATCCTTGCCACAAGCCTAATTTCAAAAAACATCCCACTCCCTGCAACTGGTCAAATAGTTCATCAACCATGGGCAACGGATATTTATTCTTTTCCGTCACTGCATTCAACCCTTGATAATCTATACATATCCAAAATAACCCATCTTTCTTCTGAACAAACAATACAGGTACTCCCTATGGTGAAGTACTTGATCGAATGAACCCTTGCTCCATTAATTCTTGTAATTACTTTTTGAGCTCTTGTAGTTCTATAGATCCTCTGATAGCACTAAATCAATAGAAAATTCTACTTCTCTCTCTGGTGGCAACTCCTTCAACTCTGCTAGAAAAATATCTAAATACTCATACACAACCGGAACATGTTTAGGTTTCTTAACATCTCATGGCTTATTAATTAAGTAAGCCAAGTATCCAGTACACCCTTTCCTAATCATCTTTCGAGCCTTGACTCTCGAAAGGAGAATATTACTTTTCCTTCCAGTCTCACCTATAAATTTCCAATATACGTTTCCTAGGTCAACGGAAATGTACTACCTTATGTCTATAGTTAATTTGAGAATGATGCTGAGATAGCCAATACATGCCTAAGATTGCATCATAATCCTCTATGGGAAAACATATCAAATCTCCTCCCAATAACTCATCTCCTACTAGGATTTTACAACCTTTATATATTTTCTCACTATTCATTTACTTTTCCAATGAGGTACTGATAATCATTTCATATGAAGTTTCATCCTTTTTAATTCCCATAGAATTAAGAAATGAATTGGCAACAAAGGAATGAGTAGAGTTGGGATCTACCAATACTTTACCATTATGATAAAAAAATATGGAGCATAACTTCCGCCGCTATAGCCTGATTATCTATCTTCTCCAAAGCAACCACCCGAGTATTTATTGGGCATTTGGTGGGTCCGACTCTAGAGGTAGAAGCTTATCCTGGGTTCTCTCTTCCAAATCCTAACCTCAGTACTTGATTGTTTCCTTTAGGTTGACTCCATCCCCCATCCTTCGAGGGTGAGGGCAACGAAAACTCTTGTGCCCTACCTCCCCACAATTAAAGCATCTAAAGGGGGGTTATCCTCTAGACAAGCCACCCATCCTTTGCTTCTTTCCTTTCTTCTGCCATCAAGATCCTCCAGATATCTTTTAATTCATGCCTTAAAATCCATTTCAGTTTTCTTCACCCACTTGTTCAATATCAGCTATTTTTGTCCTGGAAGCTATCTCTACTGCAGCATTGTAATTGGTGGGAGCCATACTTGTTAATACTCTTTCTAGCTCTGGCCATAAACTTTTCACAAAACATCTAACCCTGTCTACTTCTGAATGGATTAGGAGTGAGTAATATTTTGACAGTCTAGTGAATTCAGCAGCATAATGTCCCAAAGTACGACCTCTTTGTCAAAAAGTTTGAAATTCATCTTCCTTCCTTTCTACTACACAAATAGGAATAAACTCCTTCTTAAATGTAACATTGAAATCCATCCATACCCACTCTCATTGATTTATTTCTCTTGCCTACCAATCTTATGCAGGTCCTTTTAACTGAAATGTAGTATTTTGTACCTTCATTTTCTTTGAATAATTAAGAGTTACAAAAATCTTCTCCATCTGCTCAATCTAATTTTTAGCCTCTTGTTCTGAATCAGGTCCCTTGAAATTACGGAAGGTGAAATTTCAAAAAGTTCTTAAGAGCTCGATCTGATTCGACTTCATTTTGTTGACATTCCCTACTCACACCCTCATTCACCCTAACATTCCTATTGCTTCTAGTGGCAGTCTCACTCAACTGCTGGATAGTATCAACCATCTTTTGGAATATTTGGAACATAGGGTGGTCCAAAGTTGCAAGGTGAGGACCTTCCGAATGTGGTTTCTCCACCACTGTCTTAGGGTTATTTCGAGTAGTTCGTGATGATCCTCCGAAAGTTCACTTAGCAAGCATCTATACGGTTCATAAGATTTTACTAATATAACAATATAATATAGCTCAAAAGCAATTGTAAAAATGGGCACAGTGCACATAGCATAAACATAACATATATTCATTCTCATCTTATCACAAAGTCAATAAAAAATTTATCTGTCATGTACACGGTCATACACACTGGAGGAACTGTACATATCCCACTATATATATCAACATCTCATCCACTTGCTCATCATCATCGCTATCTGAAACGAGTGGTCCTAAATCAACAAAAACTGTGTAAGACTCTACTGCATCTAACTTCTCATCTCCATCAGCATCTGGGTACAACCAAGCCAGTAGCTCTGAATCTATCTCCAACTCCTCCTCAGGCTCCTCAATCACAAGTACCTCTATCTCAGGTGCTCCTGATCCTCTCCTGTATCAACAACCTCTAAACTCGGTATCTCTTCATCTAATACTCCCAGTACATCCCCGCCAAATACCTTCTCATCATCCTCAGGCAACACTGGACCATCATTGATACTATCCTCTTCATCATCGTCTTGATGGTGTGGCTTAATATCACCATCAATCATGTCAGAATTGCCACCCACCTCCCCATATGGCAACGATGTCCTCTCGGTGGTAAGTGTCCTCTCCATGCCAAGGTCTTGCGCAAATGGAGTAATGACTGGTACTACCGGATCGAACGAGCTTCTGATGAGACGGGGTGCATGATGATTGCCAAGGCCGGGTCCTGTCAAAAAAAATATCCTAGCACACCAGCTTGATAGATCATCATAATCTTTCTAGATTTCTTTAAACCCGAGCTCTCACCTATCTCTTTATTCCTTTCATCACTGCACTTGTCCATTGGGTGCTTGCCTTTATCACTCATATCTGCAATACCTACACAATAAAAGAGTTCCATCAATTCCTATGATGATACCACAGTTCTATAAAACTAGGTTCTGATAGCAATTGTAACACCCCTACTAAAATAACAGCGGAATTATTCAACACCGGGTGTCGCCTGGTCCAGTTACCCAGTCTTTGCCTTCTAAGCCACGTATTATTGCACTGAGACCGCAGCCTACAATACTCAACTTGCACATATTATTGTACTTACACAGCAGCCTACCAAGTATATCGCCGCACACTGTTACCAATAGATATAGCGCAACATACCAAGTGTACTGTAGCACACTCTTGCTATTATAAGTCGAGGGTCCTAATCCTGACATTAATCACAATCAAGGTGGCAAATAAGTCAAAAGCACTGAGTGTCCCCGCCCTGCATCCAGTGAATGACTCAAAATAATATGCGCCTACAGTCGTGGTGATGCGTTAATTTTAGGTATATAAATCATCAATTTAAAATCTATCGCTTAGTCAAGTTTTAATTAAAACATTAATTCCAAAATACATATGTGAGCTGGTATACTTATCGCAAGCATAGTATAAGACATTAACGAGTATTGATCTTAAAACGAAAAGTACACACTAATCACTCTTCATTCATTATTTAACCAATCCAAAATAAAGTGAGAAAAGAATAAAAAGAAAAATAAAGTAATATATACAACTCAAGGATGTAGGTTTATGCAATTTAAACACTTATCCTAGAAAACATGATAATGAACCAATTCGCAATTCTCTTAATTAATTATCATCTTGGCATCACGAAAGAATGCACAGTAAAATTCAATCATTTATCAAGTCATGAATTTACTTAGGTAAGTTCCACTTCATTTGTCAATCCATTAGATCATATACTTTGTTTATGTTAATAGATTTGTCAATTAAGCTAATATGACCAAAACATGCATTAAACTCATCGTTATATATTTTGATTCAATTAGCACATTTGTCAATCTAGTCATCCTAACCAAAACATTTATGAATCTCAATTCCTTAAAATCATGAAATTAACTAATAACCTATGTCAAGGAGAAAATAACTTAAACTTTTATCACTTAGTTCTAATATCCTAACTTCATCGTTCAAATCCATCAAAATTCAACAAATACGAAATGAATGCAATAAAACTTCTAACATCGTTGTGTCGAAATCAATTAGAAGAACTCTCCTCAATAATCAAATACTAAAGATGACAAGAATTGATCAAATAACTAAATTAACACAAAATCATAAATCCTAAAATAATGTTAAATTACAATAAAAATATTGAATACCTCATTGCTAAAGGAAAAGAAGATAACAAGAAAATAAAGCACTCATAGACAAGCCTCTTTCTTCTTCCTTGAAGACTCCCTTGAACAATCCTCCTCGATTTGGGTGAACACCTCCTTCAATAAGACATTCAAAATTTCTGCCCTTTAATTCACCTCTCTATGTTGTACATCCATCCCCTGTGTTCTCTTATCCTTTTATAGGCCTCTTAGATGGCAATTTCGTAGTTGAGGAAATCTTGGGCGAGTCAGAGTAGGAAAATATCAAAAGCATTGGATAAGCCCTAATTCGGCATACAAAATTTCCTCTTCCAGAGCACACCTTCCCTCGGGTATCTTTGACCCACCTAGCGCCAAGTGCACTCTATTCTTCCCCTATTTTTATTCTACTTTTGGCCACTTCTCCTTGCTAGATAGACTAGACCTGGCAGCAGATGCACTTACCAGACCTGGCGCCAGGTCTGTTCTGGAATTCCCCTATCGTTGGCTCAACTTCTTCTACTGGAGCAGAGCGGAGCTAGCACCTGGTTCATTGGCTGCGCCTATCACTAGCTACATTCTGGAATTGCACATTTTCTGCTCAATTTTAACTTAAATCTACACACATTTGCCAAAAACACCTTTCACAAGCAAAAGGTCAAATAGGAAGGAATATGCCTAGTTATTACAACAAATGTATCTTAAAACACCCTCAAATAACAAAGAAAATAATGGCCACGCAGGAATTGCTAAGTGCTAAATGGCTAGCTATGATGACTCTTCTCAATGTCTTGTAACCTCGTTTGGAGTAAGACAATCCTTAGAACTAGGCCAGGTTACTAAGGTTGTCTAACTCTAACGTAAGCTAGTATAAACCACTTTCTAACTGCTCAATGTTACCAATACTAACCCCTTTTGACTTATCAGGGTAGAGGGCTATCTGATCTCGCAAGATTTTCAAAAACAAACATTTTTTGGGCAAAATAACATATTCCAAAATTTGATCCCATTAACTCTCAAGTCAAATATAATTTTCAGAGGCTCAACATGGCTAATCAGTTCATTCTATAGGTATATTAGGCCAATACAACAACTTTCAGGATCAAATTTTTGTTTTCGAAAAGTCAATCTCATCATGAGAGATCATTTTCCAAAATCATGTCAAAATAGGGTAAAGAGTTCTTCTCACACATCAAAACAAGTTTCCAGGAGTGTTCGGGTCATTTTGCTCGTACTCAATCACAATAGTCATTTCCTTGGGCATTCGGGTTATTCTACTCATGCCCGATTCCAAAAAACTTTCCGAGGGTATTCGGGTCATCTTACCCTTACACAATTTGTAAAGTGTTTACAAGAGTTCCAATAAGGATATTTCGGTCATTTACTGAACACTTGATTCCAATATTTTTCATAAAACGTTCTAATAAGGACATTTGGATTATTTTCCAAATACCCAATTCTAAAAGAAACTCATTACAAGAAAATCCAGAATTCTAATCCCAAAAGAGGATTAAATTCAAGGTTTCCAAACACATTTCTATAAAATATTCTAATAAAGGCATTCTAGTCAATTTATGAATACCCAATTCCAAAGATTACCATTTTCTAGAAATCCCAAATATTTAGTCCAACAAGGACTAAATTCACAAAATTTATGCTTTTATAATCCGTTATGGTTTCTAAGCCAATTATGAAGTTCATTCAACCCCGAAATAGCATAAAAACAAATCTTGCTCAGATAAACCTTTGTCATATTCTTTGATTTCCAAAATGGTATAAAACATAGCATTTCATAAAAAAAAAATAAAGCACACTAGCTTTCAAAAAGTTTAAGAAATTAAAGGGACTCACTTTATGTCCTAACTAAACTCTTTCCGTTTACGGCTATTCAACCACTGTTTCTACCGTTTTCAACGGACCATTAGCCGTTTATTCATAAACCTACACCAGACGTCGTTTTCAAGATAAGTCATCTTTTGTCAAAAAATTGGCGACGGTTACCCGACGACCAACCAATGTTTAGCCAATGGTTTGCCATTGGGGCCGATGGTTAGCTGATAGTTAAGAAAAACGTTTAACTATCGTTCATATCGTTTTTTCATAATTTATTTGATTCTTTAGTTTTCTTTTTCCACATCCTTTCTCCCTTCATATACAATAGTTTAACTTCATATTTTTCATTTATTTCATCAAAAATCACACAATTAATCATCCTTAAGTTCATCCATTTTTGAACTCATTTTTCTGGAATTTCACTTCTCGATACATGTTTTTGTTTTGCACGTAACTTTCAATTGACAACTCCGATTTGGCTCTATGATATACCCAAATGACTGTATGACTCTTAATTTTAATTCCATACAATCCTTTTTAGAGTCCTAGCTCTGTTGACACTCTACAGGGAAAAGCAGCCCTAGTAGTTTTGCTTCAATTCTACTATTCACACTTTCCTTTGTTTTCCTTTAGCCCTTAACACCTTGGAAACATTAATTCATTCAACTTTCCTTCAAATCATCTTTAATTATGTGATTTCCAGATTCCAATAGTTCACAAGTGTTACACTTATTCAACACAGATTTACCTTTTCTAATCAAAAGCTAGTATAATACATTTTTCCAACCAAGTAACTTCCATTTTTATTCTACTTTGGTTATCATCACCTAAATGAAAAGCAACCCTTCAAAATACAATATATATTCAATTCTTCTTCACATAAAACACCATCCAAAAATCCTTAGGCAGTCGGCACATATATTAACATATACAAGGTTCATACACAAAGTTCACAAACCCTCGCTTTTGATCCAAAATAAAAAAATGAAAATCATGTTTTTATGTTAAAATTCATATCAACATAATCATAATTCACCCAACAACAATTTTAATTCTAGCAAGGTAAGCTTTTACCTTGTATATAAGGCTATTTGAAGTGATATGCTCCAAGAACTTCTCAAAACTCACATACAACGCCAAGAACACACACCAGTTTTTTCTCTCTCTTGTTTAATCTTTTTTTCTCTTATATTTCTTTCTTCATGGCTGCCAAAATTCAGGCCATATAACAGCCTCTTCTCACCACCATTCATCATCTAATCTTTGTCATTCATCTCTTAGTTTTATTAACTGTATGGTGGATATACATCGGTGTGTTCCAATTAAAATTTTACACACCAACCACTAAATTTTTCCTCCTAAAAAATTTCCCTTCATTTCTCTTGTATGGATGCCGATTTCTTGGCCAATTCTTAGCTATTCAATCACCTTCTCGTGGTCCATGTATTGGCCAATCACAATTCACAAGATCTTAATCAAAAGAGCCCACGGGGTTGTTGTAGTCAGAAAAATACACATCATTCTTTATTTATTTTGTAATTCTTTTATTCCATGCATCTTTCATGAAGGATTCATGCAACCTCTCTTAAATTGACACATTTCCACGGGCTACCAATCTCAAAACTTTGGTCAAGGTCGCGGTCAAAGTCGTGCGTATGGTCAAAATGATGAAAATACCCTTGATACCTCGGATAGCATAATTCACATCAAAACGTGTGTTTTATCGCACTGATCAATTTTTCATCATAGTGTACTCTCAAATCCTTATTTTATTTACATTGATAGCCTTCTGAAGATTTAGGGTACGGGTAGAACAAATCTAATAATTACATCCAAGTCCTTACAAAATATTATTATACCAAAATTTTTGTCTTATTATACTGATCATCTTTTGTTCTGGTCATTGGTACAAATTCTCATCCTATTACAAGTAATAGCCAATCGAAGATAAAAATGTGGGGTATTAAATTGTTTGTAGGATATCCGAAAGAATATTTTGGGTATTATTTCTACATCCCATCTAAAAACAATATATTTATTTTGAAGCATACCATTTTTTTAGAGAATGAGCACATGCTTAAATGGGACAGTGGGAGTTAAATTGAAGTTATTAAAGTTCAAGAAAGAAAAACAAACAAGGATCAACCATCTGATCCCATACTATTGAGAGAATAGATGAACCTTCAACTACATAAAAAACTCATAAGTCGAGTAGGATATATGTGGCACCTGAGAGATATTTATTTCTCATAAGTGACTATAATGACATATTACTCATAGATGAAATGAGCCTGCTACTTACAAAAAAGTTCTGACTAGTTCAGAATCTGACAAATGACTTGAAGCCATGATGTCAGAGATGGATTCCATGTACGATAGCTAAGTATGGACTTTGTTTAATCCATCTAGAGGAATCAAACTTATTGAGTGCATATGGGTTTCCAAGAAGAAAACCGACATGGATGGTAATGTAGTTACCTACAAAGTACAATTGGTTGCTAAGGGTTATCATCAATAGCATGGCATTGATTATGATGAAACCTTCTCACCAGTTGCTATACTGAAATCCATCAGAATACTCCAACCAATTGTTACTCATTATGATTATGAGGTTTAGCAAATGGACGTAAAGGTAGCTTTTCTAAACTAAAACCTGATTGAGGAAGTGTATATGACACAACCTAAGGGTTTCACATCTAATGATAGCACAAAAGTGTGCAAGCGGCAAATGTTTATTTATCCATTTTGATTAAATATTCAAAGAGTTTGGTTTCATTCAAAACATGGATAAACCTTGTGTATACAAGAAGGTTAGTGGGAGTGCAATCGTTTTCTTGTTGCTTTATATAGATGACATATTTTTTATAGGAAATGATGTACCTATCCTTGAATTGGCTTAAGTTTGGTTATCCAAGAAATTCTCCATGAAAGGCCTTGGAGAAGAAACCTATATTTTTGGAATGAGGATCTATAAGGATATATAAAAAAGGATGCTAGGTCTTTCACAATCTACATACATAGACAAAGTGCTAAAGAGATTTAGCATGGATCAATCTAAAAAGGGATTCTTACACATATCTCATGGGATAAGCCTTTCAAAGTCAATGTCTCGCAAGACACAAGTTGAAACAGATCACATAAGTAGGATTCCATATGCTTCAATAGTTGGACCCATCATGTATTATATGATATGTACTAGGCCTGATATATCTTGTGCTCTCAGTTTGACAAGCAGATACCAATCTGACCTTGGTGAGGATTATTGGGTGACTATGAAAAATATCCTTAAGTACTTACAAAGGACTAAGGATACATTCTTACTATATGGAGAAAGTGATTCGAAAATAAATGGGTATACTGATGCTAGCTTTTAATATGATAAAGATGATTTCAAATTACAATCTGGCTACGTGTTTATATTATTTAGGGGCAATAAGTTGAAAATGTTCCAAACAAGATACTATTGCCTACTCCATGGCTGAAGCTGAGTACATAGCTGTTTCTGAAGTAGTTAAGGAAACAATTTGGTTAAGAAATTCGTTACAGAACTAGGAGTGGTCCCTAGCATTGTTGCTCTAATATCTTTATATTGTGACAACAAATAAGCTATTACACAGGTAAAGAAGCCACGGTCTGACCAATGATCTAAACACGTACTATAACACTATCACCTAATTTGGGAGATTATAGATAGATAAGATGTAAAGATAGAGAAAGTTCCCAAGAATGATAACATAGCTGACCCACTTACTAAAACACTATCACAAAATAAACTTGATAGACATGTTGAGTCATTTGGTACTAGACACTTGAATGATTGGCTCTAGTACAAATAGGACTTTGTTAGTGTTATGGCCTAGAAACAATCACACATATTTTATATATTACACATTTATTTAATAATATAAGGCATTCTTTATTTTTTAGTTTATTTTATTTATATTCTTGTATGAATATAATTGTTAGACAAAGTCCTAAGTGCAACATTATGTTATGAAAATCATGATAGAGACGATGATGTGAGGTTCCCATTACACTGAATAGTGTCTATGCTTATATTATCCCTAGTCATAGTATTAATGAGATAAGAAATCATTAATGCATTTAAACTAGCGTGTGTTATACTTCTTGATTTGATCTACTGGTGGTTCTCATATGTGTGAGTATTGCGATACTCAAAGTTGAAACGTGGATGCTTGTTACAAAAACAAGTACATTGGATGACCTAACTATGAAATAATCACATACATAACTATTTAGTGCCAGTGATAAAATCTCATCATAGCAAATGTGCAAGTATTCTTAGACTTGAGATCTTCAAGGTACTTTATTTTTTAAGCTTTGTGCTTTGATTCCAATCTCTGGGGTCCTGACAAGACCACATAGGGGATGGATATTGGGTACAATGTGAAGCAAATGAAAGTAGTTGAGAGGATCAATAAAGGATTTACTACTCCTAATAGTAGGGGTGAATATCTCACGGCCACTTATAGGAACTGCTACTCGAGAAGTCCTTAGCCAAGGCGGTTGTGTATTAGAAATAGTTCTAATTGATACAAATGATGAATAGTAGATTTCAGGAAGAAGTACTAAAATATTTGGGCTAGAATTAGTTAATATTCTGGAGGGAGGAGGCAGTAATTGCATACTCCAAACCGAATGTGTAATACCCTGCGCATTTACTTTCGATTAGCTACTACTTGTAATAGGATGAGAGTTTGTATCAATGGTCAGAACAAAAGATTATCAGTATCATGAAGTGAATATTTTGAAATAATAATATTTTGTCATGACCTGGATGTAATTATTAGATTTGTTCTACCAGTACCCTAAATCTTTAGAAGGCTATTATTGTTAATAAAATAAGAATTAGAAAGTACACTGAGAAGAGAAATTGACCAGTGTGACGAAACACACATTTCGGTGTAAATTACACTACAAGAAAATAGAGAATTAACAAGGGAAATTAGCAAGGGAATAATCCCTTGCTAAATTTGTGAAGGATTAGCAAGGGATAATGACATATTGACTTTCCATCCCTAATCCCTTGTTGATTAGCGACAAATCAACATTAACAAAAAACCCTTTTAAATTAGCGATGGATGAAGAAATCCCATTCTAATCCGTTGCTAATTTGATAGGGATTAGCGACGGATATTTTATTTTTACTTAATATTTGTTGTAAATATTTAGCTTCGGATTTGCTACAGTACCCACGCTAAAAAGAAAACTAAAAAGAAAATAAAATAAAAATATGTACATGTCAAGAATGGAGAAGTATGCAACTCAAACCATTGATTAGACAACCACGATCTTCAAGAACTTAACCATTATCATAATCAATCATTCTCTCGGCACCATGAAGGATTAAGGTAAATTAGCATCACTTGGTCTGGCTCAACTAATTCATCTAAAAGATGCATTAAACACAATCCTTAATTAAATTTTCGTGGTCTGGCAAATTTAAAACATGAAATTAATCAATGAATCCTTGGTCTGGCAAACATCAATTAACCTTTAATTACTCAATCCTCAACAATTAACCTCTTTGGTCTAGCAAGTTAACAGCCAATGAATGCGAAAATTAATCAATTGCAACCATCATCAACCTCTTTGGTCTAGCAAGTTAACAATAGAAACAAACAACTAATCCCAGAATGTGCCCAAGTAATTAAATACCAAGAAGAACAGTCAATTAATCAAAAGATCAAATAACTCCAAGAATCATGATTATCTAAAACAATGTCAAATTACAATAGAACAATTAAAAAAATTATTGTCAAGAAAAAGAAAACAAAGTAAAAGAAAGAACTCATAGACAAGCCTTCTTCTTCTTCCTTTGAAAACCTTCTTGTACAATCCTCCTTGAACTTAAAGAATTCCTCCTTTGACTGAGTGATTTTCTATCATGATCAATGAATTCTCTCATTTTCCCTTGTGTTTTACATCTATTTATAGGCTTAAGAAGTGCCTAAACTCATAGGTACAACGTTCTTGGCCGAGTAGAAGTTGGAAGATGCTAAAACTCCACAGATTTCTAAAAACGTATAAAAAAATCACAGCACCGCCTCAGGAACAGACCACAGCCGGCACCACCTTGGTCCTTCATAGCCGGCGCCGCCTGTGTTCTGTTTCTCTACTCGTTTGTCGATTTTTCTCTGAATTTTGAGCATACGTTCCAGAATGCAGCCGGCGCTGCCTCCAACCTTACAGCCGGCGCCGGTTAGGCTCTGTTCTACTCTGCTTCTTCAATTTTTCCACCGCTTTGAAGTCTGTGCATCCAGTGTACAGCCGGCGTTGGTTCCAGGCTTCCAGCCAATGCCACCTCTGCCCTATTTCGTGACAGTTTTGCTTTGTTTTACCCAAAAACCTAAAATAATGACCAAAATACCTTTCCAAGAGTAAAATCTCAAATATTGAAAAATATGACTAGTTATTGCACAAAATGTATTACAAAAGAGCCTCAAATAACTATGCAAAATATAAACAAATTAGCCTCTATCATCCCTCCCACCATCGAACCACCAGCGACCTTCATCAAGCTATGGACGACTACCGCCGGCGCCGCTGCATCTCGACCTCAACTGCTATCATCGAAGCTTAGGCACCGGACTGGACCACAATTGATCAATGTAACCATCAATTGTTTGTTTTGATTTTTTGGTTCTTAGGTCTGAAAATTTATTTTAGTAGGTAACATCTTCAAGCAGAATTAACCGGTTTAGTTCTTGAAATTAGAAAAGTAGGTTAAACTCTTACTCGAAATGAATGTTATGAGAGCTCTATTCTGATTAGGTGATCAATTCCATCAGAATTTGATTCACTTCTGCAATATGAGTTTCTTAACATTTTTTTAATTTTTTTTCCTTTTATTGGATGCGTGTTTATTGTGTCACAAAGTTCTTTCATCTGACCTTTCTTATTTTGTCATCATCGTTGAATCTAAGAAACCTGGATAACTTGTTGTGCATGTTCTTTTCGTGTTAAGATGTGCAAGCACACGGCAAATTCTGACCAGTTTCTCATTAATTCAACATCATGGCTATTTATGACATCATTCATAATGGCTAAATAATTCACTCCTTCAGGAGATCTTTTATCATCCATGATTTTTTTATTTTCATTGGGGTGTTTTTGAAGATTTTGAAGCTCTCATCCTAAGGATACTGTATTGTTGAACTTTTCTTAGTACATAATACAATGGGTGAACGAAGCATTGCTAGTGTTTTTTGTTATAGGTTCTTTCTTGCACTAAATTTTTAATTAGTTGGTGTATCTTGGACATATGTCTGAGTTGTAACAGTTGGCTGCATTTGTAGGTCTCACTGTTTGTTGGCCTTACTTTTTCTAAATATTATTTGTTTTGGTAGCTCTCATTGAGCTATCGTGAGTAGACTTATCTTAGCAAACATTAGAAACATTTGCAATTTCTCTATCACGTTAGTGTCTAAATCCTCCTCTGACCTTTTTGTGATCTTTGTATCCTTTGTGAGATTAATTAATGATTAACAAATACATTTGCCACTGAAAGAATTTTAGTCATAACATATCAAACTAATTATCTAGTGACTTTTGGCTGTATAATATGCTAAGTGGTGTTCAAGAAATACAATATTTACTTGTCCTGTCAATGACACAGGTGCATTGAATTCAAGTTCATAACCTTGGTCCATTCTTCCCTTCTTGTTTCAAGAATTATGCATTTTCTTTTTATTTTCCCTATTTATTTGTTTCAATATTGATTATTTTAGTATATTTAATTAGGGAAAATTCAAGAAGCATATAGTCTTAGTGGTTTTTATTCTGGTTATTTTTTGTTACACACACACACACACACACACATGCACACAGAGATTATGAATCTGGAAGCTATCTGGATTATCTACTGCAGATTCTATAATGCAGAATTACATGCAATTCACCATGGTGTCTATTCATAAATTGCCACATATACATAATGGCTGACTGCAAATGTCTTCCATGATATGAGCACAAATAACAGTGTAAACCTTTCCAGTTCTGGGAGTTTGCAATTTTGTTTTGGACATAGATTTGGAAAGTAAGAGTTGTTCAATTACCTTGTCCAAGCTATAGGACACTAGAGCTATGTAAATCATGGATTGTATATAAATCAACATAGGCATATAACACCATCTCTTATACTACCCTATAACTTCTTTTGGCAAGAAAAATTAGTGAAGTGAGTTTCAACTTTTGTACCCTCTTAGTTGTGGAAACTATTGATAGATATAAAACAAGTATGGTTTGGTTGTCGTATCTTTACTATTGATAGATATAATTTTTTGGGCACTTATGTCTTTTTGGCTAAAAGAAAATGTCATATTAGCTAAAGTCTTCTTGATTAATTTGAACTAATATGGGAGTTTTTCTAAAGTCTTCTTGATTGAATAAATGTTGAGTTGTTTTCCATTGTTGAAGGGAAAGGATATGATCTCTACCATGTTCATATTCTTTAGTTTTTATTAGGAATAATGTATTTATTTCATGAAGGCATAAATAAGTAGGCATAAGAGTGAACTTTTGAGGAATGCATTCATAAGTTGTGATATAGCTAGGAAATAGATAAAAATGATGGAATTAAGGGAAAACAAAACATCATTTGTAATTGAGACTTGATGGATTATTTATTTACAACTTTATTAATTTTCTACGTGTAAAGGTATGACTTTGTCTCTAATCCCTTGTTTTAGCCTCCTTAGGCCATTTTGAACTCAAAAGTTCACTAATGGATAATGCCTCTTAATCTCATTCTGTATACTTAACTGATTAAGATTTCATTCCATCTGATGCCAAGATTATGTTACACTTATAATTTGTTCTACAGTAACCTTATGCCATTCATATTTGTTGTCTTTTAAGTTGCTTGAGAATGGGTTTAATTGCTAAGGATAGAGTAATTAAAAGTTAATCGATGTCTGCCAGAGCATGGATTCATTGGTTAATTTCATATTTTATGTTTGCCTGAGAGTGGGACTTAAATTAAGGATTGTGGTTAATGCATCATTTGGGTATGACTAGTTGAGACAGAGTATATATGCCAAGTTACCTAGAAGATAGGGGTTCATGGATTGGGAAAGAAGTGACTCTACTTTAATCTTTCATGATGCCAAGACAATGATTAGTTATGATAATGATTAGGGGCATTAAGGTTATGGTTGTCTATACAATGGTTTAAGTTACATAATTCTCTATCCTTGACATGTATATATTATTATTATTTTGATTTCCTTTTATTTTATTCTTTTTATTTATTTTTCGCTTTATTGAGTCAATTAAACAATGAAAAAAAGATAATTAATGTCTACTTGTTTCTTGAGGATCAACACTCGTTTGAACCCAATGCTTAGTTAATGATGAGTACACTTGCTCATATGTGTGATTTGGGTTGAACGTTTTAATTTAAACTTGATTCGGAATGTGCTTAGTTTTTGTATGATTTTTACAACCAAGTTTGGACACATTATGTTTTTGGCGCTACTACCGGGGAACAATAGCTTTAAAGCTTTGATTTTGTTGATTTAACCATGTGAATATGTAAATATGCGCATATGTAAATATGTACAATTATTCTTTTCACACAAAGGTGCCATCTTTTGTATCGTTTGTATCTTGTATCTCTTTGTAATCTAATTTACTAACTTTGACTTAATTGACTAACATACTTCCTATTGTATTGTAAATACTACTAACTTTTGTGTTTAAGTAGTTTGCGAATGCGTGTGTTCCTCCTTTCTTTATTTTTATATTATTTGTTTTTAACCGTTGTTTTTTCTTTCAATTCTTTATTATTATTATTATTATTGTTGTTGTTGTTGTTGTTGTTGTTGTTGTTATTTTCGATTTAATTTTTGTTTTTCTTTGAGTGCGAGATTGACATCATCATGGACAACTACTTTTAGGCACATGATTAAAGGTGCTACAATGATGTGAATTTGGCAAAGTTGCAATCTCGGATTGATGTTTTTTGTGAGACGTCACTTGAAGCCTCAATGCATTCTTTTGTCGCCAATTCAAATTCCTCCATTAAGTGGCATAAAGAAGTATCCCAACGATTGAGCTATCCAAGAACACAACTAGCAAAGTTAGTTGAGGATGCCATACAGGCCCATATGCTTGAACAAGAGAATCTCTAAGGAAAGGAGAGAGGATATGAGGACCAATTGTCCAATGTGGAAAGGGAGGTATTCAATTCTACTCTATGTGCTAATACTTCTAATCTCTCTTTATTACATGATTTTTTAGGTTCATCTCAAATATTGGAGAACAAGGGTCCAAATGATGATGTGTTAAATTCATCATGCCTCAAGGAGTTTGATCTTTCAACGCTACATCATAAGAAGTCCTTGGAGAATAGTGATACTTCCTATCCTTCACCCCATTCAAAGGGAGGTGACTTGTTATTTGTAGATATATTTAAAAAAAAATAAGGATTTCTTGATCTCATCTTTAAGAACTCAAATACTAAGTTTAAAGGGGAATTCTAATTATGAACATTCTTTTGAAGGGTTAAAAGGTGATTTAAAGCTTGATGAATTCTTTAGAAACCATGTGCACTTATATGTTGACAACAATATTTGTGTGTGTAAAGAAATGTTAGGGAAAGAGGTTTATGTGTTTTGCTTTAGTGAAAAAATTATTTCATAAACCTTCTATTTTTCTAGAACCTCTCTCCATTCTACATTCAGCATGCCTATCTTCAATTTTGAGCTTTAATTTCTTTTCAAAAGATTTGATGAGGAAGAATGATGAGTGTGAAAATTTTTTGTTTTATAAATTTTTCTTTGAGTCTTTTTCTTTAGTTTGTTTTCTTTTATTTAGGTTTGTTTTTATTTTTTTAATATTTTCATCGTACTTTTATTTGTGTTTTGTTTTACAGGAATAAAGTCCTCTTGGACAAGCCCTTCTCTTTACCACAAGATTGGATATCTATTGGAGCATTATTGTACTTGGGAAGTATTACTTAAACTTTCTAACCCATTATATTTTTTGTCCCTTTGGAGATGCTTTCTTGTGTTTATTTTTTTGCCAATAAGGACATTGTCCAACTTAAGTGTGGGGGAGGGGTTTGGTGATATACTTTGTCCAAGATTTATCAATTTTATGTTGAACACAAAGTTTGAAAAATTGGAACGACTCCAGCATGGAAGTATTTTCATTCTTATCACTTCTCCTTTATATTTTTGGTCCAGTGGCATTGCTTATCCCTTGTTATATTTATTTGGCCATTGAGGACAATGTCCAGTTTATGTGTGGGGGAGTGGTTAGAATGAGAATTTTTCTATGCTTTATTCTTCTTGAAATTCTTCTTTGAACCTTTGAGCAAAATTTTCAAAAAAAATTTTGGATTTTTGTTTAACTTTCAAGCTATATTGTTAATGCATGTCTTTATGTTGGATTATAGAACATATGTTTTAGATTATTTATGGCTTATGCATGACTTTTTGCACCCACTTGGACGAAGTAGTTCTTGATAAAATGCTCTGCATTATTCTTAAACCTGTTATTCTACTAAAATTCATGGAGCATTTTAGAACTTACCTGAATACCTCTCGAGGTGAAATAAGAAAGATAGTCATGATTTAACTTAGGGATGACGGTAATATTTTCATAACATCCTTAGCACATACTTTTAGTGTAAATTGTTGATTTCTTTCATTCAAACCCATCACAATATTTTGTCCATTGCGTGTGCTGAGAGTTTGAATAATTTTCCAAAGTTTTATGCTCTTGATGGATGAAAGTATATGTATAAGAATGTTGAGAAAGAATGTTGGGATAAAGATCATGACCTGTGTCTTTCAGTCATGGATTAATAATGAGTTAAGAAGTAGTAAGAATGAAAGAAAGAAGTTGAAAAGGAGAGAAAGGGAAAATAGAGGAATTGAAGAGAAAAAAAAAAACAAAAAGCTGCTAGAAAGAAAGAAAAGAAAGAGAAAGAGAAAGAAAACAAGAACAGCAACAGTGAAGGAAAAAACAAGTGAAAGAAGAAGAAAAGAAAAGATCACAGAAGGGATGGTGATTGAACTATAAAATTTATGTTCATACAAAGTAATTAACACCATTGCTAGAAAAATGAGTGATCTTGGGGAAAAAATAAAGAAGAGTTGAGAAAAAGAGAAAAAATGCAAGATTTGCTTGAAGTGCATAGGAATTGCTGAATAAGGTTATGGTTTGATTGATTTTAGGAATAGGAGAGTAAGAAGAGTTGGAAATTATTGATTCATTTTGTTTATCCTTTTCTTGCTAACTCTCAGTTTATTTGCTATTAGATTCTCCTATATCCTTCATTTGATAAGCTATATTACAAGCCTTCTGTGAAACCCCAGTCGGAACTAACCTTGGAGTAAGGGGGTTGGGATGCATATCATATTTTATTGCATGTTTAAATATATTTTTAGATGATTTTATGTGCATTGGATGTGTGTTTTATAGTCTAGAGGGCTTGATTATGATTAATGAGAAAGAAGGGCAAAATGGTAATTTTTGCTTGAGGTGAAAATAGGGAGATAATTTGAGGATTAAATAGGAAAAATATTTTAGAGAGAATAAGAATAAGAGTTGTTGCGGTATAGTGGTTAGAGCTTTGGAATTAATTCTTGAGGTCTTGGGTTCAAATTCCATCATTGGAACATTAGCATGATTAAAATTTATTTTGGCTTAGGAAGGGGTATTTTTGGCATTAAGTGCTTTAGCATAGGGTAGAGGTGTTGTCCTAGGGGAGACATGATAGGAGTACTCTAATCCTATTCTTGTGCCCTACTAAAAAATTCCTAAGGGAATTCATTCCTCCTTGATCTTTAATTTTTCCTAATTCTCAATTCATTAGATTGGACAAATTTGTTAAAGCCAATTTCATTCCAGAAATTTTAGTAAAGTGCTGTGGCTTTGAAGGTTCAAAATGTCTAAGGGAAAGACATCTTATGGACCGAAAATGTGGAAGAGATTGGGAAGGTTCTAAGAGAATTGATTCCCCTAGTGAACCTTCTAAACTTCACTCTAGCTAGATTCATTTTCCTTCATGTAATAAACTGAAATTTTTTTAGCTTCTTGTGCCTTCAAGGTGTCAAAATTCTCAACCATTATTCCCTCCCAAATGCTGCCAAAAAATGGCCCTTTTGATCAGCATGAAATCTGAAATTTTATTGTTAATTTCGGGCTGCACAAATGCTGTGCAAAACCAGAAAAATTTCTAGTTGAAATCGCAGCTTTGGTGGTCTTCAACCAAGCTATTTTCTTTCATTTTTCTCCCAACTCCTTAGCCACGTTTTTCCTCCATGAAGCAGGCTGGAAACCAGCCATGAAAGGCCTTTAAAATCTCCTTCAAACTCTCTGCAACCTGGCTGGAAAATGGCAGCCGAAACTGCCCAGAAAAATTCCAGCAATGGCGAAATTCTGTGCAGTAATTTTCCTGCTTTGTTTCCTATTCCAGCCCTGGCTGAAACTTCACCTTTCTTCTGCAAAAACCACTCTTAAACAGTCATGAACTGAACTCCATTGTCTTCCCTAAGCTTCTGCACGAAAATCAGACATGGCTGCCCAGATTGGATACCAAAATTCCAGCAAACTTAATTTAGCAACCTTCCATAAAATGTCCCTCAAACAACTAGACCTTCCCTTCACCATTACACTCCTTTTCGGCCACCATTAACCTTCTTAAACCAGCTTTCCTCCAACAGAAACACAGAGCAACAATTTGGCCATAGCAGCTTCCAAAAGGCTTCCATTAAACAAAGATATTCTTGCTATATTTTGTTTTCAAATTTGATTCCCAAAAATATTCTTTTAGGATTTCAACAACTAGCCTTTCCTTTTCTTTTCTAACCAGAAAAATCATCTACCTAAACTACACAAGCAATTCGGCTACTGCACACACACACAATTTCGGCAGCCTCCAATCCAAAATCTCTCCATTCTCTTCAACCTTCAAGCACATATAGAACACCAAGCACACCTACTCCTTTCTTTCGCCTAATACCTCTCCAAACCACCTCGAACTTCTTCCAAAAATTTAAGATTTCATCTACTCACTGCCTTGAGTTCATCCATACCATTTTTAACATCAAACTGTAAAATCCAACTTGCTCTTTTGGATAAAAAATCAGAATTTTTGTGAAGGCTGAAGAACACCTTCAAGGTAGGTTTGTTCAATCAACTTCATCTTCACTAATCTTTGATCTATAATGAATATATATATATATATATATATATATATATGAATAAACATGCTAATGGACTCTCTCTCTCTCTCTCTCTCTCTCTTGGCCAAATGCCCTCTCCTTCTTGGCTGAATGACTTCTTCACCAATGGCCATGCTTCCTTCATCTCTCTTGGACGGATTTAGTCATCTAGGAGTTGAGATCTATTTGAAACTCCTTCAAGGTACTCATCAATCAAATAAGCCTTTTCAACTCTCCTTTTAAATTCTAGATTCATGTCTCTAGGATGATATTAGTAGGAGATGGATTATGAATAGGATTTGAGCATGTATTGTTGTGATGAGTAGAGATTAAAGCATGAATAAATGTGTGTTTATGATGGAAATGGGATTTATGCATGAGTTGATTATCTTGGTTGATTGTATGGTGTTTTTAGGGTTTAATGCATGTCTCCATGTCAGAAGTAGTATTTGTGATCAAGTATAGTAGAGATTATGTCACCTATGGTAAATAGGATTTATATTCATGTATAATTATTGAAGCCATGATTATGTTTATGCTAGTAGAGGTTGGATCATGCCTTGATAAATTTAGATCTATGCTTTTATTCATAATTTGGATGATTTGATGAATTGAAGTGGAGTATACGTTCATGATTATAGTTAGCAAGTGGAATTATGATCATGACCTAGTTATCCCTAAGCTAAATTTTATTTCTTCAATAAAATGTTTAATATTATGAATTTTGCTAGTAATTTCAAAAACCCCTAGGAAGAGTATATTTGGATTATTATATATATAATAAGGATATTTTAGTCTAATAAATAATAGCTTTACTAGGAAATAAAAGATATATATAGATATTATATAAAATGATAATATCAAATAAAGCCTTTTATGAAAATAATCATAATAAGTAAAAATATTAATTTTGTAAGTCTTATATTCATAAATATCCTTAAAATTGATCACCTTCCAATTATTATCTTTTAAACAAAACCCGTTAAAATTTATTGATTAGTTTTCAATCAAGACCTATTAAAATTTATTTTCAACTAATTTTAGTTATCAATTATTTTCAAATAATTAATTATTAATAAATTATCATTTTACCTAATAACACTTAGGACTCTTCATCAAATAAACTCTAAATTATTCTTAGCAAGAGTTAAACCTTCAACTTATTTGTACCTATTTCCCAAAACACTAATTATTTTAAATGTCAAATTGGACTGAGCTTATAAACCTTTTTATTTATTATTTGGCCTTAAAGCTTGGGAAACTAGGATCATGGTGGTAGTGAGTTGACCTACTCTTATTTGTGAAAGTGGATTTTGGCTTGAGTTTGATTGTGGTTTATATTTACCCCAGGCAGGGTTAGGTCAGCAGTTGGAGATCTTTATTTTATCTCGAGCTAAGGATCGGGTAAGCTCCTGCATAAAACCTGTTTGATACAAAATGTTTATTACGGCAAGCCAAATGTAGAGTGCATGGACACTCATTTCAGTAAAGGCAATTGAGGATTGACTCCTTACTTATTTCAGTCAAACAAATTATTTAAAAATCAATAAGCAGATTTACTCAAACTAAAAACTCTTTCTAAAACTGATTTTGACAAAGACTTTGGAAACCCTCAATTGCCATTTTCAAGTGGAACTATGTTTTGTTCATTTTTCCCAAGTGAGATACGTTACGTTGAGTACTCAATAAGGGTGGACTGCTTTGACTAGTCTTTAAACGGTTAGGGTAAGTCTCTCAGTAGGTGGCCACCTCTGAGGGGTGAGTCCTTCCCGGATAAGATGTCAGTTCAGTAGGTTGTACCAGTCTGAGCTAGCAGTTTATTTTTCAGTCAAGCGACTGTGTTTTGCCGGAATGGACACCTAGTTGTTTTTTGGGTATAGAGAATGAGGAGTATCTTACCCGGTAAGCCGATCACCTACCTTTTTGTCAGTCTGCACAAAGTGTCGGCATTCTGATCGGTTATGGGGCCCAACGTGTGGTAACCCATGATCATTTCTTTTGAGTGGTTGATTTTATTGTTTATGTATGGTTGGAAAAGCCAAAACACCACCCTTAGTTTTTGACTAATGTTTATTGCTTGCTAGTATTTCTCTTATAAAGATTTATACTTTGCATTCACAAACTGTTTTCACTGGACACTCAAAGCACAGACGGATTTACTAAGATTTTTATCTCATCACCCTTTCTACAATGATTTCAGGTCGATCCTGCTATTGGGATGAGTAGCTAGATATTGCCTACCTTGGAAGGTTTTCTGATATTTAATTTGTGTAATGCTTTGGGGAGTTAAGAGTGGATAATTTTTATTTTGGATTTATTTTTTGGAATTCTTGGATTTATTCTTGGGTTGTACTAAATTTTAAGTTAAGGTATTATTTTTATTCCGCTATTTTATTTGTGTGACCTAGTTATAAAGACCCCTTGTCCTTTAGACGGGGCGACATTCCCGGCCCTAGTGAGTCTAGGTAGTGGGGTGTTACACCTTTTACCTTATATTACAAGCTTAAAAGTCCTCCTTGATCTATGTAGAATCATGATCTGTCTCGGATTAGTGGAGAGAGTGTATGAAAAGTAAGCATATGGATTGCATATCATTTTCGAACTAGATTCTTTCTAATGGTTTGAGGATATTGTGAAGTATTGAGATGGTTCTACTAAGTTAATTATCACTAATACAAATCTTACATTGGGTGTGAAAGATATAGTAAGCATGTGTTCTATGTGCTTGAATGAAGGAAGCGTTAAAGATATAGTTTTGAAATTGATTGAGTGAGTTAAACCATATGTTTTTCTACTTGTTCTTGATATTTTGCTTGAGGACAAGCAAAGAGATAAGTGTGGGGGAATATGATAGGGGCTAAATTAGTCATCTTTTTCCTAATTATTTGAGATTCTTTGGTGATATATTTTGTTCAATAACTAGTCATATTCCTTCATATTTGAGATTTTACCCTTGGAAAGTTATTTTCTTTATTATTTCAGATTTTTAGGGTAAAATGAAACAAAAACGTCGTAAAACAGAGGAGAGGTGGCGTCGGCTAGGGCCCTAGAACCGGTGCCAGCCATGCACTGTTGACATGAACTTCGAAGCGACGGAAAAATTGGTGAAACAGAGCAAAACAGAGTGGCACCAGCACCGGCTGCATTCTTGTCTTCATAATGTGCAATTTGGAGAAAAATCGATGAACAAGTACAGAAGCAGAATACAACCGACGCCGGCTCTAAGAGCCAAGGCAGCGCCAGCTGTGCCCTGATGCTAAGGCTGTGCTGTGATTTTTCTACGTGATTTTTGATCATCTGTGGAGTTTTATTATCTTCCAACTTCTACTCGGCCAAGAACACCGTACCTACGAGTTTACGCACTTCCTAAGCTTATAAATAGATGAAAAACATAAAGGAATAGGTGAGAATTCATTGATCATCATAGAAAATCACTCAATCAAATGAGGAATTCTTCAATTCAAGGAGGGTTGTACAAGAAGTTATTCAAAGGAAGAAGAAAGAGGCTTGTCTAAGAGTGCTTTCTTTTATTTTGTTTTCTTTTTCTTGAACAATGATGCGTTAATTGTTTTATTGTAATTTGACATTGCTGTAGATATTCATGATTTTTAGAGGTATTTGATCTTTTGATTAATTGATTGTTACTCTTGGTATTTAATTACTTGGGTTGATTGCGAGATTAATTGATTGTTTTCCATTAAATTGCTTGAGAATAGGGTTGATGGTGTCAATTTATTGATTTCATATTTGTTGTCTTTTAACTTACCTGAGAATGGGGTTAATTGCTAAGGACAGAGTAATTAAAGGTTAATCGATATCTGCCAGAGTATAGATTCGTTGGTTAATTTCATGTTTTAAGTTTGCCTAAGAATAGGACTTAAATTAAGGACTGTGGTTAATGCATCTTTTCGGTCAGACTGGTTGAGACAGAGTATGTGATGCCAAGTTATCTAGAAGATAGGGGTTCATGGATTGGGAAAGAAGTGAGTCTACTTTAATCATTCATGATGCCAAGAGAATGATTTGTTATGATAATGATTAGGGACGTTAAGGTTATGGTTGTCTAGAAAATGGTTTAAGTTACATAATTCTCCATCCTTGACATGTATATATTTTAATTTTGATTTCCTTTTATTTTATTCTTTTTATTTGTTTTTCGCTTTATCGAGTCGATTAAACAATGAAGAAATGTGATTAATGTCTACTTGTTTCTTGAGGATCGACCCTCGTTTGAACCCTATGCTGGGTTAATGATGAGTACGCTTGCTTATATGTGGGATTTGGGTTAAACGTTTTAATTTAAACTTGATTGGGAATGTGCTTATTTTTTGTATGATTTTTACACCCAAGTCCGGACACATTAGTAGAATATCCTAGAAGGTCTTGGATTTATTTAGAATCTACAAGAGCATTGGCGATGCTTGTAGAAATCCCTAGAATTCTCAAGAACCATTAGATATTTTTCTAATCTTGCATGACCATGCAAAATGAACCATGATTAACTTACTCAAATCAAGATTAGCTTAATTAAGCTTGGTCAAATGAGGTCAAAAAGGTGGTCCAACTTGGTCAAACTTTTCATGCTTGGGGGCCATTGTTATTTATTTCTTGTGGGCCCTCTAAATTATCTCAACTAATCACAACCAATCAAATAGAAGCACTTGTCTTCATTAACCAATCACTAAACGACACTTATTTTCATTCACCAATCATAAGAAGCCACACGTCCCATTTCCAACCGCAATTTTTATTTTCTTCAGAAATGACCAAAATCGGGTCCGTAATGGAAAAATATTTTATTTCACTATCCAACTCCAAAAATTCCACTAAATCCATTGTTAACACTTAAATTCTTCAATTTCCTCTCTACTTGGACAAATTCATGGTCGAAGTCATGAACGCGGTCAAAATGACAAAAATGCCCTCAATACCCCGTGTAGCACAATTCGCACCAAAACGTGCGTCTCATTGCACTGATCAATTTTTCTTTCTAGAGTACCCTAAAATTCTTATTTTGCTGATCTTAATAGCCTTCCAAATATTTAGGGTACGGGTAGAACAAATTCAATAATTACATCCAAGTCCTGACAAAACTTTATTTCACCAAAGTATTCGTCTCAATGCACCAATCAACTTTTGTTCTGGCTGTTGATAAAAATTCTCAGCCCATTACAGGTAGTAGCAAATCAAAAGTAAAAAGGTGGGGTGTTACAGGGTTTTTGCAAGGATTGATTTTTAATGCATCTTTTTGGATGCATTGGTTGAGACAGAATATGTTTTCTAATTTAACCAAGAAGATAGTGATTCTATATATTGCAAATAAAGTGGGTCTATTTTAAATCCTTTATAAGATCAAGATGATAATTGGTTTGTGATATTTGCTAAGTGATTTATTGTCATGTTTTCAAGAGTATTTGTGTAAATTGCGTATTGTTTCATCCTTGAGTTGTATGTAGTTTTCTTTCTTTTTCTTTTTATCATCTTATCACTTTATTAGTTTGGTTAAACAATAAATGAAAGGTAACTAATGGTAGTTGTTCCTTATGGATCAGTACTAGTTAATTCCCTATAATATGCTTGCGATGAGTATACTTGCTCATGTGTGTAACTTGGAATTAATTTTTTCATTAAAACTTGGCTAGGGATGGATTTAAATTTACTAATTTTTAGGCACCAAAATTTACACATTAGTGATCAATACCAAAAGGTGGATCATAAGATTTTCTTCCTATTTCATGCATGAACACTTACGATTGGCCAAATTAATTTCCTTTGTAGCTTAAGGAAATTAATATAGAAAAGTCCATAACCAAACCACGGTATTATTTTTGCGATGTATGAATATCATGATATTATGCATGTAATGTATGAGACACTAATATCACAAATCCCTTAAGTAATATTAAACCTAATGCCTTCCATTAATATAGTAAGAATGAGAGTCCTTTTTTGAGACTAGGTTGTTGGGCTAATCCAAGCCTCTTTGGAATTTGGATGTTTAAGGTATGGGAATAAAATTCCTGATTAATGGGTTTGTTTAACTAGTTTTTTTATTCCAGTTGGGCTAACTCAGGCGTAAAGAAAAATTAAAGGCATGATTGGGTTAGCTTAAAGGCTTTAAGATTAAAATATATTAATTACCAAATGATTCGGTAATTACATTTGATGTAATTGGTATTGGATACCTATCATTGAACTTAAGGATAGTTCGTTGGGCAAACCCAAGGTAATTCTTGAGGAATTTGGATATCGGTCCATTAAGAAAGCTTCCAATGGGCTTTCTTGAATTAACAATGGGGGCTATTAGTTTGAGTAAAATAGTGGAATAATTATGCGGTTTTATTAAAGACCTTATTATTCGCATATCATGTGCATATACATTTAGCGCATTATTCTATTTTTACATCTAGGTCATCTGGATTATGCCGACTAACCTAAACCTACGCAATATCTTGGAAACCAACAAACTTATAGAATTAAACTTTTTCGACTAGTATAGAAACTTAAAAATTGTTCTGAAATCAAAAAAGCTTCTCTAGGTGCTAGAGGCTCCTATTCCACTACTACCAGCTCAAGATGATCATGCTGATGAGCATACGGTCCACAAAACGCACAAAAAGGACAAAGAGGACAATGACACAGCATCTTATGTGATGTTAGCGTCAATGACTCCTGAACTACAAAAATTGCATGAGCATATAGATTCTTACTTGATTATCTTACATCTTCTAGAGCTATTTGATACTCAAGCCAGAACAAAGAGATATGAGATTTTAAAACAATTGTTCCACTCTAAGATGGCTGAGGGTACTTCGGTGGCCACTCATGGGCTAAAGTTGCTAGGCTTAATTGAGAAGCTTGGGTCTTTTGGATTTGTGATGGACAATAAATTAATTATTGACTTCTGCAATCTTTGCCAAGTAATTTTTCACAATTTATGACTAATTACCAGATGAACAAGATTGAGTCTACTATACCCAAGCCGATCAATCTTCTCAAAATTGCCGAATCCTCCATGAAGAAGGAATTCAATGCAGTCATATTGGTAGAATCTTCCTCTTCTAAGAAGAAAGTTCCTAAGAAGAAGAAGAAGGCTTCTAATAAGCCCAAAGGTGGTGCGAAGAAGAAGGACGCAGCCACCAAAGGCCCATGTCATCACTGTTGAAAGAGGGGTCATTAGAGGTACAACTGCAAAGCTTACCTGAAGACCCTTAAAGTAAAAAAGGAGAAGGAGAACCTTGCCGGCACTTTGACCTCAACTCCTAGCATGTTTATGATTGAGATTAACACTGCCTTTAAAAGTAAGATATAGGTGTTGGATACAAAATGTGGATCTCATTTATGAAATAGCTTGTAGGAGAAGGGCGACGTAGACCTATGTACTGCAAATAGAGCAAAGGTTAATGTACTTGTTGTGCAGATTTACGAGCTACACCTGCCTTCTATATTAGTTTTAGAACTCCAAAGTTGTTATTAGGTAACAGTTTTACTGAAAACCCTTATTTGAATTGCATGTTTAGACTTGTATGGATTCCATTTAATTTTTAAGAATAAATGTTGTTCTTTTTCATTGAATGATATTCATTATGGTTTTGCAACTTTGGTTAATGATTTATATGTTCGAGATATGGATAATCCAGTTGTCAATATAAACAATAAGAAACTAAGGATAGATAAATCAATCTGTAACACCCCGCTACCTAGGCCCGCCCGGGGTCGGGAATGTCGCCCCGTCCAAAGGACAAGAGGTCTTTATAACTAGGTCACACGAATAAAATGGCGGAATAAAAATAATAATTTAACTTAAAATTTATTAAAACCCAGAATGAATCCAAGAATTCCCAAAAAAAAAGACAAATCCATAAATGAAATCATCCACTCTTAACTCCCCAAAGCAATACACAAAAATAAAAGACAACATTCTCTTCCAAGGCAGATAACACTAGCTACTCATCCCCACAACAGGATCGACCTGAAATCATGGTAAAATGGTGGTGAGACAGAAATCTCAGTAAGTCCATGTGTGCTTTGGGTGTTCAATGAAAGCAGTTCGTGAATGCAAAGTATAAAATTCTTTATAAGAGTTCACTAGCAAGCAATAAAAATTAGTAAAAAACAAGAGTGGTGTTTTGGCATCTCTAGCCATACATAATTTATAAAATCAACCACTCAAAAGAAAGGATTATGGATTACCACACGTTGGGCCCTATAACCAGATAGTCAGCATGCCACACTTTGTGCATACCGTCGGTCCCACACTTTGTGCAGACTGACAAAAGTAAGTGATCGGCCTACTGGGTAAGATATTCCTCCTTCTCTATACCCAAACAACAACTGGGTGTCCATTCTGGCATACAACAGTCACTTGACTGAAATAAAAATAGCTAGCTTGGACCGGCATGACTAAGTAGTACTGACGTTTCTCTAAGTTGAGCTTATCTTCTGGAGGTGGTCTCCTGCCAGAAGACTCACTCTTGCTCTTCAAAACTAGTACTACTAGCCTACCCTTATTGAGTACTCAACGTAACGTATCCCACTTGGAAAAAATGAACAAAATATAGTTCCACTTGAAAATGGCAATTAAGGTCTTCCAAAGTTTGGGGCAAAACTGGTTTTAGAAAGAATTTTAGGTTTTGAGTATAACCGCCTCTTGATTTACAAATAATTTATTTGTCTGAAATGAGAATGGAAATAATCTTCAATTGCCTTTATAGAAATGAGTGACCATGCACTCTACATTTGGCTTGCCATAAAAAAAAAAACATTTTTCATCAAACAGGTTTTATACAGGAGCTTACCTGATCATTGCTCACAACAAAGGTTTCCAATAGCTGACCAAACCCCTCATGGGGTAAATACAAACCATAATCAAATTCAAGCCAAAATCCACTTTCACAAATAAACTAACTCAACTCATTACAATCATGTCCCTAGTGTCCCAAGCTTTAAGGCTCGATAATAAATAAAAGGGTTTATAAAATAAATCTAGTTTGATATTAAAATAAATAAAGTTTGGGAAACAGGTACTAATAAGTTGAAGGTTTAAATCTTGCTAAAATAATTTAGAGTTTATTTGATGAAAAGTCCAAGGTGGAATTAGGTAAAATAATGATTTATTAATAATTTAGCTGTTAGAAAATAATTGATGACTAAAATTAGTTGAAAATAAATTTAATGAGTCTTGCTTGAAAGATAATAAATAAATTTTTAATGGGTTTTGATTAAAAGATAATAATTAAATTTTTAGTAATAAATATTTTATTAATTATGATTATTTCCATAAAAGGCTTTATTTGATATTATCATTTTATGTATAATATCTATATATTTTATTTTTCTAGCAAAAACTATTACTCATTTGACTAAAATATCTTTATTATATATAATAATCCAAATTTACCCCTCCTAAGGTTTTATGGAAATTACTAGTAAAATAACATTGTGAAATATTTTATTCATGAAATAAAAATTAGCTTAGGGACAACTAGACCATGATCATACTTCTATGGCTAAGCACAATCAAGGACATATACAATCCTTCAATTAATCAAATCAACCAAATCTTTCATATAAGAATAGGTCTAAATTTATCAAGACATGATCTAACCTCTACAAGCATAAATATGATCATGGTTTTACCAATCCATCGTGAAAAAAAATCCTATTCACCAATGGTGACATAATCTCAAGCATGCTTTGACACAAATACTACCTATGACATGCATCAAGCCTCAATTCAACATGCAACGAACCAATATAATCCTTCCATGCATAAATCCCATCTCCTTCATAATCATACATATACTCATGCTTCAAGCACAACAACACATACTCAAATCGCATCGCCATCTACCTTCTAACAACATCATCCTAGAGACATGATTCTAGAGTTTAAAAAGGAGGATTGAAGGTACTTACTTGATTGATGAATGCCTTGAAGGAGTTTAGAGTAGATCTCAACTCCTAGATGTCTAACTTTGTCCAAGGGAGATGGCGAGAGCATGATTATGGAAGAAGAAGTCATCCGGCTAAGAGAGAGGGATTCCAGCCATGAGAGAGAGAGAGAGAGAGAGAAGAAGAAGAAGAAGAAGAAGAAGAAGAAGAAGAAGAAGAAGAAGAAGAAGAAGAAGAAGAGATCATTAGTATGTTTATTCACATAGGTTTTCACTAGAGATCAAGTTTGGAGAAGATGAAGTTGATAGAATAAATTTTCCTTGAAGATGTTCTTGTCCTTCACAGAAATTTTCTGGTTTTGATCCGAAGTAGCAAGATGATTTATTTTTTTTGATGTTAAAAATGGTGTTGATGGACTCACAGCAGTAAGTAGGTCAAATTTGGAGATTTAAGTGAAGGTTTGAAGTGATTTGGAGGGGTATTAGGTGAAAGAAAGTAGTAGGTGGCCTTGGTGTAGTGTGTGTGTTCTTGGAGATTGAATGGAATTAAGAGATTGTAGTGTAGCTGCCGAAAATTCTGAGGGAATTAGGTTGGCCGAATTTCTGTAGGGTTTAGGAAGTTGTTTCTCTGATTTGGAAGGAAAAAGGGAAGGTTAGTTGTCACAATCCTTGAGGAATATTTTTAGGAAGCGAATTTGGAAACTAAATATTTAAAGAATATCTTGATTGTTGGAGAGTTTTGGACGTCTGCCATGGCTGACTGTTTGAGCAGAATTTCGGTGGGATTAATGCTGGTTTGTGGGATCTTATGGTGGCCGAAAGTAGGGTGCTTAATGGTGAAGAAGTAATCTGGTTATTTGGGGAATGCATTATGGGAAGTTGCTAAACAAAGGTGGCTGGAATTTTTGAAATCAATCAAACTAAATTGCAGGGATTTGTTGGAGAGATTTTTGGACAGCCATTGCTGAATTTCATGCAGAAGCTTAAGGGGGACAATGGAGCTCTGCTACTGGAGGTTTAAGGAAGGTTTTACAGAATAAGGTTGGTGTTTCGGCTAGGAGAAAAATAGAAAACAAAACTGGAACTTGGACTGCCTAGAATTTTCGCTGGGCAGAATTTTTCTGGGCAAATTTTCGGCTGCCATTTCTAGCCTACTTGCAGAGGGTTTGAAGGGGGAATTTAGGGGTTTTAAAGGATGGTTTCCAGCCTTCTTCATGGAGGAAAAACATGACTAAGGTGCTGCACAAAATCTGGAAGAATACAGCTTGGTTTTGGACTCTCAAAGTGGCGATTTGTACAGGAATTTTTCCTGTTGTTACTCCAGCTTTGAGCTGCCCGAAAATGGCCAAGAAATTCAGATTGTAAACTGATCCTAAAGAACATTTTTTTGGCAGCATTTGGAAGGGAATGTTAGCTAAGAAAGTCGACATTTTGAATGCACAACAAGCTGGAAAATTTCAGCTCATTCCAAGAAGGAAGATGAACTAGCGAGAGGGAATTTTCAGCCAACTCACTAGAGGGATTTTCCTCTTAGAACTTCCCACAACTCTTCCACATTTTTCAGACCATAAGAAGTCTTTTACAAAGATATTTTGATCCTACAAGATCACAACACTTTACTGAAATTTCTGGAAAGAAAATGGCTAGAATCACTTGATCAAACTAATGAGTTGAGAATTAAGGAAAAATCAAAGATCAAGGAAAAATGAATTCCCTTTGGGAAATTCGAGTAGGTAAGAGTGTAGAATGAGGTTGCTCCTAACATGTCTCTCTCTTAGGACATCATCTCTACCTTACTCCAAGCTCATAAGGCTGAAATTATTCTTCCCCAAGCAAAAATAAAATTAAATCAAGCTAAAGCTTCCATGATAGAATTTGAACCCTAGTCTTCATTAATTAATTCTAAGGCTCTAACTACTAAACCACATCAACTCTTGTTGATATTTTCCCTAGAAAAATTATTTTCTATTCAATCCACAAGCTATTTCCCTATTTTCAACTCGGGCAAAAAATACCATTTTGCCCTTCTCACACAATACTCATCAACAAGACTTCAAGACAATAAAACTCAAATCCAAAGCACATAAAAATCATATAGAAATATATTTAATCATGAAATAAAATATGATATGCATCCCAACCCCTTACTCTAAGGTTGGTTACCACTGGGGTTTCACATCCTCCCCTCCTTAGAAGAATTTCGTCCAGAAATTCAGGCGTACTTCTATTTCAGATCGGGTTACTTCCACTTGACCCACTCTTCTAATTCCCATGTGGCATCTCACGTGTCATGATGCTCCCACTGAACCTTTAGCATCGGTATCTGCATGTTCTTGAGATTCTTGATACTGCGGTCTAATATTCGCACGGGCTTCTCTACATAGCTCAGATTGGGTTGCAACACCAATGGCTCATTATTCAAAACATGACCGAGATCGGCATTGTACTTCTTCAATTGTGACACATGAAATACATCATGAATTCCCATCAACCCATCTAGTAAGTTGAGTCGGTATGTTACCGGTCCAATCTTTTTCTTTATCTGGAACGGCACCAAATACCTCAGATTCAACTTTCCACCCTTCTATCCAACGCATCCTGAACCACTTGAATCTCCTACACTTTTAGTCTGGCTATATCGACTTTTCTGCTCAGTGCATCAGCAATAATGTTGGCCTTCCCGGGTCTCCTACTCCTGGTTAGTAGGGCACTTATTGGATTGCTGCCTCTGGAAAGGTCCTTGCGGTTGCCTTAATGGCTGGAAAGGCCTCGATGCCATTCTACTGTGGTCCTCATTTTCTGTCCGGGTAGTTGCGTCTAAGGGCCCTGAATTGGTCGTTGGAGGAGAACGTGCTAACGCCTTCCTCAATTCCGGCCTCAATCCTTTAACAAACTGCCTTGTCCTCTTCTGCTCGGTGTCCACTAATCTCTTGTAGTACTTCAAAAGCTGGGTGAACCATGCTGCGTACTAGGCCACTGACATGCCTCCCTACTTCAATTTCTGGAATTCGTCGTCTCGTTTTTCCACTATCCACTGAGGGATGTACTCAGCTCTGAAGGCTTCGACGAAACTGGACCACGTCCATTCCTGCTCGACCATTTCCCCGTCATTTTAAATCTGCTGCCACCATGCCCGAGCTGGGCCTCTCAAATGGAATGCTACAAATTTAACCATCCACTCCTCGATGTATCGGAGCGTTGCAAATATATCCTCCATCTACTCGATCCATTGCTCTGCCTTTTCATCTTGCTCAACTTCACCCAATAAGACTGCGGCTGAAACTTCAAAACCGCTCTAATGCCTCATCTTCTCCCTTAGGGACCCTCTGCTCCATCAGGGTTTGCAGAACCTCCACCATCTTACTGAATGCCTGTCCCATCGACACATCATCCAGTGCTTCGGACCCCTATTCTGAATCTGGCTCGTTCTCATCCCCCTGATTAGGTAATGGCATTTGAGTCATCTCAAACTCCAGTGCTACAGGCTTTGCTTCCGGAACTCTTCTGTTAATGTAGCTACATGGCGCTTGGGTGCCATTCTCAACCATGCCCAGATAATGAGTGTATGCATTCAAGTAAACATTTTGAGCATGCATTCACAATCAGGTTTTAGTAAAAGAGAATTAGATGCAAGTTTTTGTACTTGATCAGATAATAATGATATCTACTCATTTTAAAAGAAAATTTGATGATGCTATTTAGGGGAAAACCAAGTAATAAATAAATCTCATGATTTTCATATAATCATGTTTTCATAAAGAAGGGGTCATTATACGCGATACCTTTTTATTCAGCAAAATAATCGAACCGTACAAGCAACATGCTTCTTTGAAAAGAATAAATGAACAAAAGAATGCAAATCCTAAAAGAGAGAGAGAGAGAGAGAGAGCAAATGCTGCTAATCTTCTATACTCTACTCATCGCTAGAGTCAGTAGAGGCATCTGGATCGTCAGAGGCTGTTTCCACGAGCCACCCCACGGAGCTATCGGGTTTCCCCACATAATCCTTCACAAAACTTGCATTCTCACTTGGCTGACCTAAATCACCCTTATTGCCCCTCTTATCTCTCATAGCTGCCTTATAAAACTCATCTAAAGCTAATCTAATCGCACCCTTAGGTGCAGGCCTCTCGTCTTCCGAGTCGTACAGGTCAAACAATCCCTCTCTCCTTAACTTAGCATCTACACCAAGTCCATATCGAAGTCCGCTCCTTTTAGGTCTCTCTTTTAGCTTCCCTTTCCCCTTATCTTCCATTCCTAAAGCGGCCTGCCTAAGCTCCTTTAATGCTGGGGTAACTCAATTCCTCAGCCTATAACCCTCATCACTGGACTCCTTGAGGTCATAACAAGTAAAAGTCCTAACAAACTCACCTATCTTTGGGGTCCGAGGAGCCTCTATCGCATCTTCATCCTCCTCCTCTATCCCATCCATCTCTTCCTCACTCCCATCATCACTCTCATCCCCAAACTCATCTACCTCCCCTTCACTCAGCTCAGCCATCTCCTCATCTCCCTCACCCTCACTACCAAGCTCATCTACCTTACCCTCATCATCCCCATCGTACTCACCTATGCCCCCATCAACCTCCATCTCTGCCTCAACAACCGGGTCATCTAGCATAGGCGGCTCATGCTCCATCTCGTCCTCACTCAAAAACCAACCTCCTTCAAGCTCTGTCTCTGAGTCAAACAAGGGAGGATCTGCTACAGGTAATGGGGCAGGTGGATTCCCGCAACTAGCGGGCCAGTCTTTGACAGCCGATGTAACTCTCTTGACCATCCTATAAACAAAATGCAAGGATTAGAACCAGATCAAAATACCTAAGGAATAAAAATCCAAAAAAAAAAATCAACTGATTGCCTAAACCTAGTCTCTGATACCACTTGTAACACCCCGCTACCTAGGCCCGCCCGGGGCTGGGGATGTCGCCCCATCCAAAGGACAATGGGTCTTTATAACTAGGTCACACGAATGCAATGGCAGAATAAAAATAATACTTGAACTTAAAATTTATTAAAACCCAGAATGAATCCAAGAATTCCCAAAAGAAAGACAAATCCATAAATGAAATCATCCACTCTTCACTCCCCAAAGCAATACATAAAAATAAAACACAACATTCACTTCCAAGGTAGATAACACTAGCTACTCATCCCCACAGTAGGATCGACCAAAAATCATGGTAAAATGGTGGTGATATAGAAATCTCAGTAAGTCCGTGTGTGCTTTGGGTGTTTAGTGAAAACAGTTCGTGAATGCAGCATATAAAATTCTTTATAAGAGTTCACTGGCAAGCAATAAACATCAGAAAAAAAATAAGAGTGGTGTTTTGGCATCTCTAGCCATACATAATTTATAAAATCAACCGCTCGAAAGAAAGGATAACGGGTTACCCGTTGGGCCCCATAACCAGATGGTCAGCATGCCACACTTTGTGCAGACTGAAAAAAGTAGGTGATCGGCCTACTGGGTAAGATACTTCTCCTTCTCTATACCCAAACAACAACCGGGTTTCCATTCTGGCATAACACAATCACTTGACTAAAAAAAAAAATTGCTAGCTCGGACCGGGATGACTAAGTAGTACTGACGTTTCTCTAAGTTGAGCTTATCTTCTGGAGGTGGTCTCCGGCCAGAAGACTCACTCTTGCTCTTCAAAACTAGTACTACTTGCCTACCCTTATTGACTACTCAACGTAACGTATCCCACTTGGGAAAAATGAACAAAATATAGTTCCACTTGAAAATGGCAATTAAGGTCTTCCAAAGTTTGGGGCAAAACTGGTTTTAGAAAGAATTTTAGGTTTTGAGTATAACCGCCTCTTGATTTACAAATAATTTATTTGTCTGAAATGAGAATGGAAATAATCCTCAATTGCCTTTACAGAAATGAGTGACCATGCACTCTACATTTGGCTTGCTATAAAAAAAAACATTTTTCATCAAACATGTTTTATGCAAGAGCTTACCTGATCCTTGCACACAACAATGGTCTCCAATAGCTGACCTAACCCCGTATGGGCTAAATACAAACCATAATCAAACTCAAGCCAAAATCCACTTTCACAAATAAACTAACTCAACTCACTACAATCATATCCCTAGTGTCCCAAGCTTTAAGGCTCGATAATAAATAAAAGGGTTTATAAAATAAATCTAGTTTGATATTAAAATAACTAAAGTTTGGGAAATAGGTACTAATAAGTTGAAGGTTTAAATCTTGCTAAAATAATTTAGAGTTTATTTGATGAATAGTCCTTGGTGGAATTAGGTAAAATAATGATTTATTAATAATTTAGTTATTAGAAAATAATTGATAACTAAAATTAGTTGAAAATAAATTTAATGAGTCTTACTTGAAATATAATAAATAAATTTTTAATGGGTTTTGATTAAAAGATAATAATTAAATTTTTAGTAATAAATATTTTACTAATTATGATTATTTCCATAAAAGGCTTTATTTGATATTATCATTTTATATATAATATTTATATATTTTATTTTTCTAGCAAAAGCTATTATTTATTTGACTAAAATATCTTTATTATATATAATAATCCAAATTTACCCCTCCTAAGGTTTTTTGGAAATTACTAGTAAAATCACATTATGAAATATTTTATTCATGAAATAAAAATTAGCTTAGGGACAACTAGATTATGATCATACTTCTATGGCTAAGCACAATCAAGGACATATACAATCCTTCAATTCATCAAATCGGCTAAATCTTTCATATAAGAATAGATCTAAATTTATCAAGACGTTATCTAACCTCTACTAGCATAAATATGATCATGGTTTTACCAATCCATCATGAATAAAAATCCTATTCACTAATGGTGACATAATCTCTAGCATGCTTTGACACAAATACTACCTATGACATGCATGAAACCTCAATTCAACGTGCAACCAACCAATATAATCCTTCCATGCATAAATCCCATCTCCTTCACAATCATACATATACTCATGCTTCAAGCACAACAACACATACTCAAATCCCATCGCCATCTACCTTCTAACAACATCATCCTAGAGACATGATTCTAGAGTTTACAAAGGAAGATTGAAGGTACTTACTTGATTGATGAATGCCTTGAAGCAATTTAGGGTAGATCTCAAGTCCTTGATGTCTAACTTTGTCCAAGGGAGATGGCGAGAGCATGATTATGGAAGAAGAAGTCATCCAGCCAAGGGAGAGGGATTCCAGCCATGACATATAGAGAGAGAGAAGAAGAAGAAGAAGAAGAAGAAGAAGAAGAGATCATTAGTATGTTTATTCACATAGGTTTTCACTAGAGATCAAGTTTGGAGAAGATGAAGTTGATAGAGTAAATTTACCTTGAAGATGTGCTTGTCCTTCACAGAATTTTTTTGGTTTTGATCCGAAGTAGCAAGATGATTTGAGGAGTTTGATGTTAAGAATGGTGTCGATGGACTCACAGCAGTAAGTAGGTCAAATCTGGAGATTTAAGCGAAGGTTTGAAATTATTTGGAGGGGTATTAGGTGAAAGAAAGTAGTAGGTGTTCTTGATGTAGTGTGTGTGTTCTTGAAGATTGAAGGGAATTAAGACATTGTAGTGTAGCTGCCGAAAATTCTGAGGGAATTAGGCTGGCTAAATTTCTGTAGGGTTTAGGGAGTTGTTTCTCTGATTTGGAAGGAAAAAGGGAAGGTTAGTTGTCAAAATCCTTGAAGAATATTTTTAGGAAGCGAATTTGGAAACTAAATATTTCAAGAATATCTTGATTGTTGGAGAGTTTTGGACGTCTGCCATGGCTGACTGTTTGAGCAGAATTTCGGTGGGATTAATGCTGGTCTATGGGATCTTATGGTGGCCGAATGTAGGGTGCTTAATGGTGAAGAAGTAATCTGGTTATTTGGGGAATGCATTATGGGAAGTTGCTAAACAAAGGTGCCTGGAATTTTGGAAATCAATCAAGCTAAATTGCAGGGATTTGTTGGAGAGATTTTTGGACAGCCATTGCTGAATTTCGTGCAGAAGCTTAAGGGGGACAATGGAGCTCTGCTACTGGAGGTTTAAGGAAGGTTTTTGTAGAATAAGGTTGGTGTTTCGGCTAGGAGAAAAATAGAAAACAAAACTAGAACTTGGACTGCCCAGAATTTTCGCTGGGCAGAATTTTTCTAGGCAGATTTTCGGCTGCCATTTCCAGCCGACTTGCAGAGGGTTGGAAGGGGGACTTCAGGCGTTTTCAAGGCTAGTTTACAGCCTTCTTCATGGAGGAAAAACATTACTAAGGTGCTGCACAAAATCTGGAAGGAAACAGCTTGGTTTTGGACTCTCAAAGTGGCGATTTGTACAGGAATTTTTCCTGTTGTTGCTCCAGTGTTGAGCAGTCCAAAAATGGCCAGGAAATTCATATTGTAAACTGATCCTAAAGAATATTTTTTTGGCAGAATTTGGAAAGGAATGTTAGCTAAGAAAGTCGACATTTTGAAGGCACAACAAGCTGGAAAATTTCAGCTCATTCCAAGAAGGAAGATGAACTAGGTAGAGGGAATTTTCAGCCAACTCACTAGAGGGATTTTCCTCTTGGAACTTCCCACAACTCTTCCACATTTTTTAGACCATAAGAAGTATTTTACCAAGACATTTTGATCCTACAAGATCACAACACTTTACTGAAATTTCTGGAAAGAAAATTGCTAGAATCACTTGATTAAACTAATAAGTTGAGAATTAAGGAAAAATCAAATATGAAGGAAAAATGAATTCCCTTTGGGAAATTTGAGTAGGTAAGAGTGTAGATTGAGGTTGCTCCTAACATGTCTCTCTCTTAGGACGTCATCCTACCTTACTCCAAGCACATAAGGCCGAAATTACTCTTACCCAAGCAAAAATATAATTAAATCAAGCTAAAGCTTCCATGATGGAATTTGAACCCTAGTCTTCAATAATTAATTATAAGGCTCTAACCACTAAACCACATCAACTCTTGCTAATATTTTCCCTAGAAAAATTATTTTCTATTCAATCCACAAGCTATTTCCCAATTTTCACGGCAAAAATTACCATTTTGCCCTTCTCACACAATACTCATCAACAAGACTTCAAGACAATAAAACTCAAATTCAAAGCACATAAAAATTATATAGAAATATATTTAATCATAAAATAAAATATGATATGCATCCCAACCCCCTTACTCTAAGGTTGGTTACCACTGGGGTTTCACACAATCTCATCTTATTTATGGCATTGTTATTTCGGCCATATAAATGAGAATCGCTTTTTCAAGTTACACAAGATAGGTGACTTAGGGTCATTTGATTATGAATCATATGGCACATGCGAATCTTGTTTACTTGGTAAAATTGCTAAAACTCATTTTTCTAGAAAAGGAAAAAGGGATAAAGAGTTATTAGAACTTATACATTTTGATGTATATGGGCTAATGTCTATATAATTATTATGAGGTTATCACTATTTCATAACGTTTATCAATTACTTTTAACGATATTGGTATTTGTATTTAATGAAATACAAATTTGAGGCCTTTGACAAGTTTAAAAGACTTCAAGAATGATGTAGAGAAATAACTTAGGAAATTATCAAGACTCTAAGATCCGATCGCGAAGGTGAATACTGAAGCCAAGAGTTTTTGAGTTATTGTAGAGATAATGGGATTCTATCTCAATGGACTCTATATAGGGCTAAAACAAATGCTATCTTCCTTGTTATTTGAGGGGTTTTTAGATATTTTTATCGTAATAACTAGGCATATTTCTTCCTATTTGACATTTTTCTTGCAAAAAGTATTTTTGATAAATTTTTGCAGATTGGAGTTGATTTCGAGAAAAATTGGAGATTTTCTAGAACACGCCTGGCGCCAGGTCCAGCAAGTGGACCAAATAGTAGGTCCATTCTGATCAGCCAGAGGAAAATAGGGCAAAACTAAGGAAGAAAATAGAACACACCTGGCGCCAGGTGGGTTAACAAAACCCGAAGCTAGGTCTGCTCTGTAGTACAAAAATTCTGTGTGCGAATATAGGAATTTTCCTATGATTTAGGTAATTTTCGAATGCTACTTGGCCAGGACTTGTCAACCAACGAATTCAAAATCTAAGAAGCCAACAAAAACAATGGAAAACATAAGAAAAAAGAGGCGAATTCAAGGAGCAAAAATTTCAATCACTCAAAGAATGAGGAATTCATCAAAATCAATGAAGGTTGTTCAAGTGAGTTTTCAAAAAAGAAAAAATGAGGCTTGTCTATGAGTGCTTTCTTTTACCTTTGTTTTCTTTTTCTTAAAACAATTATGTACTTAATATTTCCATTGTAATTGGGCGTTGTCTTTAGGATTCGTGATTTTTTTTACTTATTTTAGTCTTTTGATCAATTAATTATTATTCTAGGTATTTGATTCCTTATTTTTCTTACGTAGTTGGGTGATTGATATTTGATATTAACTTGATTGAAAAAGGGGATGATAATAATTTTAATTAATTAATTTCATATATTATTTATCTCTTGAAAAAAGGAGTTAATTGCTAAGACCTTGGGTAATTAAAGGTTAGTTTATGATTGCTAGATTTTTGATTCATTGACTAATTTCATAGATTTTGGATTCATTGACTAATTTCATGGTTTAGATCACCTATAATATAGGGGTTTATATGAGGAATGATTTTAATGCATCTTTTGGATAAATTGGTTCAGACAGAATATGTTCACTAATTTAACAAAAAGATAGTGATTCCATGGATTGTAAATGAAGCGGGTCTATAAATCCTGCATGATGGTTGGACGATAATTGATTTTGATAATTGCTAAGTAATTTATTATCATGTGTTCAAAAATATTTTTCTAAATTGCACATTTCCACATCCTTGAATTGTATATATTTTTCTTTATTTTTCTTTTTATTATCTTATTACTTAAGTTGGTCAATTAAATAATGAATGAAAAGTGATTAATGTGTACTTATTCATTTGACGATCGATGATCGTTAATTCCCTATATTGTGCTTGCGATAAGTATACTTGCTCATATGTGAATTTTGGGATTAATGTTTTAATTAAAACTTGACAAATGGATGAATTTAAATTTGATGATTTTTATACTCCAAAATTTACGCATAAAATTTTTAGCACCGTTGCCCAGGAACTATAACATGAAAACTTGGATTTTGTTGGTTTAACTATTGTATGAATAGGTGCCATAATTTGTTTCTTGTGTACGTGTTGTAATTTCTGTAACTTAATTTGTGTACATATACCTTAACTAACTTACTTAATTTAATACTGCGCTGTGTATATATAGTACTAACAATGTTCTTTATGTAGATGAGATGGCCAACTGGAACATGGTTCAGTATTCTAACATGTCTCAAGAGATGGCATCTCGACCATCCAACTCCATTACCTTAGAAGGGGTATTAGGAAAATTTGCTACCCTTGTATCCAAATGTTTTCACGAGATAGATGAGACATTTGGAAAATTTGAGGAAATGATTAGAAACATGGAAAGGAAAATTTGGTTCGTAACGGATATAGTGATAAAATCACCAGTAAGAGTGGAAATACACCACGATTTAGCCACCCCCATTACGAAGTGGTAAGGAGCTACCCGATCCTAGCACAGAATTGGTACTATTTAAAGAAGATGGACTAGAACCAACCCACCTTAGTGAACCTTTTGAAAAAAAAAACCTAAAAAACTAGATTTTTAGTCACCGGTACCTTACCCCACTCGTATGCAGAAAGAAAGAAAAGATGGACAATTGGACAAGTTTTTAGAAATATTCAAACAATTGTACATAAACATCCCACTCATTGAGGCTTTGCTACACATGCCCAAATAAACAAAGTTCTTTAAAAGCATGCCTGTTAACAAAAAGAGGCTGGAAGAATTATCTATTGTGGTTTTAAATAAAGAATGTCCAGCTATCTTGTAAGACCAATGGACTTTGCCACGAAAAGAAAGTGATCTAGGAAGTTTTTCTATTCTTTATCTTGATGGTACTGTTACATTTTGTAATGCATTAGCAGTCTTAGGTGCTAGCATTAATCTTTTTATATATAAAACATTCAAAAAGCTAGGCCTAGGTAAGCCCAAGCCCACTGGGATGAGTATTCAATTTGTGGATAGATCTATCAAATATCCTAGGGGAATAGTGGAAGATGTATTAGTTAAAGTAGATAGGTTTATATTTTTCCAGTGAATTTTGTTATTCTTGAAATGGATGAAGATTCTAAAGTTTCTTTAATCCTAGGTCGACCTTTTGAGTAGCAACCAAAGCATTAATTGATGTTCATGGGGAAAAGTTGACATTTAAGGTTGGGGATGAAGAAGTCATTATCAAAATCCATAAAAACATGCAACATCCTAGTTCTTATGATGATTCTTGTTTAAGGATTAACATTCTTGATAAACCAATCCATGATTTTGTACAAGAATCATTTGTCAATTGTTCTATGGACTTAATGGAACAATCTATTACATATTTGGAGGATTCAAATGAGGGCCATTAGTTGGGAGAATTTGAGAAAATTGAAAAAATCAGTTTGGGAAGGATGAAGTCGTCCATTGAGAAACCACCGAAATTGAATCTCAAAGATCTTCCCGAGCACTTAGAATATGCATTTTTAGCTAATAGAGAGAAATTGCCCGTGATCATAGCAAAAGACCTTACTCGTGATCAAAAGACCAAAATTGTAAGTTTTTTAGGAAATATAAGGGAGTTATTACATGGAAAATCATAGACATTAAGGGAATTAGCCCTTCCTTTTATACAAAAAAAAAATTGTTGGAAGGAGAAGCTAAACCCTAGTGCAACCCCAACATAGATTGAACCTAAATATAAGTGATGTGGTAAAGGGCAAGGTGATTAAACTTTTAGATTCTGATATCATTTACCCTATTTTTTATAGTATTTGGGTGAGTCCAACACAAGTGGTACCAAACAAGGGAGGAATGATTGTGAGCCTAAATAAAAAAAAAAATGAGTTGAACCCAATGATATTTGGTAACTGGTTGGAGGGTTTGCATTGATTGTAGGAAATTAAATAACGCAACTAGGAAGGACCATTTTCCCCTCCCTTTCATTGACCAAATGTTAGAAAGGTTAGCCGAACATGAATTTTATTATTTTTTAGATGGTTTTGCCAGTTATTTTCAAATTCCCATGGCACCGAGGATCAAGAAGAGACCACCTTTACATGCCATTTTGGTACTTTTCCATATCGGCGTATGCCTTTTAGTATTTAGAATGGTCCCAGAACATTTCAAATATGTAGGATGGCTATTTTCGAAGGACTTGTTGGAGACATCATGGAGGTATTTATGGATGATTTTTTGTTTTTTGTGATTCTTTGACTTATGCTTAGCCAATTTAGAGAAAGTACTTCAAAGATGTAAAGAGACCAACCTTATGCTAAATCAGGAAAAATTCCACTTCATCGTGCAAGAAGGCATAGTATTGGGACACAAGATTTCACGGAAATGTATTGAGGTAGATAGATAAAAAATTAAGGCAATTGGGAAACTCCCTCCTCCCACTTCCGTGAAGGCTATTCGAAGTTTTCTTGGTCAAACTAGTTTTTATAAGAGGTTCAACTTGGATTTCTCAAAAATTTCTAAACCTCTTACCGCTTTACTTGAAAAAGATGTTTTTTATTTTGATGAAAATTGTCTCAATGCTTTCAATGTGCTAAAAAAGAAATTGATCAATTCTCCTATTTTAATTGCACCAGATTGGTCTCTTCATTTCTAATTAATGTGTGATGTAAGTGATTATGCAGTAGGCGTGCTTCGACAAAGAAGGAATAAGTATTTACAACCAATTTATTGTGCAAGCAAAACTTTTATGGTGGCCCAAGAGAATTACACTATAAAAAAGAAAGAATTGCTTACAATAGTGTTTGCTTTCAATAAATTCTGTTTTTATCTTGTTTTGTCCAAAGTTATTGTGCATACATACCATTCCGCCTTTAAATTCCTACTAACCAAACATGATTCCAAACTAAGAATGATAAGATGGATTTTGTTGTTGCAGGAATTTGACTTGGAAATTAAGGACAAAAATGGAGCTGAAAATTTAGCTGCAGATAACTTATCTAGGTTGGAAAATCCCAACCTAGAACCTTTGGCTAAAGAAGACATCAATGACACCTTTCTAGATGAACAACTTCTACTTGTCGATGGTGAGATTTTTCAAACACATTCGTATGCAAAATTTGCTAGTTACTTGGTTGCAAGAATTATTTTGAAACATTTCACTGTGCAACAAAGAAGAAATTCCTCTTCGAGGTAAAGCATTACTTTTGGGAAGATACTTACTTCTTTCAGTGTTGTATGGATCAAATCATCCAAATATGTGTGGATTTCAAAGAGAGTGCAAACATCTTAAAACATGGCCATGAAAGACCCCCAGGAGGCCACTAAGATAACAACACTGCTAGAAAGGTGCTTGAGTCTGGATTTTATTGGCCTACACTCTTCAAGGACTCTCACAGGTTTGTTCAAAATTGTGATAGGCGCCAACGTATAGGTTACATTTTTAAATCTAATGAGATGCCCTTACAAATTTTTCAAGCTTGTGAAATTTTTTATTGTTGGGGAATTGATTTCAAGGGCCCTTTTCCTAGTTCTTTGGTTAGCCAATACATCTTGGTTGCGGTTGAGTATGTATCTAAGTGGGTTGAAGTACAAGCCTTACTTGCTAATGATGCTCAGGTTGTAGTCAAATTTCAGTAAAAACTTTTCACCCGGTTTGGAGTGCCTAAGGTACTTATTAGTGATAGGGGAACCCACTTTTATAATGCCCAATTAGATAAAGTTCTTAAATAATTAGGAGTTACTCATAAGTTTGATAATGCTATCACCCCTAAACAAGTGGCCAAGTTGAGGTGGTTAATAGAGAATTAAAAATAATTTTGAAAAAAAAGTGGTTAATCACACGAAAAAGGATTGGAGTTTGAAACTAGATGATACGCTTTGGGCCTATATGACGGCTTTCAAAACTCCTATTGGAACTACCCCTTATCGATTGATATATGTGAAGTCTTGTCATTTACCTATAGAAATTGAACATAAGGCTTATTGGGCTATCAAAATTGTTAACTTTGATCTTGAGCTTGCTGGACAATCTAGGTTACTTCATTTGAATTTATTGGACGAATTGCACAAGGCTTCGTATGATAGATCTCTAATCTACAAAGAGCAGGCAAAATGGTGGAATGGTAAACATATTGATCAATCTCGGACATTCAAAGAAGATAATTAAGTGTTGTTGTTTAATTTTTGCTTATGACTCTTTCAGGATAAGTTGAAATCACGATGGTCAGGGCCGTATGTGGTGACGAAGGTTTCTTCTTTTGGTACTATTGAAGTCTCTCACCTGATTAAAGACTGGTTCAAAATCAACAGAAATAGGGAGAAGCATTATTTTGGTGAAACATTTGACACCTTGGATCATGTGGATATTTTCCTCTATGATCCATAACCTTTCTTAGGATTTCTTTTTAATTACTTTGTTTATTTTATTATATTATATTTTATTTTGCTTTTCATTTCCTTTTTCTGAATTTATGTTTTATTCATTTTGTTTCTTTTAAGTTAGGTACTCTTGTGATTTTTCCAATGACTACTCCTTGTGGTGCATTTTAACATGTTGGACCTATTATGCAATGGAAGTACTTTCTTCTCTTTCTTCTTCATCTTTATTGATTTTGGTCTTCTTAGCTGCGCTTTTATTATTATATTTTTGGCCATTGAGGATAATGTCCAGTTTAAATGGGGGGGGAGGGGGGCAGAATGGTGTTGAAGAAGTATTTTCCATATTATTTTTGTGTGAAATTGGTTAGAAATTTTTATAGTTGTTAATGTTTAAACAAGGACGTAATTCTTTTTCTTACTTGGATATGAATTTTTGTCATTCATTTGGTGGATTTTTTTATGAAATTGGTTTATTGGATAGGATATTCTCAAGACTTGAGAATTTAGGCTAATCTTGTTTATGCATTGGTGTTTGAATATTATTTGACTCATCTAGTTCGAATATGGAGAATATGATGAATGTGGGAAAAGTTTATTGGCTAACTCTTGTATTATGAGTTTAAACTTTGCTTAGCATGGAGTTGTGATGAGGAATGTGAGTTGATAAAAAAAACATTTAGTGGAAAAAAATTGTGAAAAATTCGTGTATAAGTGGAAAAATTGAGAAAATGAGTTGATTATTGTTGTTTCCTCTTTGAAGGTAAGAAGGTATTATTTTTTCTTGATTATGGGGGCCAATAATAATAGTGAAGAGAAATCCACTTTCTTGAGGCTATGAACTCCCAAAAGCAAAAGAAAGGAAACATGATGAAAAAAATGATGAGAAATGACTAAAAGGGGGCCAATGCAGAGTGTTCAGAGAAATTCATGCACTTGGGGCTATCAATTCCCCAGGTCATTGAAAAAAATATATGTATAGTGAGAAAAAGTTGAGTGTCTTTCTTACATCATGACTTGAGTTGTGCAATTTTCAGATTTATAATTCTTGAGTAGGTAGATAGCTTGACTTGTGTGATTCATGTTATCTATATTTTTAACTTGAATGGTGAAATAATTTTCTTAGACTAAGGATACCCTTGATTAATTTGACCTCAAGAGTTTTGTGATATCTTGTCAAATGTTTCGAATTTGAATTGTTTTCAAAAGGGTTTGATCAATGGCAAGAGTTTTATCTAAAATTTGAAAGGAATTAAAATCCTTGCTATGTTTCAAATTGTTGGAATAAGAAAAATATTGTCTTCTTAATAATTTTCTTGGCATTAAGTGTTTTGCTTGAGGACAAACACGAGTTCAAGTGCGGGGGTATGTGATAAGGGCTAAAATCATCACTATTTTCCTAGTTATTTGACATTATTTTGAGATAATTTTCTTGTAATAACTAGGCATATTCCTTATTATTTGACTTTTTTTTTTTTTGTAAAAAGTGTTTTTGACAATTTCATGCAGATTGGAGTTGATTTTGAGCAAAATTGGAGATTTTCTAGAACACACTTGGTGCCAGGTCTGGTAAATGGACCAGGCACCAGGTCCATTCTGGTCGGCCAGAGGAAAATAGAGCAAAACTAAAAAAGAAAATAGAACTCACTTAGTGCCAGGTAGGTTGACTGGACCCAGATCCAGGTCCGCTCTGGAGTACGAAAATTCTATGTACGAATTATTTTCTAATGATTTTGATATTTTTCGTATCCTTCTCGGCCAAGACTTCTCAAGTAACGAATTTAGCATCTAAGAAGCCTATAAAAATAAAAGAAAACATAAGAGAAAAAAAGGTGAATTCAGGGGGAAAAAAATTCTAATCACTCAAAGAATGAGGTATTCATCAAATCAAGGAGGGTTGTTCAAGAGAGTTTTCAAAGGAGAAGAATGAGGCTTTTCTGTGAGTATTTTCTTTTTATTTTTTGTTTCTTAAACAACATTGTAATTTGACATTGTCTTTAGGATTCATGATTTATTAGTTGTTTTAGTCTTTTGATCAATTAATTATTGTTCTTGGTATTTGATTGCTTGTTTTTCTTACAGAGTTGGTTGATTAGTTTTTGTTATTAACATCTTGAAAAAGGGGTTGGTAATAATTTAAATTAATTAATTTCATATTAGTTATCTCTTAACTTGCTTGAAAAGGGGGTTAATTGCTAAGATCTTGGGTAATCAAAGGTTAGTTGATGACTGTTAGAATATGGATTCATTGACTAATTTCATGTTCTAAATCACCAAGAATATAGAGGTTTATATGTGGATTGATTTTAATGCATCTTTTGGATAAATTGGTTGACATAGAATATATTCATTATTTTAACTAAAAGATAGTTATTCCACGGAATGCAAACAAAGTGGATTTATTTTAAATCCTTTGTGATGCCAAGATGATAATTGATTTTGATAATTGTTACGTGATTCATTGTCATGTTTTCAAAAGCATTTGTCTACATTGCATATTTCCACATCCTTGAGTTGTATATATTTTCTTTTATTTTTCTTTTTATTATCTTATTACTTTATTTGGTCTGTTAAAAAATGAATGAAAAGTGATTAGTGTATACTTTTTTCTTTGAGGATCGATACTCGTTAATTCCCTATACTATGCTTGCGATGAGTATACTTGCTTGTTTGTGTATTTTAGGATTAATGTTTTAATTAAAATTTGACTAAGATATGGATTTAAAGTTGATGATTTTTATACACCCAAAATTTATGCATTAGACTCCACTACATGCACCTCAACATAACGATATATCTAAGAGAAGAAATCGAACCCTACTAGATCGGGTACAGATTATGATAGATTTTGCAGACTTACCAAAATCATTTTGGTGGTACACACTAGAGATAGCTACTTATATCCTAAATAGAGTTCTACAAAAAATGGTTAACACAACCCTTTTTGAGATGTTCTTTGGTAAGAAACCAAAGTTATCTCACTTGAGAGTATGGGGTTGCCCTGCCTTTGTTAAAAGGCTATAGCTAGACACACTTGACAATAAGTCTGACAAGTATTTGTTTGTAACACCCCTACTGCAATAACAATTGAAGTATATCAACACCAGGTGTTACCTAGTCCAGTTACCCAGACAAGGGGTCTTTATAACGAAAATCAAAAGAATGAATATATATACATATATATATATATATGTATATATATGTACATATATGTATATATACATATATGTATGTATTTATGTATGTATGATGTGTATATGTATGTATGTATGTATATATACATATATATATGTGTGTGTGCATATATATATATATATATATAAAAGGTCCAGACTCATACAATATCCCATATTGATGGCCATACATATACTTATATAAGAGAATCTTATACATGTCATCTCTGATTACAACGATAATAAAGTACATAATAAAAAAAGGAAACCCTATATACCGCTGACACTGTGGTATCGTCCTTCTATTTGTAAGTCTGCTCAACTCCAAATCCTACAAAAGGTAAGATAAAATACGCGTGTGAGTGACAAATCACCTAGTGAGTCCCATGTGCTAGTGCTTCATGAAAGAAACAGAGTACATAAAATTTTTGTGGGAAAAGCAAATTGTTTGTTGACTAGAAACAATTCCAAAACTCTCTAAGAGGGAGGTTATTCAGAACTCAATCAATTTTGAAAAAATGTATTATACTCTCAAATTATTGCCCCAATTTCCAAATCACAGACACTTTTTCCAATAGAATGTCGACCTATATGCAAAGCCTACAGTTTTCTCCTTCTGCGCCAAGTATCATTGCATTGAGACTGAGCCTACAATACTCAACTTGCACATATCATTATAATTAGATAGCAGCCTATAGTACTTAACCGTGCATAGCTGAAAAAGTACACCGCACGTACTACTCAGAATAAACAATAGGTATACCGCTACGTACTAAGTGTACCACAGCACACTCTTGCCACTATAAGCCAGGGGTCCCAATCCTGATGTCAATCACAATCGAAGCGGCAAGAAGTCAAATGCACCGAGTGTCCCCGCCCAGCATCTAATGAATGACTCAAAATGTTATGCGCCCGCAGTTGTGGCAATTGCCAGGTACTAAACAGCTATCTAGCATAATTCTTCTTAATGTCTATCATCCTGTTTGGAGTAAGATAATCCCTATAACTAGGCCATGTTACTAAGGTCATCTAACTCTAATGTATGCAAGTACAAAGATCAATGTACTTGCTGAGTACTCATCGTTACCTCCTTCTGACTGATTAGGCCAGAAGGTTATCTGATCCCTTAAGATTTTCAAAACAAACATTTTTAGGGCAAAATGACATTTTCTAGAATTTGATCCTAGTGACTCGCAAGGAAAATAATAATTTCATAGGCTCTGCAGGGCTAATCAATTCATTTTATAGGTACATCAGACCAATAAAGCAATTTTTAGGATTAAAATGTCATTTTCCAAAAGCCAATCTCATCACAAGAGATCATTTTCCAAAACCGTGTTAAAATAGGGTAACGAATTCTTTTCATACATGAAAACAAGTTTCTAGGAGTATTCGGGCCATTTTACCCATACTCGATCACAAAAGTCATTTCTAAGGGCATTCGGGTCATTTTACCTATGCCCGATTCCAAAAGACTTTCTGAGGGTATTTAGGTCATCTTACCCTTACTTGATTTGTAAAGTCTTTAGAAGAGCTCCAATAAAGATATTTCGGTCATTTATCGAATACCCGATTCCAAATGGTTTCATAAAACATTCTAATAATGGCATTTAGATCATTTTCCAATGGTGATTCCAAAAGGAACTCAATTCAAGAAATCCAAAATTAAAATTCCAAAAAAGGATTAAATGCAATGATTCCAAACATATTTTCATAAAATATTCCAGTAAGGGCATTCCAATCAATTTATGAATACTTGATTCCAAAGATTACCATTTTCTGAAAATCCTATATATTTAGTCCAACAAGGACTAAATTCAAAAAATTCATACTTTAATCATCCGTTAAGGTTTCTAAACTAATTATGAAGTTCATTCAAGCCCAAAATGGCATAAAAACAAATCTTCCTCAGATAAATCTTAGACATATTTAAGGATTTCCAAAATGGTATAACACGTAGCATTTCATAGAAAAATAAAGCACACTAGCTTTCCAAAGGTTTTAGAAATCAGAGGGACTTACCTCATGTCTTAACTAAACTCTTTCCGTTTATAGCCGTTCGACCACCGTTTCTACCATTTTAAACAAACCTTTCACTGTTTATTGAAAAACCTACACCAAAATAGTTTTCGGGTAAAGTCGGGTTTGGTGAAAAATAGCCGATGGTTAGCTGATGTCCAGTTTACGTGCCAGACTGGTAGCTAACGCCCAACAGACGTTTAGCCGACAGTTAGTCGACGGGGCTAATGGTTAGCCGACAATTAAGGAAAATGTTCAACTTTCGTTCACATCGTTTTTTCATCGTTTGTTGATTCTTTCATTTTTGTTTTTCCACATCCTTTATCCCTTTATATTCAAGGGTTTCACATCATATTTCTCATTTATTTAATCCAAAATCACCCAAGTCATCATCCTTAATTTCATCCATTTTCGAACTCATTTTTCTGGAATTTCACTGCTTGACACATGATATTGTTTTGCACATAACTTTCAATCCACAACTCTGATTTAGCTCTATGATATAAAAAAATAGCTATAAGACTCTAAACTTTAATTCAGTATAAGCCTTTTTCAGATTCGTAGTTCCCATGACATGCTACAGGGTAAAAATCGCCCCAGTAGTTTTGCTTCAATTCTACTATTTATGCTTCCCATTGTTTCCTTTAGCCCTTAACACCTTGGAAACATTAATTCATTCAATTTTTTTTTCTTGAAATCATCTTTAATTCTGTGATTTTTAGATTCCAATAGTTCAGAAGGGTAACACTTATTCAACAAAAATTCACATTTTCTAATCAAAAGCTAGTATAATACATTTTTCGAACGAAGTAACTTCCATTTTTATTTTACTTTGGTCATCATCATCTCAATCGAAAGAAAACCTTCAAACTACCATAAATATTCAGTTCTTTTTAACAAAAAGCACCATCCAAAAATCCCTAGGCAGGCGGCACACATATAAGTATATACAAGGTTCGTACACAAAGTTCACAAACCCTCGTTTTTGATACAAAATCAAAAAATGAAAATCATGTTTTTATGTTAAAATTCATATCAACATAATCATAATTCACCCAACAATAACTTTAATTCTACCAAGGTAAGCTTTTACCTTGTATATAAGGCTATTTGAAGTGATTTGCTCCAAGAACTTCTCAAAACTCACATACAACGCCAACAACACACACTAGACCTTTTCTCTCTCTTGTTTAACCTCTTTTTCTCTTGTTTTTCTTTCTTCATAGCAGCTGAAATTCAGGCTGTATAACAGCCTCTTCTCACCACCATTCATCAACCAATCTTCACCATTCATCTCTTATTTTTATGAATTGTATGGTGGATATACATAGGTGTGTTCTAATGACAATTTTACACACCAACCACCAATTTTTTCCTTCTAAAAAATTTCCCTTCATTTCTCTTGTATGGATGCCGGTTACTTAGGTAATTCTCAGCCATTCAATCACCTTCTCATGGTGTATGTATTTGCTAATCACAATACATAAGACCTTAATCAAAAGGGCCCACAAGGGATGTGTTCCAATCACAAAAATACATATCATTCTTTATTTTTCTTGTAATTCTTTAATTCCATGCATCTTGCATGAATTCTTCACGCAACCTCTCTAAAATTGACACATGTCCATAGGCTACCAATCACAAAATGCCACACGCACCAATTTTATCCGCAATTTTCTATTTTCTTCAGAAATAACTAAAATTGGGTCCGAAACAAAAAAAAAATATTTATTTCACCACTCAACTCCAAAAATTCTACTGAATCCATTGGTAATACTTAAATTTATGAATTCCTTCTCTATTTGGTCAAATTCTGGGCCAAATTCGAGGGCACGGTCAAAGTGACGAAAATGCCCCCGATATCCGGGATAGCATAATTATTACCAAAACGTGCGTTTCATTGCACTAATCAATTTTTCTTCTCAATGTACTCTCAAATTCTTATTTTGTTAAAAATAATAGCCTTAAGAAGGTTTAGGGTACGGGTAGAACAAATTCAATAATTATATCCAGGTCTCGACAAAAATATTCGTCTCATTACACTGATCATCTTTTGTTCTAGTCATTGGTACAAATTCTCATTCTGTTACAAGTAGTAGCCAATCAAAGATAAAAATGTAGGGTATTGCATTCTCCCCTTCTTACAAAAAACTTCGTCCTCGAATTTAACTTACACTTGCAATAACTCTGGATACTTTTTCAACATCTTTGCATCCAATTCCCAAGTTATATCTTGCACTAGATGATGAATCGAAACCACTTTTAGAAATGGAGTTTTCTTATTCCGCAATTCTTTTTCAACATACTCCAAGATCTTAATAGGCTTTTCTTCAATAGTCATCTCAATAGGCTCTTCATCCAAAATGTGGGTAGGATCGGTTACATACTTCTGAAGTTATGAGACATGAAACACTTCGCGGATACCTTGAAGCTCTACGGGTAACTCCTATCGATAAGTAACTTTCCCAATCCTCTCGGCAAGAGGGAATGATCCTACGTACCAATGCGCCAACTTCTTCCCTTGTCTATTGATTCCCAATTGTCGTTATGGAGTCAACTTCAAGAATGCATTATCTCTTTCTGTAAATTCCAAATCCCTTCTACGTCGATCCGCATAATTTTCTGTCTATTCTACACTGCCTCCAACTTTATTTTGATAATCTCCACAACCTATCGAACCTTTTCAAGATCGAAAGCATCTTGTTCTCTCAATTTCCATCCTAAACTTTCCCAATACAATGGGGAGTGACATTTCCTTCCATTTAAAGCTTCAAATGGGGCCATTCCAATGGTTGATTGATAATTGTTATTGTATTGCACATGCTAAATTATCAATCCACTTAGTTCTAAAATCCAGAGTGCATGCTGCAACATATTTTCCAAAACCCTATTTACCCATTCAGTCTGTCCATCCGTTTGTAGGTGTGCTACTGTACTGAACTTTAAGGTTGTCCCATATTTCTACTGTAGTTTAGTCCAAAACTTCCAAGTAAATCTTGGATCTTGATCTGACAGAATACTAGAGGGTAATCTATGAAGTCTAATTACTTCCTCCAAATAGATTTTACTTAACATCTCTAAAGAATCCCGTTAGTTGATGCGGAAGAAATGAGTGGACTTATTTGGTTGATCCACCATCACCTATAAAGTATCTCTGTCCTACTGCCATAGGTAATCCTATAACGAAATCCATAGTGATTTCATCCCATTTCCATGTTGGAGTAGGTAATGGCTGTAGTAACCCTCCAGGCTATTGTTGGTCGGCTTTCACTTGCTGACAAATTAAGCATCGAGCTACAAATTCTTAAATATCCTTCTTCATACCAATCCACCAATAGTACCGTTTCAAGTCATAATATATCTTTACGAGTCTTGGATGGATGGTATACTTACTCCGATGTCCCTTCGTTAAAACATCTTATCTCATCACAGATTGTTTCGAAATATAATACCAACCCCGGTAAAAAAAATAAATCCATCATTGTCCTTTCGAAACTCATCATCTCCTTTATTAACTTCCTTTTACATTAACTTTTGCAACTTTTCATCTTTATCTTGCTCTTCCTTCAACTGTTGCATTAACTTTTGCATTAGCAGGTTGAATGGAGATATTGCCCTTCCTTAATTCTTTGTCTACTATAAATGTTTCCAATTCTAGAATTTATAACATCCGAAGAGTTGATAAACTTGCCTTTCTGCTGAGGGCATCTGCCACTATGTTCGCTTTACCAAGATGATACTTAATTAGACATCAGAATTCTTCCAAAATTCCATCCACTGACGTTGTCTCATGTTTAAATATTTTTTGGTAAAAACATACATTAAACTTTTGTGGTCGGTGAAGACCTCAAACTCAGCTCTATACAAATAATGTCTCCACTTCTTAAGAGCAAACACAATAGTCACCAACTCCAGGTGTAAAACCCCAACTAAAACCAATCCTAGAGTAAGGGGGTCAGGATGCATATCATATTTTCTTGCATGTATAAATATATATTTGAATGATTTATATGTGCTTTGGAATTGTGATTTATAGTCTAGAAGGTTTAGTTGTGCTTATTGAGTTGGAAGGGTAAAATAGTAATTTTGCTTCAAGTGAAAATATGGAGATAGCTTGAGGATTAAATAGGAAGAATATTTAGAAGAGAAAATAGGAATAAGAGTTGTTGTAGTTTAGTAGTTAGAGCTTTAGAATTAATCTTTAAGGTCTTGAGTCCAAATCCCACCAATTAAATTTTACCATGATTAAATTTTATTTTATGTAAGGTGGAATATTTTCGGCCCTTGCATGCTATAAGAAGAAGTAAGAATGTTGTCCTAGGAGAGACATGAAGGGAATGTCTTAATCATATTCTTATGTCCTACAATAATTCTTAAGGGATTCATGCCCTTTTGTTCCCTAACTTACCTTCAATTCTTCACCAATTAAGCTTGTTCAATTATCAAAATCCATGTTTTAATTCCAGAAAATTCAGCAAGGTTTATTGATCTTGGAATTTCAAAAATGGCTCTTAGAGGATAGAGTTTTGACTGAAAATAGGGAAGAAGTTAAGGAAGGTTCCCAAGAGAATTAATCTCCATGGTTGAACCTTCAAAGTCCACTCCATAAGTGTTCATCTTCTTTATGGCAGCAATCTGGAAATTTTCCAGCTTCTTAGTCAGTTCAGCTTTCGAAAACTTCAGCCATTTTTCTCACACAAATGCTTCCAGAAAAATAGCCAATTTGTTCAGCCTGAATACTAAAATCCTTTGCCAAAATTCAGACTGCACAAAAGCTGTGCAAACCAGGAAAAGTTCCTGGACAGTTTCGCAGCATGGTAGGCCAAAAACAAAGATGCTTCTTCTACCTTTCAAACCAGTAATTTAACTCTATCTTTCCTCCATAAAGAAGGCTGGAAACCAGCATTAAGGACCCTCCAATACCTCTTCAAACTCACTGCAAGTTGGCTGGAGCATTGCAGAAAAAACTGCACAAAAATTCTAGCAAGCTATTCAGTAATCAAACCAGAAATTCCAGCCTTGCTCCATCTTCAATCCTTATCCGAAAATCACTTCAACTTTCTGTGAAATTAACCTTGGTCAGCCATGAACTGAAATTCATCACCTCCTCCATTGATCTACATGAATGAATACCATAGCTACTCCTTAAATTCCTTCTTCAATTACTCCAATCAAGCTTCCAATTAGAATTCAAAATTTCAGCAAATTGCTCCATGAAAACTTCCATGGAATAAGCTTCAAACAACCAGAAGTTTCCCCACCATTGCACTCAACATTTTAGCCACCCTATAACCACTTCAAACCTCATTCAACTTAGCAAAGCCTTAACAATCCAGTCGGCCATTGAAGCTCCCAAAGAACCTCCATCAATCAAACCACTCTACCATATCTTTATCTTAATTCATTCCATGAATTACTCCTTTTGAAATTCAAAGGATCAAATTTCCCTCTTTCCCTTAATCTGAAAATCCAATCACATGAATTCCTCTAACCATTTGGTCAACACATTTAAACAATTTCATCCAACATTCTCTCTATTCTCTCCATTTTTCCAAGAACACCAAGAACACACACCACCACTCTCCAAGCCTAAGACCACTCCAAACACCTCCAATCCCTTCCCAAAAATTGCAAATCACGTCTACTTACCCTCTAGAGTCAATTTCTATATTTTATAACATCAAACATTGAAAACAAAATTCTGCTATCGGATAAAAAATCAGAATTTTTCTTGAAGATTCAAGAACTCTCTCAAGGTAACCAAGAGTGATTTTGATCATCTTCCTTCCTTCTTTAACATAATATACTGATACTCTCTCTTTCTCGAAATGGTTATTTCAACCATGGCTGTTTTTCTTCTTCTTTCTTGGACGATTCAAGTCTCCTAAGCATGTGGATTCCCTTGAATCTTCATCAAGGTAGTCATCAAACAAGTATGTCCTTTTAATCCTCTCCTTAATTCTAAAATCATGTCTCTTGGATGTTGTTAGAAAAGGATAGAATATGATTGGGGAATTGAGTATGTGTTTGTATGAAGGAGTTGAGATTGGAGCATGTGGATGTTTTTCCATGGTTAAGTTTTTCTTGTAGATCGATGTATGTTTTTCATGTCTTGAGTGAGTTGGATGGTTAAGCATGCTAGATATTTTGTCACCTTTGGTGAATAGGGTTTTATGTTCCTGTATTCTTGTTGAAGCCATATATATGATTATGCTTAGTATAGATTTAGCCATATGCTAGTAGGTATATATTTAAACCTTTATTCATGAATAGAATGGTTTGATAATTGATGTTGGATTTTATGTTCATGATTATTGTAGCAATAGGAGAATTATGATCATAACCTTGATGATCCTAATATATTTTAATTAACCAATTTTATTACATTACTCAAAATTAAAGCTATATTTTCCCTCAACAATTTCGAAAACCCTAGGAAGCCTTGGAGTTGGAGTATTACATGAAATAGTGAATTTTAGCGGAATAAATGATATCTTTTATTAAAAATAATATATGAAAATATTTATATATAATAATATTATTAAATAAATATTTTTATATAAATAATAATAATAGGTAAAATATTAATCTTGTAGGCCATATATTCATAAATACTATTTATTTATTATCTTTTGATCAAAATTTATTAAAATTTACTTATTATTAATTTTATTTATTAACTATTAATTATTAATTAAGAGATTAGTAATAATTTATTATTTATTTTAATAATATCATCTAGGACTTAGGATCCTTCATCAAATAAACCCCTAGTTTATAAATAACAATGATTTATATTTGAACCTATAACTTATTAGTAGTTATTTTACAACCCATAGTTATTTTCACTTATCAAGCTAGACTTCTTTTAGAAAAACCTTTATCATCTAGCCTTAAAGCTTAGGATATTATGGTCATGATTGTAATAAGTTGAACTAGGATTATTTATGGAAGTGAATATAGCTTGAGTTTAACCATATGGCTTGTGTTTACCCCAGGCGGGGTTAGGTTGACTTTGGAAGATCTTTGAATTAGCTCAAGAAATGGATCATGTAAGCTCCTGCATAAAACTTATTTGATGACAAAAGGTTACTATGGCAAGCTAAACGCGAAGTGTGTGGACACTCAATTTTGTAAAGGCAATTAAGGACTATTTCCTTTCTTGTTTCAGTCAAAGAAATTATTTGAAAATCAACAAGCAGTTTTGCTCAAACACCAAACACTTTCTAAAACCAACTTTGACATGAATTTTAGAAACCCTTAACTGCCATTTCCAAATAAAACAATGTTTTATCAGTTTTCTCCCAAGTGGGACAATCAACGTTGAGTACTCAACAAGGGTAGACTAGTAGTACTAGTTTTGAATAGCAAGAGCGAGTCTTCTGGTAGGAGGCCACCTCCAGAAGATGAACTCAACTTGGAGAAGCGATAGTACTACTTAGTCATGCCAGTCCGAGCTAGCAAGTTTTAGTCATATGGACTGTGTGTTTCTAAAGTGGACAACCAGTTTGTTTGGGTGTAGAGAAGGAGGAGTACCTTACTTGGTAGGCTGTACACCTACCTTTTGTTAGTCTGCACAAAGTGTGGCATTCTAACCGTTATATGGTCATGGGGCCCAGCATGTGGTAACCCTTGGCCGCCTATTTGAGTGGTTGTATTTATTGCGCACTTGTATGGTTTGAAAAGAGGAAAACACCACTCTTTATTTTAACCTTATTTATTACTTGCTAGCTCTCTCTCTTATGAAATTTTTACAACCTGCATTCACGGACTGTTTTACCTGAATACTCAAAGCACACATGGGATTATTGAGATTTTTATCTCATCGCCTTTATGCCATGTTTTCAGGTCGATCCTGCTACGGTGATGAGTAGCTAGTTTGTTGCCTGCCTTGAAGATATTGTGTTATTTAGTTTATGTATTATTTTGAGAGATGATTGTAAACAATTTATTTTGGAGTTGTTCTTGAATTTTGGGTTGTAATAAGTTTCAATTTTAAAGTATTGTTTTATTTTCATTGGTGTGACCTAGTTACAAAGACTCATTGTCGTTTGGACGGGGCGACATCCCCGGCCCTTATACCAAGTCATGTGTAGGGTAATTCTCCTCTTGAGGTTTCAATTTCCTAGAGATATAAGCTGTCATCTTCCTTTCTTGTATCAATACTCCTCCCAATCCCTCCTTTGAGGCATCCGTGTACACGACATATGGTTTGTCCATTGTCAATAATGCCAATACAAGAGTAGAGCTTAACCTCTTCTTCAATTCCTGAAAACTTCTCACACTTCTCAGTCCAAACATAAGGAACTTTCGTTTGGGTGAGTCGTGTCAAATGTGAAGCTATCTTAGAGAATCCCTCAATAAATCCTCGATAAAATCAGGCTAATCCCAGAAAACTTCGTATTTCAGTTGAAGTCTCAAGACGTTTCCAATTTTTCACTGCTTCGACTTTTGCGAGATCTACTGTAATCCTGTCTTTAGATATTAATGTCCCAAGAATGCTACATCTTGCAGCTAAAACTCACATTTACTGAATTTTGCATATAATTTGGCCTCTTTTAACTTTCCCAGTAATTTCCAAAGGTACTGTTCGTGCTCTTGAGGATCTTTGGAGCTCACAAAGATATCATCTACGAATATAACCACAAAGTTGTCTATGTAATGCCGAAATGTTCGGTGCATCAAGTCCATAAAAATAGTAGGGGCATTAGTAACACTAAAGGGCATTAGTACAAACACAAAATGCTTATATCAAGTGTTAAATGCAGTTTTCGGTATATCTTCTTCTCGAATCCGACGTTGGTCATATCCTTGCCACAAGCCTAATTTCGAAAAACATCCTACTCCCTGCAACTGGTCAAATAGTTCGTCAACCATGGGCAACGGATATTTATTCTTTTTCGTCACTGCATTCAACCCTTGATAATCTATACACATCCATAATAACCCATCTTTCTTCTGAACAAACAATACATGTACTCCTTATGGTGAAGTACTTGATCGAATGAACCCTTGCTCCATTAATTCTTGTAATTAATTTTTGAGCTCTTATAGTTTTGTAGGTCCTCTGATAGCATTAAATCAATAGAAAACGCTACTTCTCTCTCTGGTGGCAACTCCTTCAACTCTGCTAGAAAAATATCTAAATACTCATACACAACCGGAACATGTTTAGGTTTCTTAACCTCTCATGGCTTATTAATTACGTAAGCTAAGTATCCAGTTCACCCTTTCCTAATCATCTTTCGGGCCTTGAGTCTCGAAAGGAGAATATTACTTTTCCTTCCAGCCTCAGCTACAAATTTCCAATATAACTTTCCCAGGTTAACGAAAATGTACTACCTTATGTCTATAGTTACTTTGAGCATGATGATGAGATAGCCAATACATGCCTAAGATTGCATCATAATCCTCTATGGGAAATATATCAAATCTCCTCCCAATAACTCATCTCCTACCAAGATCTTACAACCTCTATATATTTTCTCACTATTCATTTACATTTCCAATGAGGTACTAATAATCATTTCATATGAAGTTTCTTCCCTTTTAATTCCCATAGAATTAAGAAATGGATTGGCAACAAAGGAATGAGTAGAGTTGGGATCTACCAATACTTTACCATTATGATAAAAAAATATGGAGCATACCTTCCGCCGCTATAGCCTGATTATCTGTCTTCTCTAAAGCAACCACCTGAGCATTTATTGGGCATTTGGTGGGTCCGACTCTAGAGGTAGAAGCTTATCCTGGGTTCTCTCTTCCAAATCCTAACCTCTATCTTTGATTGTTTCCTTTAGGTCGACTCCATCCCCCATCCTTCGAGGGTGAGGGCAATGGAAACTCTTGTACCCTACCTCCCCACAATTAAAGCATCTAAAGGGGGATTATCCTCTAGTCAAGCCTCCCATCCTTTGTATCTTTCCTTTCTTCTACCATCGAGATCCTCCAGATATCTTTTAATTCATGCCCTAAAATCCATTTCAGATTTCTTCACCCACCTATTCAATATCAGCCATTTTTGTCCTGTAAGCTATCTCTACTGCAGCATTGTAATTGATAGGAGCCATACTTGTTAATACTCTTTCTAGCTCTGGCCATAAACTTTTCACAAAACATCTAACCCTGTCTACTTCTGAATAGATTAGGAGTGGGTAATATTTTGACAGTCTAGTGAATTCAGCAACATAATGTCCCAAAGTACGACCTCCTTGTCAAAAAGCTTGAAATTCATCTTCCTTCCTTTCTACTACACAAATGGGAATAAACTCCTTCTTAAATGTAACATTGAAATCCATCCTCCCCCACTCTCATTGATTTATTTCTCTTGCCTACCAATCTTAAGCAGGTCCTTTTAACTGAAATGTAGTATGTTGTACCTTCATTTGCTTTGAATAATTCAGAGTTACAAAAATCCTCTCCATCTGCTCAATCTAATTTTTCGCCTCATGTTCTAAATCAGGTCCCTTGCAATTACGGAAGGTGAAATTTCATAAAGTTCTTAAGAGCTCGATTTGATTCGACTTCACTTTGTTGATATTCCCTACTCATACCCTCATTCACCTTAACATTCCCATTGCCTGTAGTGGCAGTCTCACTCAACCGTTGGATAGTATCAACCATCTTTTGGAATGTTTGGAACATAGGGTGGTCCAAAATTGCAAGGTGAGGACCTTCCGAATGTGGTTTCTCCACCATTGGCTTAGGGTTATTTCGAGTAGTTCGTGATGATCGTCCAAAAGTTCGCTTAGCAGGCATCTGTACAGTTCATATGATTTTACTAATATAACAATATAATATAGCTCAAAAGAAATTGTAAAAATGGGCACAGTGCACATAGCAAAAACATAACATATATTCATTCTCATCTTATCACAAAGTCAGTAAAAAATTTATCTGTCATGTACATGATCATACACATTGGTCGAACTGTATATATCCCACTATATATATCAATATCTCATCCACTTGCTCTTCATCATCGCTATTGGAAATGGGTGGTCCTAAATCAATAGAAACTGTGTAAGACTCTACTGCATCTAACTCCTCATCTCCATCAGCATCTGGGTGCAACCAACCTAGTAGCTCTGAATCTATCTCCATCTCCTCCTCAGGCTCCTCAATCACAGGTACCTCCATCTCAGGTGCTCCTGATCCTCTCCTGTATCAATAACCTCTAAACCCAGTATCTCTTCATCTAATACTCCCAGTACATCCCCACCAAATACCTTTTCATCATCCTCAGGTAATATTGGATCATCGTTGATACTATCCTCTTCATCATCGTCTTGATGGTGCGGCTTAATATCACCATCAATCATGTCAGAATTGCCACCCACTTCCCTATATGGCGACGATGTCCTCTAGGTGGTAAGTGTCCTCTCCACGCTAAGGTCTCACACAAATGGAGTAATGACTGGTACTACCAGATCAAACGAGCTTCTGATGAGATGGGGTGCATGATGATCGCTAGGGCCGAGTCCTGTCAAAAGAAAATATCCTAGCATACCAGCTTCATAGATCATCTTAATCTTTCTAGATTTCTTTAAACCCGAGCTCTCACCTATCTCTTTATTCCTTTCATCACTGCACTTGTCCATTGGGTGCTTGCCCTTATCACTTATATCTACAATACCTACACAATAAAAGAGTTCCATCAATTCCTATGATGATACCATAGTTCTATAAAACTAGGTTCTGATAGCAATTGTAACACCCCTACAAAAATAATAGCGGAAGTATTCAATACCGAGTGTCGCCTGGTCCAGTTACCCAGTCTTTGCCTTCGAAGCCACGTATCATTGCACTGAGACCGTAGCCTATAATACTCAACTTGCACATATTATTGTACTTACACAGTATCCTACCATGTATACCGCCGCACACTGTTACCAATAGTTATACCACAACATACCAAGTGTACCGTAGCACACTCTTGCTACTATAAGTCGGGGGTCCTAATCCTGACGTTAATTATAATCAAGGACTAAGGATACATTCTTAGTATATGGAGAAAGTGATTTGAAAATAAACAGGTATACTGATGCCAGCTTTCAATCTGATAAAGAAGATTTCAAATTACAATCTGGCTACGTGTTTATATTATATGGAGGGGCAATAAGTTGAAAAAGTTCCAAACAAGATACTATTGCCTACTCCACAGCTGAAGCTGAGTACATAGCCGTTTCTGAAGTAGCTAAGGAAATAGTTTTGATTAAGAAGTTCGTTACAGAACTAGGAGTGGTCCCTAGCGTTGTTGCTTCAATATCTTTATATTGCGACAACAAATGATCCATTACACAGCTAAAGAAGCCACGGTCTGACCAATGATCTAAGCACGTACTTTGACATTATCACCTAATTTGGGAGATTATAGATAGATAAGATGTAAATATAGAGAGAGTTCCCAAGAATGATAACATAGCTGACCCACCTACTAAAACACTATCACAAAATAAACATGATAGACATGTTGAGTCATTTGGTAGTAGACACTTGAATGATTTGCTCTAGTACAAATGGGAGTTTGTTAGTGTTATGGCATAGAGGCAATCACACGTATTTTATATATTACACATTTATTTAATAATATAAGGCATTCTTTATTTTTTAGTTTATTTTATTTATATTCTTGTATGAATACAATTGTTAGATAAAGTCCTAAGTGCAACATTATGTTAAGAAAATCATGATAGAGACCATGATGTGAGGTTCCTATTACACTGAATAGTGTCTATGCTTAAATTATCCATAGTCATAGTATTAATGAGATAAGAAATCATTAATGCATTTAAACTAGCGTATGTTATACTTCTTGAGTTGATCTAGTGGTGGTTCTCATATGTGTGAGTATTGCGATACTTAAAGTTAACACGTGGATGCTTGTTACAAAAACAAGTGCATTGGATGACCTAGCTATGAAATAATCAAATAGATAACTATTTAGTGCCAGTGATAAAATCTCATCATAGCAAATGTGCAAGTATTCTTAAACCTGAGATCTTCAAGGTACTTTGTTTTTTAAGCTTTGTGCTTTGATTCCAATCTCTGGAGTCCTGACAAGACCACCTAGGGGATGGATATTGGGTACAATGTGAAGTAAATGAAAGTAGTTGAGAGGATCAATAAAGGATTTACTACTCCTAATAGTAGGGGTGAATATCTCATGGCCACTTGTAGGAACCGCTACTCGAGAAGTCATTAGCCAAGGCGGTTGTGTATTAGAAATAGTTTTAATTGATACAAATGATGAATAGTAGATTTCAGGAAGAAGTACTAAAATATTCAGGCTAGAATTAGTTAATATTCTGGAGGGAGGAGGCACTAATTGTATACACCAAACCGAATGTGTAATAGCCTGCGCTTTTACTTTCGATTGGCTACTACTTGTAATAGGATGAGAGTTTGTATCAATGGTCAGAACAAAAGATGATCAGTATCATGAAGTGAATATTTTGGAATAATAATATTTTGTCATGACCTGGATGTAATTATTAGATTTGTTCTACCTATACCCTAAATCTTTAGAAGGCTATTATTGTTAATAAAATAAGAATTAGAAGGTACGCTGAGAAGAAAAATTGATCAGTGTGACGAAACACACATTTCAATGTAAACTACACTACAAGAAAATAGAGAATTAGTGTGGGAAATTAGCAAGGGAATAATCCCTTGCTAAATTTGCGAGGGATTGGCAAGGGATAATGACAGATTGACTTTTCGTCGCTAATCCCTTGTTGATTAGCGACAAATCAGCGTTAACAAAAAACCCTTTCAAATTAGCGGTAGCTAAAGAAATCCCATTCTAATCCATCTCTAATTTGATAGGGATTAGTGACAGATATTTTATTTTTACTTAATATTTGTTGTAAATTTTTAGCTTTGGATTTGTGACAGTACCCAAGCTAATCCCACGCTAATTTGCGAGGGAATATTGACCGAAATATCCGTCGCAATTCATTGCTGGATTTGTGACAGATTGGAGTTTTATTGGCGAGGGATCTTAAAAATCACTCGCTAATCTATCGCTGATAGTTTCCTTCACAAATCCCTCACTAATTCCTATCGGATTTGCGAGGGATTCCCCATTTTGTGAATTCTCAAATTTTTTCGTCACGATACTTTTGTGTGTGATAAATTCTTTTGTGTAATATCCTTATGAATACTTAATTCTTTATTATTTGTTGAATTATAACCAATGTATTTATATTCAATATATATGTAATTACCATTGGCCAATTACGAAGTATAGATTATAATTAAATGATATGCATACATTATACCTCTATACAAGTTCGTCATGTGTAGTATATATATAATTCAGTTATCACTTTATATGCATATATACTCTCTCTCTCTCTCTCTCTCTCTCTATATATATATATATATATATATTATGCAAATACAAACATACATTTCACTACTACGAGAGTTTACGTGTGCACTCGAAGTTTTATATATTGCATTTTATTACATTTGATTAGCATAATAAATACAATTTTGGGATATGAAAACACATCAATACTAATTAAACTTTTTATATATTAGTAAGCGTAACAGGATTGATGTTAATTAAACCTAATGAAACACCATGATGATTATTTAGAATTGTTCACTGGCAAAATATTTCATGCTTTTAATCCATAGCTACGTAGGAAGTAGCTAAGTGTTGATAGAAACAAATATGTTTTCCCAGTAGAGTATTGAAAAAAGTAAGAAAAATGTCGTATCTATCGCTAATCCATCTCTAAATAGCGACGTATAAAAATAGCGAGGGATTTGAGAGGGATTAGCAAGGGATCTAAAACTTATAACTTTAAAGAAACGCAAAATTTTTTACCGGAATTTGAAATTCAAAAAATTCCTCGCTAATCCCTTTCTAATGCAACGCAATTAGCGAGGGATCAGAAAGGCATTAAAACTCCGTTGAGGTCGACCCTCGCTAATCCGTCACTGAATAGGTCCCTCGCTAATCGCATGCTAATTTGCGAGTGATTCGAGAAGGATTATATTAATTTTCTTTTTTTTTCTGTCGCAAATCCCTTGCTAATAGAGAGGGATTAGTGACGAAAATTTCCCTTGCAAAGCCCAACGACTATATCATCCTTGTTCTGTCTTCCTTTTCGTGGTGTTCTTTCTAATTTTCTCTGTCTTCTCCAGCTAATCCCTCTCAAATCCCTTCCAACCCCGTCGGCAACCTTACCTCCTTATTGCCTAAACTACCACCGAAAGACCTTCTAACCAAAGTTGCAATTCCCTCCCACCATCGAACCACCACCGACCTTCATCAAGCTGTGGACGACTGCTGCCGGCGCCGCTGCATCCGACCTCATCCGCTATCACCGGAGCTTAGGCACCGGACTGGACCACAATTGATCGATGTATCCATCAATTGTTTGTTTTGATTTTTTGGTTCTTAGGTCTGAAAATTTATTTTAGTAGGTTACATCTTCAAGCAGAATTAACCGGTTTAGTTCTTGAAATTAGAAATGTAGGTTAAACTCTTGCTCGAAATGAAAGTTATGAGAGCTCTATTCTAATTAGGTGATCAATTCAATCAGAATTTGATTCACTTCTGCAATATTAGTTTCTTAACATTTTTTTTAATTTTTTTTCCTTTTATTGGATATGTGTTTATTGTGTCACAAAGTTCTTTCATCTGACCTTTCTTATTTTGTCATCATCGTTGAATCTAAGAAACCTGGATAACTTGTTGTGCATGTTCTTTTCATGTCAAGATGTGCAAGCACACGGCAAATTCTGACCAGTGTCTCATTAATTTAGTAGCATGTCTTTTTATGACATCATTCATAATGGCTAAATAATTCACTCTTTCAGGAGATCTTTTATCATCCATGATTTTTTATTTTCATTGGGGTGTTTTTGAAGATTTTGAAGCTCTCATCATGAGGATACTGTATTGTTAAACTTTTCTTAGTACATAATACATTGGGTGAACGAAGCATTGCTAGTGTTTTAGTCATAGGTTCTTTCTTGCACTAAAATTTTAATTAGTTGGTGTATCTTGGACATATGTCTGAGTTGTAATAGTGGGCTACATTTGTAGGTCTCACTGTTTGTTGGCCTTACTCTTTCTAAATATTATTTATTTTGGTAGTTCTTACTGAGCTATCATGATTAGACTTATCTTAGCAAACATTAGAAACATTTGCAGTTTCTCCATCACTTTAGTGTCTAAATCCTCCTCTGACCTTTTTGTGATCTTTGTATCCTTTGTGAGATTAATTAATGATTAACAAATACATTTGCCACTAAAAGAATTTTAGTCATAACATATCAAACTAGTTATCTAGTGACTTTTGGTTGTATAATATGCTAAGTGGTGTTCAAGAAATACAATATTTACTTGTCTTGTCAATGACACAGGCGCATTGAATTTAAGTTCATAACCTTAGTCCATTCTTCCCTTCTTGTTTCAAGCATTATACATTTTCTTTTTATTTTCACAATTTATTTGTTTCAATATTGATGGTTTCAGTATATTTAATTAGAGAAAATTCAAGAAGTATATAGTCTTAGTGGTTTTTATTCTAGTTGTTTTTTGTTACACATATGCACACAGAGATTATGAATCTGGAAGCTATCTGGATTATCTACTGCAGATTCTATAATGTAGAATTTCATGCAATTCACCATGGTGTCTATTCATAAATTGCCACATACACCTAATGGCAGACTGCAAATGTCTTCCATGATATGAACACAAATAACAATGAAAACCTTTCTAGTTCTGGGAGTTTGCAATTTTGTTTTGGACATAGATTTGGAAAGTAAGAGTTGTTCAATTACGTTGTCCAAGCTATAGGACACTAGAGCTATGTAAATCATGGATTGTATATAAATCAACATAGGCGTATAACACCATCTCTTATACTACCTTATAACTTCTTTTGGCAAGAAAAATAAGTGAAGTGAGTTTCAACTTTTGTACCCTCTTAGTTGTGGAAACTATTGATAGATATAAAACAAGTATGGTTTGGTTGTCGTATCTTTACTATTGATAGATATAATTTTTTGGGCATTTATGTCTTTTAGGCTAAAAGAAAATGTCACATTAGCTAAAGTCTTCTTGATTAATTTGAACTAATATGGGAATTTTTCTAAAGTCTTCTTGATTGAATAAATGTTGAGTTATTTTCCATTGTTGAAGGGAAAGGATATGATCTCTACCATGTTCATGTTCTTTAGTTTTTATTAGGAATAATGTATTTATTTCATGAAGGCATAAATAAGTAGGCATAAGAGTGAACTTTTGAGGAATGCATTCATAAGTTGTGATATAGCTAGGAAATAGATAAAAATGATGGAATTAAGGGAAAATAAAACATCATTTGTAACTGAGACTTGATGGATTATTTATTTACAACTTTATTAATTTTCTACGTGTAAAGGTATGACTTTGTCTCTAATCCTTTGTTTTAGCCTCCTTTGACCATTTTGAACTCAAAAGTTCACTGATGGATAATGCCTCTTAATCTCATTCTGTTTACTTAACTGATTAAGATTTCATTCCATCTGATGGCAAGACTATGTTACACTTATAATTTGTTCTATAGCAACCTAATGTTATTGTTACACACAAGTTAGACACACAGTTCTTAATCAGTTTGCCTTGATAGACGAGCTCTTCCTAGGTAAGAAAATACTTGGTAGGCATCTTTGGAATCCCGTAAGTGATGGGTGATCATTCCCCATGGGTAATGGGTGATCACTCCCTATGGGTAATGGGTGATTACCCTCAAATTTAGTGTTGTTGATTAAATGTTTTGAGGTTATTCATGTCTTGTGAATTTTTATAATGAATGTTGCGTGAATTGAGGTGGTTTTGTACTTGAAAAATGTTCAAGTTATAAGGGAAACTCTGTCAATTTATTTTTAGAAATTGAGGTGGCTTAATGCCAAGAAATTCTTAGTGTTTCTTACTTAGTGTATTTTCATATGTTCTTTTCATTATGAAGTTGATCTATGCATGGTGAGGAACATTTTGAATTAAGTTTTGATGGCTGAAGCTAAATAAATTCATTATGGAGACTTTGAGAAAAATTATGTTTGTGTGTTGTTTCTGTAGGATGTTAACTAGCCTATTTGAGAGTATTTTGGTGTGATTTTTTAATTCATTTTATGTGTTTCAGTGTGAAGAAAAAGCAGTAAAAAGAAGGGCAAGAACAAAGTACATAAAGTCCATATAATATAAAATGATAAAAATGAAAATAGAATGAAGGAAATACTGGAAAAGCTAAGTGCATGCTGTTTTGGATCATTGTGGCCTAATGGATGGTTAGGAGCATTATTGGCCCTTGGATCAAAAGAACCCTAGTATAAAAGCTTATTATTATTATTATTATTATTATTATTCTTATTGTTACTATCCTTCTCCAATATCCTAGGGTGTTTCCTAGTTTTAGAAGCAGGGCCTTGAAAAAAACCGTGGAATGTGTTCTTATTCTATTGCTTGAGTTGTGCAAATTTGAGTACATGATGCTTGAATGGGTTAAATAGCTTGACTTATTTGATTTATGTTGTCTATGTTTTTGCTTAAGGGGTATAATAATATTCTTGTACTAAATATGAGCTTGTCTAACTTAACTTTGATGGCCTTAGGATTATTTGGTTTAATACATGAGTTTGTGAAGTTTTGTAAAGGTTGAATGAATAATAAATTTATATTTAAGTTGGAAAGAAGGTTATGCTTTATTGTAGATGAATTTGCTAAGGATAAGTTTGATGAATTTTTTTGTCTTGTTCATAAGCTATTTACTTGGTGTTTAATTCTTGTTTGCTTGAGGACAAGCAAAGCTTAAGTGTTGGAGAATGTGATAGAATCTAATTTTGTCTATATTTTTCTAGTTATTTGAGATTGTTTTTTGATACTTTTGGTTTAATAACTAGTCCTTTCCCTTTCTATTTGATATTTTACTTATGGAAACAGGTCTTGGTACTTTTGTATAGAAATTGGAAGATTTGGAGGTTATTTTACTTCTGATTTAATAACTAGTCAATTCTCCATTATTGATTAATTGTTTTGAGGTTAATTGTGTTTTGTGTGCCATTTACAATGAATGTTGGGTGAATTAAGGTGGCTTTGTGCCTGGAAAACGTTCAAGTTATAGGGAAAACTCTGTCAAAATTTTTTTTAAAGGAATTAGAATACACAACTCGATAGTTGATAGTATTTCTTCGATATCATTTTTCAATCTTTCTTCCATAATTTATAACGAGTATATTAGGGTCCTCGACCTTCTCAATCACTGTCATTCTTAATTTGAATTATACAAGTGTTAATAAGCTACATGGTTATGGCCTAAATGTAGATGGATGATCATAGTTAGATGTACAGAAGACACGTACAGGGGATTAAAGGAATTACATCTGAGTTTGAACAAGGGGTCAAGCGATTCATTATATATTGTTTGTCAACTAGTCCAGTATCAGTTATAAGGTGTCCATGCGGAAAGTGTAAAAATAAAGCGTACCTTTCCCCAGATGAAGTGGAGCTACACTTGTACAGATTTTGGTTTGTTGCTAATTACCGAAGATGGACTAGTCATGGTGAGGGTATTAATCCGTCGCCAAGTGAAATAACCAGTATTTGTACGACTGCCGTCAAGTCAAGCTCTAATAATCTATATCGAGATATGGTGATTGATGCAATTGGACATCAATTTCCAATTGAACCTTCGTCATCGGAGAATGTTGAGGAACAACCTAACCTCGATGCACAGAAATTTTTGTGACATGTTGAGAGCTTCAGAAACTCCTATATGGGATGGATGCAAGAATCACAGTGCGTTATCTGTTGTTTCTCAGCTTTTGAATATTAAATTCGAAAATAACGTGTCGGAGAAATACTTTAATCAGGTGATGCAATTGATGAATGAGGTATTACGAAGTAGTAATAAGCTTCTGGATGACTTCTATCAAACAAAGAAGTTGGTATCTGGTCTAGGGCTACCTGTTCAGAAGATAGATGTCTACCCAAATGGATACATGCTCTACTGGAAGGACGACAGTGTTAGGAGGGACTGCATATTCTGTGAACATGGCAGATATATGGCGAAAACAAAGTTGCAAAGGACAAACAACAGAAAGATGTTCCTTTCAAGAAACTGTATTACTTCCCATTAACACCCAGACTGCAGAGACTGTTTGCATCCTCCACAACAGCGGAGCACGTGAGATGGCATGCAAAGAGTCAATCGGAAGAGGACGTTATGAGCTATCCACGCGATGGTGAAGCATGGAAATACTTCGACCGTAGTCATCCTGAATTTGCAGCTGAACTTCGTAATGTGCGTCTTGGATTATGCACAGATGGATTTTCACTATTTGGAATGTTGGCGAAATAATATTCTTGTTGGCCTGTTATTGTTACTCCATATAATTTACCTCCATCGATGTGCATGGGGGATCCATTTATGTTTTTTTATCGTCATTGTCCCGGGACCTAGGAATCCGAAGCATAAAATTGATGTCTATCTAAAACCTTTGGTAGATGAAATAAGGATGATATAGTTTAGTGGAGTCTCTACATATGAAATTTCAAAGAAATAGAACTTCTATCTATAAGCAGCAAATCTTTGGACAATAAACTTCTTCCCAGCATATGGGATGCTAAATGGTTGGAGCACAGCTGATAGATTAGCATGTCCGTATTGCATGGAGCAGATAAAATCATTTCACTTGCAAAATGGAGGTAAACATTCTTTGTTTGACTGCCACCGGTGCTTCTTACATTTAGATCATCCATACAAAAGAGATGCTAGGTCTTTAGGAAGGATAAAGGTCGTGAGACTACACACCCTGTACAACGCGCTTCTGGAGACGGTATGTGGGATAGAGTGTGCCATTTACCAAAAATAACCGAAACAGCTGTGGAGCTTGGTAGGGATGATGGCAAAGGCATCTACTATAATTAGGCCAAAAGGAGTATCTTTTGGGATTTGCCATATTGGAGAACACACTTAATTCGTCATAACATAGATGTGATGCACAATGAAAAAAATGTGTTGATAAATCTTTAACACAGTCATGAATGTAAAGGGAAAAACAAAGGACAATGTGAAAGCGCAACGTGATCTGTTGGCATATTGTGATAGACCTGAATTACATGTGATTGGTTTGGGTGATGGGAGGACATTAATGCCAAAGGCTAAATACTCTATTACACTTGAACAAAAGTGACTTCTACTTGAGTAGGTTAGAGATTTGCGACTTCCAGATGGATATGCTTCGAATTTAAGCAGGTGTGTTGATTTGAATGAGCTCAAAATGTCGTGTATGAAAAGCCATGACTACTATGTGTTTATGGAAAGGTTGCTTCCAACTGCATTTAAAGAATTACACCCGGTGTCAATTTGGAACGTTTTAACTGAATTCAGTCTCTTTTACCACAACTTATGTTCTCCGAAACTTTCAACAACTCATATGAAATAGTTGGAAGATAATATTGCTTTACTAATTTGTAAATTGGAGAAGATCTTCCCACCTGGCTTCTTTGATGTGATAGAGCACCTTATGGTCCACCTGCCATACGAGGTCAGGGTTGGTTTCCCTGTTCAATATAGATGGATGTATCCATTCGAGCGGTAAAATATTGTGTATTATTATATCTATATGTACATCAATTATGTGAATCAATTCTAACTATAAAAAATGCATTAGGTTCTTATATCGTTTGAAGACCAAAGTTAAAAATAAGGCGAGAGTGGAGGGATCAATTTGCAATGCTTACTTAGTTGAAGACGCATCTACATTCTTCTCCTATTATTTTGAGCCACATTTGCAGACTCGACATACAACTATAGCTTGGAATGATTGGGGCGTTCATAATACAAACTCAAGTGACACTGTGTTGTCTATGTGCACCATTCCAGGGAGGGTTTTGGGAAGTATTCAGAATAGATATCTTACCCCGGATGAATTTAAGGCTACCACAAATTACATATACCTAAACTGTAAAGAAGTTCAACCATACATTACGTAAGTATACCGCTATTTTGCACATTTCTAGATTTTATACGATAATACTTTGAACAAGTATCCTTATGTGTTCATTTTGGTCATTTTAGAAAATTCAAAAATGACTTGCAGTTGTATAAGCCAAGTATAATAGATCTTGAAGTTGATAGGAGAATATAGTCGGAGTTTGCAGGATGGTTTAGGACTTACGTGAGTTGAACACATCCAAAATAAGACTTTAAAATAAATTATATTGACAATGAAGGTGCATTAACACTTTATTTTTTGCTAGGTTCATGATCCACAAAATCAAGTGACTGAACAACACTTAAAAAGCTTTGCTTGGGGACCTTTGAGACAAGTTGTGAAACCCCAGTCAAAACCAACCTTAGAGTAAGGGGGTTGGGATGCATAGCATATTTATTTACATGTTTAAACATATTTTGTATGATTTTATGTGCTTTAGATTTGTGTTTTATAGTCTAGAGGGCTTGATTATGATTATTGAGTGAGAAGGACAAAATGGTAAATTTTTGCTTGAGGTGGAAAAAGGAAGATAGCTTGAGGATTGAATAGGAAAATATTTTAAGAGGGGAAATAAGAATAAGAGTTATTGTGGTTTAGAGGTTGGAGCTTTGGAATTAATTCTTGTGGTTTTGGGTTCAAATTCCATTATAGGAGCTTTAGCTTGGTTAAATTTTATTTTTGCTTGGGAAGTACCATTTTCGGCCTTAGTGGTGTTTGGAGTAGGGTAGAGATGTTGTCATATGAGAGACATGATAGGAGTCTTCAAATCCTACTCTTTTGCTCTAGACAAAATTCCTAAGGGGAATTCATTTCCTCTTGATTCTTAATTTTTCCTATTTCTCAATTCATTAGTTTGTTCATTTTGTTCAAGCCAATTTTATTCTAGAAAAATTCCAGCAATGTGTCGTGGCTTTGAAGATTTAAAATGTCTTAGTAAAAGACATCATATGTGTAACACCCCGCTATCTAGGCCCGTCGGGGCCGGGGATGTCGCCCCATCCAAAGGACAATGGGTCTTTATAACGAGGTCACACAAATAAAATAGCGGAATAAAAATAATAAAAATAATATTTCAACTTAAGATTTATTACAACCCAAGAATAAATCCACGAATTCCCAAAAGGAAACAAATCCATAAATAAAATTATCCACTCTCGTCTCCCCAAAACAATACATAAAATCAAAAGACACATTCTCTTCCAAGGCAGATATTACTAGCTACTCGACCCCACAGCAGGATCCACCTGAAATCATGATAAAAAGGTGATGAGACAGAAATCTCAGTAAGTCCGTGTGTGCTTTGGGTGTTTAGTGAAAACAGTTCGTGGATGCAAAGTGTAAAACCTTTATAAGAGAAATATTGGCAAGCATCAAACATTAGTCAAAAGCAAGAGTGGCGTTTTGGCTTATCTAGCCGTACATAATTTATAAGATCAACCACTTGAAAGAAAGGATTATGGGTTACCACACGTTGGGCCCCATAACCGGTCAAAATGCTGACACTTTGTGCAGAATGACAAAAGGTAGGTGATCGGCCTACCGGGTAAGATACTCCTCCTTCTCTATACCCAAACAACAACCGGGTGTCCATTCCGGCAAAAAACAGTCACTTGACTGAAATAAAACAAACTGCTAGCTCGAACAGCCTGACTAAGTAGTACTGACGTTTCTCTAAGTTGAGCATATCTTCTGAAGGTGGCCTCCTGCCAGAAGACTCACTCTTGTTCTTCAAAACTAGTACTACCAGTCTACCCCCATTGAGTACTCAACGCAACGTATCCCACTTGGGAAAAATGAATAAAACATAGTTCCACTAGAAAAAGGCGATTAAGGTTTTCCAAAGTTTGGGGCAAAACTGGTTTTAGAAAGAGTTTTAGGTTTTGAGTAAAACCGCCCCTTGATCTACAAATAATTTATTTATCTGAAATGAGAATGGAAATAATCCTCAATTGCCTTTACAGAAATGAGTGACCATGCACTCCACATTTGGCTTGCCATAAAAAAATCATTTTTGCATCAAACAGGTTTTATGTAGGAGCTTACCTGATCCTTGCTCACAACAAAGGTCTCCAATAGCTGACCTGACCTGCATAGGGTAAATATAAACCACAATCAAACTCAAGCCAAAGGCTCACTTTCTCAAATAAAACTAACTCAACTTACTACAGTCATATCCCTAGTGTCCCAAGCTTTAAGGTTCAATAATAAATAAAAGGGTTTATAAAATAATTCTAGTTTGATATTAAAATAACTAGAGTTTGGGAAATAGGTACAAAAAGTTGAAGGTTTAAATCTTGCTAAAAATAAATTATGGTATATTTGAAAAAGGGTCCAAGGTAGTATTAGGTAAAATAATGATTTATTAATAATTTAGTTGTTAGAAAATAATTGATAGTTAAAATTTGTTGAAAATAAATTTAATGAGTCTTGCTTGAAAAATAATAAGCAAATCCTTAATGGGTTTCGGTTAAAAGATAATAATTATTTTTTTAGAAATAAATATTTTATTAATTATAATTATTTCCATAAAAGGCTTTAATTGATTTTATCATTTTAAATAATATATATATATATATATATATATATGTATGTATATATATTTTTCAGCAAAAACTATTATTTATTTGACTAGAATATCACTATTTTATATAAAAGACCAAATCCACATTTTCCCATGGTTTTCAAAATTTTACTAGAAAAATCATATTATTAAATATTTTATTAATGAAATAAAGATTAGCTTAGGGACAACTAGATCACGAACATATTTCTATGGCTAACCACAAACACGAACATATACAACCCATCAATTCATCAAATCATCCAAATCATGCATACAAGCATAGATCCCAATTTATCAAAATATGATCTAACCATTACTAGCATAAATATGATCTTGGCTTCAATAGTCCAACACGAACATAAATCCTATTCACCAAAGGTGACATAATCTCTAGCATACTTCATCACAAATACTACCTATGACATGCATCAACCTCAAATCATCATATAATCATCCAAGACAATCTTTCCATGCATAAATCACATCTCCTTCACAATCATACATATATTCATACTTCAATCTCAACATTATATATATACTCATCCCCTCGCCCTCCACCTTCTAACAACATCATCGTAGAGACATGAATCTAGGGTTTAAAAGAAAGGTTGAAGGGACTTACTTGGTTGATGAATGCTTTGAAGGAGTTTAGAGTAGATCTCAACTCCTAGATGTCTAACTTTGTCCATGGGAGATGGCGAAAGCATTCTCAAGGGAAAAAAAGTCATTCGGCCAAGAGAGGGGAGAGAGAGAGAGAGAGAGGGAGAGGGAGAGGGAGAGAGAGAGAGAGAGAGAGAGAGAGAGAGAGAAAGAAATCATTAGTATGTTTATTCGCATAGGTTCTCATTGGAGATCAAGGTTAGACAAGATGAAGTTGCTAGAATAAGTTTACCGTGATGGTGTTCTTGACCTTAATAGAAATTTCTGGTTTTGATCCGAAGTAGCAAGATGTTTGGAGGAGTTCGATGTTAATAATGGTGTTGATGGATTCACAGCAATGTATAGATCAAATCTGGAAGTTTTTGAGTGGATTTGAGATGGTTTGGAGGGGTATTAGGTGTAGAGAATAAGTAGGTGTTCTTGTTGTAGTGTGTGTGTTCTTGATGGTTGCTAAAAATCGCGAGGGATAGAGAGAAGGGAAAGCTACCGAATTTTCTGTGAGGAATAGGGCTGGCTGATTTTCAGTAGGCTTTGGAACGTTGATTCTGTGATTTGGAAGGGAAAAGGAAAGGTTAGTTGTTACAATCTTTGAAGAATATTTTTAGGGAGTGAATTTGGAAAGTAAATATCATAAGAATATCTTGATTGTTTGGACAGCTTTGGAGTCTGCCATGGCTGACTGTTTGAGCAAAATTTTGTGGGATTAATGTTGGCTTATGGAGGCTTATGGTGGCTGAAAGTAAGGTGCACAATGATGAAGAAGAAGTCTGGTCAATTGAGCAAAATATTATGGAAGATTGCTAAATAAGATGGCTGGAATTTTAGAAAGTAATCAAGCTAAATTGTAGGGATTTGTTGGAGAGATTTTCAGACAGCCACTGATGGAATTTTGTGCAGACGTTAGAGGGGATCAATGGAGCTCTGTTGATGGAGGTTTAAGGAAGGTTTTTACAAATTAGGGTTGGTGTTTCGGCTGGAAGAGGAAGAGGAAACAAGCTGGACAAATTTCTGCCTAGAAATTTCGCTGCACGATGATTTTTCTGGCAGATTTTCGTCTGCTACTTCCAGCCATTTTGCAGCGAGCTGGAAGGGGGGTTTCAGGGGCATTCAAGGCTGTTTTCCAGACTTCTTCATGGAGGAAAATCATGGCTAAGGTGCTGCACTAAATCTGGATGAAATCAGCTTGGTTTTGGACCTCCAAAGTAGCGATTTGCCCAGAATTTTTCACTAGTTTTGCACAGCTTTTATGCAGTCCGAAAATGGCAAAAATAATTTATGTTTTAAGCTAATCATAAGGCCATTTTTTTGGCAGCATTTGGAAGGAAATGAGATCTAAGGAGTTCGACATTTGAAGGTACAACAAGCTGGAAAATTTTCAGCTCATGACATGAAGGAAGAGGAACTAATTTGAAGTGAAATTTCAGCAAGCTCACTAGAGATATTTTCCTCATGGAATTCCTCACAACACTTCCATATTTTCAGACCATAGGAAGTCTTTTATCAAGACATTTTGATCCTAAAAGGCCTCAGCACTTTACCAAATTTTCTGGAAAGAAAAAGGCTAGAACACCTTGATCAAACTAATGAGTTGAGCATTGAGAAAAATTAAAGAACAAGGAAGAATGAATTTCCCTTCAAGAATTTCGAGTAGAGTAAAGAGTGAAATGAAAATTCTCCTAAAATGTCTCTCCTAGGACATTAGCACCATTTTGTTCTAGGCTCTTAAGGTCGAAACTAATCCTCCCCAAGAAAAAATAAAATTTAATCTAGCTAAAGCTTCTATGATGGAATTTGAACCCTAGACCTCAATAATCTATTCCAAAGCTCTAACCACTAAACCACAACAACTCTTGTTGCTATTTCTACTAGAAAAATTATTTTCTATTCAATCCATAGGCTATCTCCCTATTTTCACCCCGGGCAAAAATTACCATTTTGCCCCTCTCACACAATACTCACCAACAAGACTTCAAGATAATAAAACTCGAATCCAGAACACATAAAAATTCATATGAGAATTTATTTAACCATGAAAAAAATATGATATGCATCCCAACCCCCTTACTCTAAGGTTGGTTTCGACTGGGGTTTCACATCCTCCCCTCCTTAGAAGAATTTCGTCCCGAAATTCATGCATACATCTATTTCAGATCGAAATACATCCGCTTAACCCACTCTTCTGATTCCCATGCGGCATCCTGCATGCCATGATACTCCCACTGAACCTTGACCATCGGGTACGGGTAATTTCGATCCATCACATTCCCATTAACATGGCCAATCCAATTTGTTATAGCGATGCACAGGATTAGAATAAATCATAATGTCTTCATAATAGCAGGCTTTCTTTCTCTTATTGCTGCATTTGCTTCTAGTACCACCACATTTGGTCTCCGGCATTCACCTGAGATTCCTATCCTCACTTCCTGCGGCTCCACCAATGTCGGCACGACTGGCCGAGCGTGCCAGCATTGTTGGGTTTCCTTGGTTGGTACTTCCAATTTTTGGACAGTTATTCCTCATATGCGAAGGGTCCTTGCAAATATAGCATTTTCGGTTCTCCTTCTTAGACCAGTAATCCTTCATCTCATGCCCCCTCCTGCCACAGTGATGGCAGGTTATTGCATTTGCAGTGGCTCCAGCTAGCGCGGTCCGTGCTTGTTTTCCTTTATTTTCGTGTTGCTGCCCTGTAGGCCTCTTAGGAGTAACACGCTCAGATAAGTTCGATGCTTTGCTATCTGCTCTACCTTTATCCTCTTTCTCAGTACGAGTTGTGGCTTCCACCGCTGCAGCATAAGTTGTTGATGGAAATGGTGCCAATACCCTTCGAAGTTCCTGTCTCAATCCCTTCATGAACTGCCGAGTAATGCTTTGCTCTGAATCTATTAGCCGTTGACAGTACATGGATAAGCGATTGAGTCAAGCAGCATATTGAGTTACTGTCATATTCCCCTGCTTTAAGCTCTGGAACTCGTCTTCTCGCTTAGGGTACCTTTGCTCGGTCAGAGTCTGCAGAATTCCGACCTTCTTACTGCATGCTTGGCCCAATGACACATCAATTGGAACTTTAGACCCCGATCCCATATTCGGACCACTCCCTTCACCCTGGTTGGGTGGTTACATCTGGGCTGTCTTTACTTCCAATACCACTTGATCGGCTCCCGGAACCATTCTGCTTGTTGAAGCTGCACGGCGCTTAGGTGCCATTCTTAACCATACCCAGATGATGAATGTATGCATTTAAGTTTAAAACATTTTGACCATGCATTCACATTCAAGTTTATGTAAAAGAAAATCATATGCAAATATATATATATATATATATAATTTTTTTTTGAAAGAAAATTTGATGTTATTATTTATGGGAAAACCAAACAATAAATAAACTCATGTTTCTCATAAAATAATACTTTCATAAAGAAGGGTTATGACACGCGATACCCTTTTATTTAGCAAAATAATCTAACCCTACAAGCAATATGGTTCTTTGAAAAGAATAAATGAACAAAAGAATGCAAATCCCAAAAGAGAGAGAAAGAGCAAATACTGCTAATCTTCTACACTCTACTCACCGCTAGAGTCAGTAGAGGCATCCGGATCGTCAGAGGCTGGTTCCACAAGCCACCCCACGGAGCTATAGGTTTTCCCACATAATCCCTCGCAAAACACGCACTCTCACTTGGCTGACCTAAATCACCCTCATTGCCCTTCTTAGTTCTCATAGCTACCTCATAAAACTCATTCAAAGCCAATCTAATCGCACCCTTAGGTGCAGGCCTCTCGTCCTCCGAGTCGTACAGGTCAAACAATCCCTCTCTCCTTAACTTAGCATCTATACCCAGTCCATATCGAAGTCCGCTCCTCTTAGGTCCCTCTTCTAGCTTCCCTTTCCTCTTATCTTCCATTCATAAAGCGGGCATCCTAAGTTCTCTTAATGTCGGGGTAAATCCATCCCTCAGCCTATAACCCTCATCGCTGGACTCCTTGCGGTCATAGCAAGTAAAAGTCCTATCAAACTCACCTATCTTTGGGGTCCTTGGAGCCTCCATCGCATCCTCATCCTCCTCTTCTATCCCATCTATCTCTTCCTCACTCTCATCATCACTCTCATCCCCAAACTCATTTGCCTCCCCTTCGCTCAGCCCAACCATCTCCTCATCTCCCCCACTCTCACTAACAAGCTCATCTACCTCACCCTAATCATCCCTATAGTACTCACCTAGGCCCCCATCAACCTCCATCTCTAACTCATCAACCGGGTCATCTAGCATAGGTAGCTCATGCTCCATCTCGCTTCACTCAAAAACCAACCTCCCTCAGGCTCTGTCGCTGAATCAGACGAGGGTGGATCCACTACAGGTAATGGGGTAGGTGGATCCCTGCACCCAGCGGGCTAGTCTCTGATAGCCGATGTAGCTCTCTTGACCTTCCTATAAACAAAACACAAAAATTAGAACCAGGTCAAAATACTTAAGGAATAGAAATTCAGAAAACCAACTGATTGCCTAAGCCATGTCTCTGATACCACTTGTAACACCCCACTACCTAGGCCTGCCGGGGCCGGGGATGTCGCCCCGTCCAAAGGACAAGGGGTCTTTATAACGAGGTCACACAAATAAAATAGCGGAATAAAAATAATAAAAATAATATTTCAACTTAAGATTTATTACAACCCAAGAATAAATCCACGAATTCCCAAAAGGAAACAAATCCATAAATAAAATTATCCACTCTCGTCTCCCCAAAGCAATACATAAAATCAAAAGATACATTCTCTTCCAAGGCAGATATTACTAGCAACTCGACCCCACAGCAGGATCCACCTGAAATCATGATAAAAAGGTGATGAGATAGAAATCTCAGTAAGTCCGTGTGTGATTTGGGTGTTTAGTGAAAACAGTTCATGGATGCAAAGTGTAAAATCTTTATAAGAGAAATATTGGCAAGCATCAAATAATAGTCAAAAGCAAGAGTGGCGTTTTGGCTTATCTAACCGTACATAATTTATAAGATCAACCACTTGAAAGAAAGGATTATGGGTTACCACACGTTGGGCCCCATAACCGGTCAGAATGCCGACACTTTGTGCAGACTGACAAAAGGTAGGTGATCGGCCTACCGGGCAAGATACTTCTCATTCTCTATACCCAAACAACAACCGGGTGTCCATTCCGGCAAAAAAATAGTCACTTGACTGAAATAAAACAAACTGCTAGCTCGGACCGGCCTGACTAAGTAGTACTGACGTTTCTCTAAGTTGAGCATATCTTCTGGAGGTAGCCTTCTGCCAGAAGACTCACTCTTGTTCTTCAAAACTAGTACTACCAGTCTACCCCCATTGAGTACTCAACGCAACGTATCCCACTTGGGAAAAATGAACAAAACATAGTTCCACTAGAAATGGCAATTAAGGTTTTCCAAAGTTTGGGGCAAAACTGGTTTTAGAAAGAGTTTTAAGTTTTGAGTAAAACCACCCCTTGATCTGCAAATAATTTATTTGTTTGAAATGAGAATGGAAATAATCCTGAATTGCCTTTACAGAAATGAGTGACCATGCACTCTACATTTGGCTTGCCATAAAAAAATTATTTTTGCATCAAACAGGTTTTATGCAGGAGCTTACCTGATCCTTACTCACAACAAAGGTCTCCAATAGCTGACCTGGCCCGCATAGGGTAAATACAAACCACAATCAAACTCAAGCCAAATGATCACTTTCTCAAATAAAACTAACTCAACTTACTACAGTCATATCCCTAGTGTCCCAAGCTTTAAGGTTCAATAATAAATAAAAGGGTTTATAAAATAATTCTAGTTTGATATTAAAATAACTAGAGTTTGGGAAATAGGTACAAAAAGTTGAAGGTTTAAATCTTGCTAAAAATAAATTATGGATTATTTGAAAAAGGGTCCAAGGTAGTATTAGGTAAAATAATGATTTGTTAATAATTTAGTTGTTAGAAAATAATTGATAGCTAAAATTTGTTGAAAATAAATTTAATGAGTCTTGCTTGAAAAATAATAAGCAAATCCTTAATGGGTTTTGGTTAAAAGATAATAATTATTTTTTTAAAAATCAATATTTTATTAATTATAATTATTTCCATAAAAGGTTTTAATTGATTTTATCATTTTAAATAATATATATATATATATATATATATATATATCAGCAAAAACTATTATTTATTTGACTAGAATATCACTATTTTATATAAAAGACCAAATCCACATTTTCCCATGGTTTTCAAAATTTTATTAGAAAAATTATATTATTAAATATTTTATTAATGAAATAATGATTAACTTAAGGACAACTAGATCACGAACATATTTCTATGGCTAACCACAAACATGAACATATACAACCCTTCAATTCATCAAATCATCCAAATCATGCATACAAGCATAGATCTCAATTTATCAAAATATGATCTAACCATTACTAGCATAAATATGATCTTGGCTTCAATAGTCCAACACGAACATAAATCCTATTCACCAAAGGTGACATAATCTCTAGCATACTTCATCACAAATACTACCTATGACATGCATCAACCTCAAATCATCATATAATCATCCAAGACAATCTTTCCATGCATAAATCACATCTCCTTCACAATCATACATATATTCATACTTCAATCTCAACAATATATATATACTCATCCCCTCGCCCGCCACCTTCTAACAACATCATCGTAGAGACATGAATCTAGGGTTTAAAAGAAAGGTTGAAGGGACTTACTTGGTTGATGAATGCTTTGAAGGAGTTTAGAGTAGATCTCAACTCCTAGATGTCTAACTTTGTCCATGGGAGATGGCAAAAGCATGCTCATGGGAGAAAAAGTCATTCGACCAAGAGAGAGAGAGAGAGAGAGAGAGAGAAAGAAATCATTAGTATGTTTATTCGCATAGGTTGTCATTAGAGATCAAGGTTAGAGAAGATGAAGTTGCTAGAATAAGTTTACCTTGATAGTGTTCTTGACCTTAACAGAAATTTCTGGTTTTGATCCGAAGTAGCAAGATGTTTGGAGGAGTTTGATGTTAATAATGGTGTTGATGGATTCACAGAAATGTGTAGATCAAATCTGGAAGTTTTTGAGTGGATTTGAGATGGTTTGGAGGGGTATTAGGTGTAGAGAAGAAGTAGGTGTTCTTGGTGTAGTGTGTGTGTTCTTGATGGTTGCTGAAAATCGCGAGGGAAAGACAGAAGGGAAAGCTGCAGAATTTTCTGTGAGGTATAGGGCTGGCCGATTTTCAGTAGGGTTTGGGGAGTTGATTCTGTGATTTGGAAGGGAAAAGGAAAGGTTAGTTGTTACAATCTTTGAAGAATATTTTTAGGGAGTGAATTTGGAAAGTAAATATCCTAAGAATATCTTGATTGTTTGGACAGCTTTGGAGTCAGCCATGGCTGACTGTTTGAGCATAATTTTGGGGTATTAATGTTGGCTTATGGAGGCTTATGGTGGCCGAAAGTAAGGTGCACAATGATGAAGAAGAAGTCTGGTCAATTGAGCAAAATATTATGGAAGATTGCTAAATAAGATGGCTGGAATTTTGAAAAGTAATCAAGCTAAATTGTAGGGATTTGTTGGAGAGATTTTCGGACAGCCACTGATGGAATTTTGTGCAGAAGTTTAAGGGGATCAATAGAGCTCTGTTTATGGAGGTTTAAGAAAGGTTTTGACAGATTAGGGTTGGTGTTTCGGCTGGAAGAGGAAGAGGAAACAAGCTGGACAAATTTCTGCCTAGAAATTTCGCTGCACGGTGATTTTTCTGGCAGATTTTCGTCTGCTACTTCCAGCCATTTTGCAGCGAGCTGGAAGGGGGGTTTTAGGGGTATTCAAGGCTGTTTTCCAGCCTTCTTCATGGAGGAAAAACATGGCTAAGGTGCTGCACTAAATCTGGAAGAAATCAGCTTGGTTTTGGACCTCCAAAATAGCGATTTGCCCAGAATTTTTCACTAGTTTTGCACAGCTTTTATGCAGTCCGAAAATGGCAGAAATAATTTACGTTTTAAGCTGATCTCAAGGCGATTTTTCTGGCAGCATTTGGAAGGAAATGAGAGCTAAGGAGTTCGTCATTTGAAGGTACATCAAGCTGGAAAAATTTCAGCTCATGCCATGAAGTAAGAGGAACTAATTTGAAGTGAAATTTCAGCAAGCTCACTAGAGATATTTTCCTCATGGAATTCCTCACAACTCTTCTATATTTTTAGACCATAGGAAGTCTTTTATCAAGACATTTTGATCCTAAAAGGCCTCAGCACTTTACTGAATTTTCTGGAAAGAAAAAGGCTAGAACTCTTTGATCAAACTAATGAGTTGAGCATTGAGAAAAATTAAAGAACAAGGAAGAATGAATTTCCCTTCAAGAATTTCGACTAAAGTAAAGAGTGAAATGAGAATTCTCCTAACATGTCTCTCCTAGGACATTATCACCACCTTGTTCTAGGCTCTTAAGGCCGAAACTAATCCTCCCCAAGCAAAAATAAAATTTAATCTAGCTAAAGCTTCTATGATGGAATTTGAACCCTAGACCTCAATAATCTATTCCAAAGCTCTAACCACTAAACCACAACAACTCTTGTTGCTATTTCTACTAGAAAAAAATTATTTTCTATTCAATCCATAGGCTATCTCCCTATTTTCACCTCGGGCAAAAATTATCATTTTGCCCCTCTCACACAATACTCACCAACAAGACTTCAAGACAATAAAACTCGAATCCAGAACACATAAAAATTCATATGAGAATATATTTAACCATGAAATAAAATATGATATGCATCCCAACCCCCTTAGTCTAAGGTTGGTTTCGACTGGGGTTTAATAATATGGACCGAAATAAGGGAAGAGGGGAAACAATTTCAAGTGAATTAAATTCCTTAGTGAACTTTCTAAAAATTCACTCTAGCTAGGTTCATTTTCCTTCATGCTTAGAACTGAAATTTTTCCAGCTTTGTGTGCCTTTAAGGTGACGAAATTCTTAACCATTATTCCCTCCTAAATGCTTCCAGAAAATGGCCATTTTGATCAGCTTGAAATCTGAATTTTCCTGGCCATTTTCGGACTGCACAAATACTGTGCAAAACCAGAAAATTTTCTGGGCAGATTCGCAGCTTTGGAGGTCCGAAACCAAGCTGTTTTCTTCCAGTTTTTGTTCAGCACCTTAGCCATGTTTTTCCCCCATGAAGTAGGCTGGAAACCAGCCTAGAATGCTCCAGAAATTCCCCTTCAAAGCCTCTGCAAATCTCCTGGAAAAGGGCAGCCGAAAACTGCCCAGGAAATTCCAGCCTTGCGAAAATGCTGTGCAGAATTTTGTCCAGCTTTGTTTCCTAATTCAACCCTAGCCGAAACTCCATCATTTTTCTGCACAAATCACCCTTAAACCTCCATTAACTGAACTCCATTGTCCTCCCTATGTTCTGCATGAAAATCCAGCCATGGCTGCCAAAAAGATTTCCAAAAAAATTCTACAATCATGCCTTGATTTGGATACCAAAATTCCAGCCACCATAATTTAACAACTTTCCATAATATATACCTCAAACAACCAGACCTTCCCTTCACCATTAGACTCCTTAATTTCAGCCACCATTATCCTCCTTCAACCAACTTTCATCCAGCCAAAATTCTGCACAAGCAGTCGGCCATGGCAGATTTCCAAGAGCTCTTCCATAATCAAAGATATTCTTGAATATTTAGTTTCCAATTTTGCTTCATAAAAATATTCTTCAAGGATTCCAACAACTAGCCTTTACTTTTCCCTTCCAAACCAGAAAAACCATCTACCTAAACCCTACAGAAAATCGGCAACCCTAATCCTCACAGCAATGAATAGGTGAAATCTGGAATGTTTAGAGGTAGTTTGAAGTGATTTGGAGAGGTATTAGGTGAAAGGAAGGAGTAGGTGTTTTTGGTGTACTATATGTTCTTGAAGGTTGAAGAGAGTAGAGAGTATCCAAAATCCAACTTGCACTTTTGGATAAAAAATCAGAAATTTTGTGAAAGCTTAAGAACACCTTCAAGGTAGGATTATTCAATTAACTTCATCTTCGCTAATCTTCAATCTTTAATGAACATATATGTGTTTAAGCATGCTAATGAGCTTTCTTCTTCTCTTTTCTCTCTCTCTCTCTCTCTCTCTCTCTCTCTCTCTTAGCCGAACTACTCACCTTCTTAGCCGAATGGTTTCTTCTCCATGGCCATTCTTCCTTCATCTCCTTTGGACGGATTTAGGCATCTAGGGCTTGAGATTCATTCGAAACTACTTCAAGGAATTTATCAATCAAGTAAGCCGTTTTAACCCTTCTTTTAAATTCTAGATTCATGTCTCTAGGATGATGTTGATAGAAGATGGATTGCGGATAAGGTTTGAGTATATATTGTTGAGGATGAAGCATGAATGTATGTATGAATATGAAGGAGATGGGATTTATGCATGGATGGATTATCTTGGTTGATTGTATGATGATTTGAGGTTTAATGCATGTCTCCATGTCATAGGTAGTATTTGTGATGAAGTATGCTGGAGATTATGTCACATTCGGTGAATAGGATTTATATTCATATTGGATTATTGAAGCCATGATTATATTTATGCTAGTAGGGGTTAGATCATGTCTTGATAAATTTAGATCTATGCTTATATGTATGATTTGGATGAATTGAAGGATTGTATATGTTCATGTTTGTGGTTAGCCATAGAAATATGATCATGTCCTAGTTGTCCCTAAGCTAATTTTTATTTCATGAGTACAATATTTTATAATATGATTTTACTAGTAATTTCCAAAAAAACCCTAGGAGGGGTAAATTTCGATTATTATATATAATAAGGATATTTTAGTCAAATAAATAATAGCTTTTGCTAGAAAAATAAAATATATAGATATATATATATATATATATATAATGATAGTATCAAATAAAGCCTTTTATGAAAATAATAATAATAAGTAAAATATTTACTATTAAAATTTAATTATTATCTTTTAACCAAAACCTACTAAAATTTATTTAGTATCTTTCAATAAAGACTCATTAAAATTTATTTTCAACTAATTTTAATTATCAATTATTTTGTAGCAATTAATTATTAATAAATTATTATTTTACCTAGTCCCACCTAGGACTTTTCATCAAATAAACTCTAAATTATTTTAGCAAGATTTAAACCTTCAACTTATTAGTACCTATTTCCCAAAACTCTAATTATTTCTAATATCAAAATTAGCATTGGCTTATAAACCTTTTTATTTATTATTTCGCCTTAAAGCTTGGGACACTAGGATCTTGGTTGTAGTAGTGAGTTGAGTTAGTTTATTTGTGAAAGTGGATTTTGGCTTGAGTTTGATTGCAGTTTGTATTTACCCCATGCAGGGTTAGGTCAGCTGTTGGAGACCTTTGTTGTTAGCAAGGATCAGGTAAGTTCCTGCATGAAACCTGTTTGATGAAAAATGGTTTTTTTTATGGCAAGCCAAATGTAGAGTGCATGGTCAATCATTTCTGTAAAGGCAATTGAGGATTATTTCCGTTCTCATTTTAGATAAATAAATTATTTGTAAATCAAGGGGCGGTTTTACTCAAAACCTAAAATTCTTTCTAAAACCAGTTTTGCCCCAAACTTTGGGAAACCTTAATTGGTGGAACTATGATTTGTTCATTTTTCCCAAGTAAGATACGTTATATTGAGTACTCAATAAGGGTAGGCTAGTAGTACTAGTTTTGAAGAGCAAGAGTGAGTCTTCTGGCAGGAGGCCAGCTCCAGAAGATAAGCTCAACTTAGAGAAATGTCAGTACTACTTAGTCATGCCGGTCTGAGCCAGCAGTGTTCTTTTCAGTCAAGTGACTGTGTTTTGCCGGAATAGACACCCGGTTGTTGTTTGGGTATAGAGAAGGAGGAGTATTTTTCCTAATAGGCCGATCACCTACTTTTGTCAGTCTGCACAAAGTGTGGTATTCTGACCGGTGGTATGCACAAAGTGTGGCATGTTGACCATCCGGTTATGGGGCCCAATGTGTGGTAACCCGTAATCCTTTCTTTCGAGTGGTTGATTTTATAAATTATGTATGGCTAGAAATGCCAAAACAACACTGTTATTTTTGACTGATGTTTATTGCTTGCCAGTGAACTCTTATAAAGAATTTTATACTTTGCATTCACGAACTGTTTTCACTGAACACCCAAAGCACACACGGACTTACTGAGATTTCTGTCTCACCGCCATTTTACCATGATTTCAGGTCGATCCTGCTGTGGGGATGAATAACTAGTGTTATCTGCCTTGGAAGAGAATGTTGTCTTGTATTTTTATGTATTGCTTTGAGGAGTTGAGAGTGGATGATTTTATTTATGGATTTGTTTTTCTTTTGGGAATTCTTGGATTTATTCTGGGGTTGTAATAAATTTTAAATTAAATTATTTTTTTATTCCGCCATTTTATTCGTGTGACCTAGTTATAAAGACCCATTGTCCTTTGGACGGGGCGACATCCTCGGCCCCTGGCGGGCCTAGGTAGCGGGGTGTTACACAAGTGAAATACTTCCATGGCTATTTCATAAATGGTTTTAGGTTCTATACACATGATCGGTCATTCGAAAAAAAAAAAACAATTAACAGCAGAGTTTGTGTTAAAGGCGACGGAGATAGTGCCAATAATTATTGTGTAGTGTTGAAGGAAATTGTCGAACTTCAGTTCCCTAGGACTCCTTGTTTAAAAGTTGTCCTATTCAAGTATGATTAGTTTGATCCAACGCTAAATCGGGGGGTTAAAATTCATCCTCACTACAAACTTGTTGACATCAACTGCAAGAGGAATTACCCAAAATATGACCCCCTTTGTCTTAGCTCAACAAGCAACTCAAGTGTATTTCCTATCCTATCCGGGGAGCAAAAGACCAAAATCTGATTGGGTAGCTGTTTGTAAAATGAAAGCTCGATATGTCATTGATGAACCCATTGTCGAGGCACCATATCAGAAGGAAGTAGATGATACGCAGGCAATCAATGTATGTGTTGAGGATGACAACTTTAGAATATTAGCAGATGAGTCCGGTATTGGAGACCTAATCGATTTAATGGATTCGAGTTTAATAATGGAGGAAGCATAACCGAACAATGAAAATGATGACAATGAAGAAGAATGGGAGACAAGATCCTCTACAGACGATGATGTGGAAGGCTACTCATCCGATGATGACAGAAGTCCATAGACTAGGTCCAAGTTTAACTAATGTATAGATATAATTATTAGTTCTGCTATCATTACATTACAAGCGTTTCACTTTGCTTTATAATTTTAAATATAGTTTTTTTTCTTCTCCCAAAATATGACCATTTTTATGTATTTAAATAATTCCACATACATATGGCTTTTGATGCCTCACCCAACAATCGGTCAGCGACTCGTGAGTCATCGAGGGCGGATGAGACACCGTCCCCTAGCATCGCGACACGTATACCTGCTCCATAGCCATTGCCTCAAGATGAGGCCCGATCAGAGCAGGTCCCTACCCCGATCCCAGGTTCTTTGGGATCCACAGTTGGCGCTCCACCTACTGATGATACCCGGCTGTTGATTGAGCCAGTTGGTGACTCGTAAGTCGACTATATAATTACTTATTATACACTTTTCATAATTTTCAAAATTATAACTTTGTCTAATATTACAAAATCTATTTTCTTAGAATAGGTTCACATATTCGTTTCGATGTGTCAGGGGGATTGTTGAGATTTTTTGCGACACTACACTGGAGCCTATGCTACCTTCTCATAGGTTCCGATTGATGTTCGAAACATGTGGTTCGATCTTTAGAGTGTGAGTTTGATTTGTAATTATTACTTGTAGTATTTTTATCATTTTTAATATGTTTTCTTATTTATAATTACTTGTAACGATTACTTTGATTTTGCAGTCCTTTTTCTGTTGGTGCCTCGAACATGCCACACAGATCTAGGCTAATTGGGAGAAGAAGTGTAAGGCAAGACTTTTGGACATATTGTCTAAAGCTCGGAAGAAGCATGGGGGTAGCTGCCCCGAGTGGATTTCCCCAGACTATTGGGCTATTTTATCAGAGCATTGGGGGTCCGATAGGTGGCAGCATATCTCTTTCGCTACTAAGCAGAACAGATCCACTGGTGAGGTGTCCCACACAAGAGGATCCAATTCTTTTACTGAGCATGAGGAGCGGATGCTAAGTATAAAATTTTTTACTGTTCGATATATCCGGTATTTCACACTTACTCCATCATAAAAACTAATATCTAGTCGTTTCTTGTTACAATGATAGCAAAGACAGTTAGGTCCTGACTTCAGCTACATCAACCTCTTCAGATGCACCCACATGTTCCAGGACAGGACAAGGAAGGGCCAATATGTCAATGATCGATCACGCCATACGCTAGTAAGAATACACAATCTTATACATTTTTAAGTTTAATACTATTTATATTTTGATCGCTAATTTTAAATATTTTATGCGTGTTTCCTTACCCCAAATTCGACAGGATACTGTCACTGCTATTATTGAGCGTCATGTATAGTCGGGTTCCCAGACTGATTCTACGAGCACGGTTGCACCAAGTAGGGTGCCTGACGAGAAGACGCTGTTCGTCGAGGTGGATGACAGAGCGTGCAAGAAGGGACGAGTATACGGATTAGGCTCCGAGTCTTCGAGGGTGAGATGGAGGTTACAACAATCTGCTTCATCTAAGTCATCGACTTCTTCTACCTCGTTGGATGTGAGCCAGTAGCAGAGAGAGTTACACACCGAGAGGAAGAGACAGGAGAGGGTTGAGCATCAGGTACAGGTATATCGGAGCCACAGCCAGAGCCTAACTGAGTACTTGACGTTTGTGTCTCAGAATTTGAATCTACCTCTACCACCCCGATGCCAGCTGTTCAGGAGGATGATGCTGAGGATAAGGAGGACTTCATTATCAGTCCTCCAGATTCACATCCAGACCATCAGCCAGGCCCTTCAGATCCACCCCCACCCCCTCCGTAGGCTCCAACATCCACACTGATTCCTGCTTCGTAGTTAGGATATATACACTATATTTTTATGTATTATTCTTATGTTTTTATTATTATATTTATTTAGGACATTTAGATAATATTTTTATGTATTATTCACATTTGTCATTATTATATCTATTAATTATACTATTTGGCGGTTTTTTTTAATTTAATTAAATTTTGCATAATTTTGATAGATGAATTTTCTTCAAATACAGGGCATTTTTTAAAATATTTTTAATAAATATTTTAAAATTATATAATACTAGCGAGGGATTAGAGAGGGAATAGAAGGAAATTAACTTCAACCGGTAATCCCTCGCTAAAAGCCACGTTTTTCCATCACTAATCGCACGCTATTAGCCAGGGATTAGAAACGGATTAAACTATCCATCGCTAATCCCAACTAATTTGCATGGGATTAGCGACAGAAATATTTAAGCCATTTATTTAAAATGAAATTCCGTAGCTAATCCCTCGCAAAATCGCTTGGGATTAGTGACGGATAATTTAAACCGTTAACTTAAAAAGAAAAACTCCGTAGCTAATCCCTCACAAATTTGCTTGGGATTAGCAACAGATAAATTAAACCATCAATTTAAAAAGAAATATTCCGTAGCTATTCCATCGCAAATTAGCGAGGGATTGGCGACGGAAAATTCTCACCATTTTACTTTTATTAATTAGTAAAAATATCTGTCACTGATCCCTTTCTAAATAGAAAGGGATCAGCGATGGAATGAAAAAATCCCTTGCAGATCCGTTTAAAAAATCATTGCTGAAGTCGTTGATTGCTAAAAAATTCCCTTACAAATCCGTCGCTATTTGCGACGAAATTTTTAATCCGTCACAAAATTTTGCCTTTGCGATGAAGAAATTAGCGGGGGAACATTCCTGCGCTAATCCGTCACTAATTTGATTTGGCGACGGATTAGTGACGGAAGAGTCCCTCGCTAATTCTCTATTTTCTGGTAGTATTATGTTATTCGGGTTTTCGGGGATATTTTCATTATTCTGACTGCACCCGCGACTTTAACCACGAAGTTGACAAACTAAGAGCAATTGAAGAATTCAATTATAAGCAAAGGATTCAGTGGAATTTTTGGAGTTGAATGGTAAAGTAAAATATTTTTCCATTTCGGAGCCGATTTTGGTTATTTTTGAGGAAAAAAAATAGAAAATTGTGGTAAAGAATGGTGCGTGTAGCATTTTGTGATTGGTAGACCATGAACATATGTCATTTTAAGAGAGGTTGCATGAAGAATTCATGCAAGATGCATGAAATTAAAGAATTACAAAATAAGGAATGATGTGTATTTTTGTGATTGGAACACATCATTTTTGGGCCTTTTAACTAAGGTCTTGTGAAATGTGATTGGCCAATACTTGGACCATAAGAAGGTGGTTGAATGGCTAAAAATTGGCCAAGAAAATCGGCAGCCATATCGGCAGCCTGAACTTCGGAAGCCATGAAGAAATAAAAACAAGAGAAAAAGAAATTAAGCAAGAGAGAGAGAAAATGTGCCAGTGTATGTTCATGGTGTGGTGTGTGAGTCCTTGAGTTGAGTAAATCACACCAAGGAACCTTATATACAAGGTAAAATCTCACCTTGCTATAATTAAAGTTGCCATTGGGTGAATGCTGAACATTTTGATATCAATTTTAATATTAAAACATGATTTTCATATCTTAATTTTGGATCAAAAGTTAGGGTTTATAAACTTTGTTGATGAACTCTCTATAGGTGTCTATGTATGTCAGCGGCCTAGAAGCTTCATGGATATTATTTTGTGTGAGGAAGAACTTAATATTCATGGCAGTTTGAAGGATCACTTTTGGTTGTTGAGATGGTGACCAAAGTAGAATGAAAATGGAAGTTTCTTGGTTGGAAAAATGAATTATACTAGCTTTTGATTAGAATATGTGAATTTACGTTAAACAAGAATAATTCTTGTGAGTTATTTAAATCTGAAAATTACAGATCCAATGATGATTTGAAGGAAAATAGAATGAATTAATGTTCTCAAGGTGTTAAAGGCTAAAGGAAAACAAATGATAGCATGAATAGCAGAATTGGAGCAAAACTACTGGCATTCTTTTGCCTTGTCTTATGTCACATGGACTAGAACTCTAAAAAAGGCCAACAAAAAATTAAAGTTAAGAGTCTTACCGTTATTTTGGTATATCACAGAGCCAAATCAGAGTTGTGGATTGAATATTGAGTGCAAAACAAAATCATGTGTCAAGTAGTGAAATTCTATAAAATTAGTTCGAAAATGGATGAACTTAAGGATGATTAATTGTGTGATTTTGGATGAAACGAATTAGAAATATGGATTTAATCCCTTGTATATGAAGGGAGGAAGGATATGGGAAAAGAAAATGAAAGAGTTGACCAATCAACGAAAAAATGATGTGAACGAAAATTAAAGTTTTCCTTAACCGTTGGCCCAGTCGGCTAACCGTCGGCTAAACATCTGTTAGACGTCGCCTACCCATTGGGCACGTCAGCTACTTTCCGACCAAACATGAATTAACTTAAAAACAGTGTTTGGCATTGGTTTATCAGTAATCATCCAATAATATGTTGAAAACGAAGGAAACGGTGGTTAAACGACCATAAACGGGAAAAGTTTAACTAGGACACGTGGTGAGTCCCTTTCATTTCTAAAACCTTTTGAAAGCTAGTGTGCTTCACTTTTCCATGAAATGCTATGCTTTATACTGTTTTTGAAATCCCTGTATATATTTAAGGTTATCTGAGAAAAATTTATTCTTATGCCACTTTGGGCTCAAATGAACTTCATATTTGGCTTGGAAACCATAATGGATTATTTAAGAATGAATTTTGTGAATTTAGTCCTTTTTCGATTTAACACTTGGGATTTTTGAAAAATGGAAATTCTTGGAATCAAGACTTTATAAATTGACTAGAATGCCCTTATTGGAACATTTTATGGAAATATATTTGGAAACATTGAATTTAATACTCTTTTAGGATTAGAATTCTGGATTTCTTGAAATGAATTCCTTTTAAAATCGGGTATTTTGAAAATGATTCAAATGTCCTTATTGGAATGTTTTATGGAATCCTTTGGGATCAAATATTCGATAAACGATTGAAATATCCTTATTGGAACTTTTGTGAACACATTTCAAATCGGGTAATGGTAAAATGACCCAAATGCCCTCGATAAGTATTTTGGAATCAGGTATGGGTAAAATGACCCGAATACCCTGGGAAATGACTTTTGTGATTGAGTACGGGAAAAATGACCCGAATACTCTTTCGAACTTATTTTGATATATGAAAAGAACTCTTTACCCTGTTTCGACATGGTTTTGGAAAATGATCTCTCGATATGAGATTAACTTTTGGAAAACGATATTTTGATCCAAAAAATTACTTTATTAGCCTGATGTGCCTATGGAATAAATTGATTGGCACTGTAGAGCCTATGGAATTTATTATAAAACTTTCGAGTCAGTGAGATCAGTTTCTAAAAAATGATATTTTGCTCCAAAAATGTTTGTTTTGAAAATCCTAAAGGAACAAATAACCCTCTAGACAGATTAGTTAGGAAGGGTTGGTATTGGTAACGTTGTGTACTCAGCAAGGACTTTGATCTTTGTACTAGCTCATGTTAGAGATAGACAACCCCAAGTAACCTAGCTAGTTCTGGGAATTGTCTGCGAGTGCTTCTTATTTTTAAGTCATTCATTGGATACTGGGCAGAGACACTTGGTGCATTTGACTCCTTGCCGCCTCGATAGTGTTTAACGTTAGGATTGGTACCCATATCTTATGGTGGCAAGAGTGTGCAACAATACACTTGGTATACCTATTATTGATGCTTAGCAGTATGCTACAAAGTATTTGGCATGCTGCGGTAAACCAATTGTTTACTCTCAGCTGTACGCTACAGTGTACTTATTTTCAGTGACTAATGATTGGGTGCTCTAGGCTACGGTCTAAGTAGAATAATACGTGGCGCTGAAGGTAAAGATTGCTAGCTTTGCATATAGGCCCACCTTTTGTTGGAGAAGTGCTTATGATTTGGAAATCGGGGCAATGATTTAAAATTGAAATGCAGTTTTTCAAAAATGATTAAATTTTGACTAAACTCTTCTTTAGAGAGTTTTCAAATTATTTTCAGTGAACAAATAAAATGCTTTCCCTAGAAGGGTGTTAAGTACTTTGTCTTTTTAATAAAGCACTAGCACACACGAGACTCACTGGGTGATTTTTCACTCATACATGTCTTTTATCTTACCCCTTTTTGTAGGATCTGGAGTTGAGCAGACCAATGGATACTACAATTGATGAGACTCTGCTTCATCATGGATGTCAAGATCAAGGAGGGGGAAGCGTGACCATGCATGAACAAGGACCAATGACAAGATCTAGGTCCAAGAAGCTTCAAGATAAGTTTTAATTGCTCATAAAACCAGGCTTAACAATGGAAGAGGGTTGGAAGGTTGAGGAAGCAAGCCAAGAGCTCATTTTGATGACTATCTAAGAACAACTCCAAGAAGAACTCAAGCCGGCAATAAACATAGATGAAACTTGACCAATGTTGGCCTTCCAGTAGGTATCCAGCGCTAGCTCCAAGCATCAGACCGGCACCAGCTTCAACCAGTACCAACGGCAGCCCAAAGCAATGCACAACTGGCGTCGGCTTAAGTGCCCTAGCCGGTGCCGGCTTCGTCCTGGGTAGCCGACGGTTGCCCCATGTTTTTTATATTTTCTCCGATTATCTCCAATTTTAAGTGTTTGTAAAGAATTATTAAGACCCTAAATTGTACTAGAACCTCAGGGACTTCTTAGCTAGGGTTAGGGTAGTATAAATTGAACCTTTAGTGCTTTGACAACACAATTCACATTTTTATTCAAATTTGAAGAGAGAGTCTTAAGAGGCCCTAGCCTCCTTGTTCATCTTGTTCAAGACCATGCTTAAGGGTTAGTCCTTTTTATGAATGTGCCTATAAAATTTTTTGGATAATCTAATGTGGTTTCTTGAATAGGTCTTACTTAATTTGCTCTTCTAAGGTTTGTTTGAATTCCATTACTTGGGTGCCTATTTTCTCTATTCTATTTATTCTTGTTTACCTTTGTTGCTTCAAGAATATTGGGGTGAGATTATAGTAGAACTATCTACTATTCTTGAGCGTCTTTGAAGCTTAGTTCTTTAAGGGTTTGATAGAGGGTAGATTGTTAGTTTCATTTTCTCCTTTTTATCTCAAGAAATTCTCTGATTTGGCCCCTAGGGTTGAATGGAACTCATAACCAACTAAACCACCCACAATACCAAGAAAAAGCCCACTCAAGATCATATCAACAATGACAGCAGTCTAAGCCCAGACATTCCCCTTTTGATAATGTACCTTGTTACTGATGTAGAATGGAAATTTTCGTGTATGAGATTCTTTGTTTTATATATTTGTGTGACCATCAGCATGGGAAGTTTGTATAGATCTGTACCTTGCATATTCTGTTAGTTCTTTATTATACAAACCCCTGGTCTTAGTAACTGGACGGGTGACATCCGATTTGATATGCTTCTACTGTTTTTTTAAGTAGCGGTGTTACAATTGGTATCAGAGCCTCGTTTATAAAACTGTGGTATCGTCATAGGGATTGACAGAACTCTTTCATTGTGGAGGTATAATGAATAGGAGTGATAAGGACGTGCACACAATGGATGGGTTTAGTGATGAAGGGGAGAAAGAGATAGATAAGCATTCAGGTCTGAAGTGATCTAGGAAGATTAGGTCGATCTACCAAGTTGGTGTGCCAGAACATTTCACTTTGACATGATCTGGCCTTGGCAACCGTAATACACCATGTCTCACTGGGAATGCATTGGACCCTGTAGTACCTGATATTACCCTAATTGCATGAGACCTTAGTGTGGAGAGGACACCTACTCTTGAGAGGACAATCATCACCACATAGTCAGATAGAGAAGGTAGGTGGCTATTTTGACGAGGTTGATGGCAATATTGAGTCATGCCATCAGGATAATGATAAGGAGGACAGTATCTCTGATGGTGTAGTGTTGTCTAATAATGATAAGAAGATATTTAGCGTGGATATTTCGAGAGCATTAGAAGAAGAGATGCCAGGATTAGAGGCTGCTGAGATAGAAGGGGATCAGAGGGTACCCAAGATAGAGGTACCTGTGGTGGAGGAGTTTGAGGAGGAATTAGAGATTGACCCAGAAATACTAGCCGGGTTTCAACCTGCTATAAATGGAGATGAGGGATTTAATGCAGCCAAATCCTACATGTTTCTATTGATTCAGGACCTCCCATTTCAGATAGTAATGATGATGAGCAGGAGGATAAGATGTAGATATATGTAGTAAGATATGTACAGTTTAGCTAGTGTACATAACTGTGTGCCCGGCACATAAATTTTGTATTGGCTTTGTGATAGATGAGAATTAATATATGTTATGTTTTGGCTATGTACACTAAAGCCCCTTTTATGTCTACTCTTGAGTTTTGTTATATCGTTTTGCAAGAAAAACCATTTGAACTGTACATATGCCTCCTAAATGAACTTCTGTACGATCATTGTGAACTACTGAAAATAACACTAAGCTAGCGGTGGAAGAACAACGTGTCGGAGGTTCCCATCTTGTAACATGGGACCATCCTATGTTCTAAAATTTCTAGAAAATAGTTGATATAATTCAATAGTTTACTGAGACTATCACTAAAGTCAATTGGAATGCTGGAATAATTGAGAATATAAGTAGGATAAATCGAAGTGGATTTCATAGTAAGAGTAAAAAAAGATCTGAAGGACCCCGATGATAGAAGAAAGGAAAGCTATAGATGAGGGGAGACCCAACTAGAGGACAACCCCTTTTAGATGCTTTAATTGTGGGAAGGTAGGATATAAGAGTTTTAATTGCCCTCAGCCTCAAAGGATAGGCAGATGTAGTCGACCGGGAAGAACCAATCAAAGGCAGAGGTCAGGACTTGAAAGAGAAAACCTAGAATAAGCTTCTACCTCTAGATCTGGACTTGCTAAACCATAAGGGAATGCTCGAGTGGTTGCATTGGAAATGACGGATAATCATGCCACAATAGTGGAAGGTATGCTCTTTATATTTTTGAATCATAATGCTAAAGTACTGGTAGATCCCGATTCTATACATTCTTTTGTTGCCAATTAATTTCTTGATGCTATGGGGATAAAAAGGGAAGAAACTTCATATGAAATGCTTGTCAGTATCCCATTGGAAAAGTAAATGAATAGTGGGAAAGTACATAAGGAATGTAAGACTTTGTTAGAGAATGAAATTTTGGGAGGAGATTTGATATGTCCGCCGATAGAGGACTATGATGTTATATTGGGCATGGATTGTCTATCCTAGTATCATGCTCAAATTGACTGTAGAAATGAAATAGTACAATTCCGTCAGCCTGGGAAACCTATATTGAAATTTGTAGGTAAGGCTAGAAAGAAAAGTAATGCTTTCATACCGGGACTTAAGGCCCGGAAGATGATTAGGAAATGGTGTACTGGATACTTGGCTTGTAAAATTAATAAGCCAAGAGAGGTTAGGAAACCCGAAGATGTCCCTGTGGTGAATGAGTATTTAGATATTTTTATACTAGAATTGAAGAAGTTACTACCGAAGAGAAGTGTTGGGTATCTCTCGCGTATCGTATACAGCGTAGCAGAAGAATAAAATGATATACCATCCTAAGACCCGGCGATGTGTGGAAAACAAGACATAAAGATAATAAATGTAGCAGTTTTTTACCATTGTTTGATCATCCGAAGAACAAAAAATTCTTCTTCAAGTTGAGGTGTGATCCAGTAATCCTCTTGATACAACTTCATGAAAGTGGAACGTCTAACACTATAATCGCTGTGTGTGATTATCTTTTATAGTAACCCACACAGAGGAATACTGAAGCATCAAAATTTCCTGTGCTAGTAGAAAAATATGGCAGCTAGGGTTCTTCACGTTTTCAGCAAAATGAGAGAGAGAGAGAGAGAGAGAGAGAGAAGAAGAAGAAGAAGAAGAAGAAGAAGAAGAAGAAGAAGAAGAAGAAGAAGAAGAAGGTTTTGGTGGCTGCTATTTTTCGTGTGAATCTCCTTGCTAGGGTTTCGGTTATATCATCGTATAAACCAAAAAATTCACTGAAAATCTAGAATTCTAAAACAATTAGAGTTCCCTAATTGTAGTTGGAAACATCAAGTTCTTACAATTACAATTTAGATCACAAATTATAACTAATTATAATTTGTCCAGAACAACTTCTCTTTCTCTGAATTAACCCCACTATGTTATTTTAACACCCCGCTACCTAGGCCCGCCAGGGCCGGGGATGTCACCCCGTCTAAAGGATAAGGGGTCTTTATAACTAGGTCACACAATTAAAATAGCGAAATGAAAATAATAATTTAACTTAAAATTTATTACAACCCAAGAATAAATCCACGAATAAAACCATGAATTCCCAAAAGAAATACAAATCCATAAATATAATCATCTACTCTCAACTCCCCAAAACAATACATAAAAATAAAAGACAACATTCTCTTCCAAGGCAGATAACACAAGCTACTCATCCCCACAGCAGGATCGACCTGAAATCATGGTGAAAAGGTGATGAGACAGAAATCTCAGTAAGTCCGTGTGTGCTTTGGGTGTTCAGTGGAAATAGTTCGTGGATTCAAAGTATAAAAACTTTATAAAAGAAATATTGGCAAACAATAAACATTAGTAAAAAGCAAGAGTGGCATTTTGGCTTTTCCAGCCATACATAATTTATAAGATCAACCACTCAAAAGAAAGGATTATGGGTTACCACACGTTGGGCCCTATAACCGGATGGTCAGTATGCCGACACTTTGTGCATACTGCCGGTCAGAATGCCGACACTTTGTGCAGACTGACTAAAGGTAGGTGATTGGCCTACCGGGCAAGATACTCCTCCTTCTCTATACCCAAACAACAACCGGGTATCCATTCCAGCAAAACATAGTTACTTGACTAAAATAAAAACTGCTAGCTCGGACCGGCATGACTAAGTAGTACTAACGATTCTCTAAGTTGAGTTCATCTTCTGGAGGAGGCCTCCAGGCAGAAGACTCACTCTTGCTCTTCAAAACTAGCACTACTAGTCTATCCCCATTGAGTACTCAACGTAACGTATCCCACTTGGTAAAAATGAACAAAACATAGTTCCACTTCAAAATGGCAATTAAGGTTTTCCAACATTTAGGGCAAAACTGGTTTTAGAAAGAGTTTTAGGTTTTGAGTAAAACCGCCCCTTGATTTGCAAATAATTTATTTGTCTGAAATGAGAATGGAAATAATCCTCAATTGCCTTTACAAAAATGAGTGATCATGCACTCTACATTTGGCTTGCCATAAAAAAAAAAATCATTTTTCATCAAACAGGTTTTATGTAGGAGCTTTCCTGATCCTTGTCCGCAACAAAGGTCTCCAACAGCTGACCTAACCCCGTATAGGGTAAACACAAACCACAATCAAACTCAAGCCAAGATTCACTTTCATAGATAAAACTAACTCAACTTACTACAATCATGTCCCTAGTGTCCTAAGCTTTAAGGCTCGATAATAAATAAATCGGGTTTATAAAATAAATCTAGTTTTATATTAAAATAATTAGATTTTGGAAAATTAGGTACAATATGTTGAAGGTTTAAATCTTGCTAAAAATAAATTATGGTTTATTTGAAAAAGGGTCCAAGGTGGTACTAGGTAAAATAATGATTTATTAATAATTTAGTTGTTAGAAAATAATTGATAGCTAGAATTTGTTGAAAATAACTTTAATGAGTCTTCCTTGAAAAATAATAAGAAAATCCTTAATAGGTTTTGATTAAAAGATAATAATTAATTTTTTAGTAATAAATATTTTATTAATAATAATTATTTCCATAAAAGGCTTTAATTGATTTTATTATTTTAAATAATATAAATATATATATTTTTTATTTTTCTAGCAAAAACTATTATTTATTTGACTAAAATATCACTATTTTATATAAAAGACCAAATCCACATTTTCCCATGGTTTTCAAAATTTTGCTAGAAAAATCATGTTATTAAATATTTTATTAATGAAATAAAATTTAGCTTAGGGACAACTAGATCATGATCATATTCCTATAGCCAACCACAATCATGAACATATACAACCCTTCAATTCATCAAATCATCCAAATCATGCATACAAGCATAGATCTCAATTTATCAAAACATGATCTAACCCCTACTAGCATAAATATGATCATGGCTTCAATAATCCAACATGAATATAAATCCTATTCACCAAAGGTGACATAATCTCTAGCATATTTCATCACAAATACTACATATGACATGCATCAAACCTTAAATCAACATGCAATCCACCATGATAATCCTTCCATGCATAAGTCCCATCTCCTTCACAAACGTACATATATTCATACTTCAATCTCAACAATATGTATATATACTCCAATCCTGTCACCGTCCACCTACTATCATCATCATCCTAGCGACATGAATCTAGAGTTTAAAAAGGAAGATTGAAGGTACTTACTTGATTGATGAATGCCTTGAAGGAGTTTAGAGTAGATCTCAACTCCTAGATGTCTAACTTTGTCCATGGGAGATGGCGAAAGCATGTTCATGGGAGAAAAAGTCATCTGGCCAAGAGAGGGGAATTTTCGGCCATGAGAGAGAGAGAGAGAGAGAGAGAGAGAGAGAGAGAGAGAGAGAGAAAGAGAGACCATTAGCATGTTTATTCACATAGGCTCTCACTAGAGATCAAGATTGGAGAAGATGAAGTTGTTAGAATAAATTTACATTGAAGGTGTTCTTGACCTTAACATAAATTTCTGTTTTTGATTCGAAGTAGCAAGATGATTTGTGGAGTTTGATGTTAAGAATGGTGTTGATGGACTCACGACAGTGAGTAGGTCAAATCTGGAAGTTTTAGGGAGGGTTTGAAGTGATTTGGAGAGGTATTAGGTGAAAGAAAGTAGTAGGTGTTCTTGGTGTAGTGTGTGTTCTTGAAGGTTGAAGAAAATCGAGAGATGGTAATGTGCTGCTGCCGAATTTTTGTGAGAGAAAGGGCTGGACGAATTTCTGTAGGGTTTAGGAGGTTGATTCTCTGATTTGTAAGGGAAAATGAAAGGTTAGTTGTTACAATCATTGAAGAATATTTTTAGGAAGCAAATTTGGAAACTAGATATCACAAGAATATCTTTGATTATTGGAGAGCTTTTGGAGATTTGCCATGGACGAATTTCTGGGCAGTGTTTTCGTTGAATGAAAGCTGGTTGAAGGAGGCTTAGGGTGGCTGAAATTATGGAGTATAATGGTGGAGAGAAGGTCTGGTTGTTTGAGGTATATTTTATGGAAAGTAGTAAAATCATGGTGGCTGGAATTTTGGTATCCAAATCAAGGTATGATTGCAGAAATTTTTGGAAATCTTTTAGGCATCCATGGCTGGATTTTCGTGCAGAAATTTGGGAGGACAATGGAGTTCTGTTAATGGAGGTTTAAGGCTGGTTTTTGCAGAAAAGGGATGGAGTTTCGGCTAGAAGAGAAATAGGTACCAAAGCTGGAAAATTTTCCTGCACAGTTTTCGCTGAACAGCAATTTTCTGGGCAGATTTTTGGCTGCCATTTCCAGCCAACTTACAGAGAGTTTGAAGGGGAATTTCTGGGGTATTCAAGGCTGGTTTCTAGCCTAATTCATGGAGGAAAAACATGGCCAGGGTTCTGTACAAAAACTGGAAGAGAACAGCTTAGTTTTGGACCTCCAAAGCTGCAATTTGTACATGATTTTTTTTTCTGGTTTTGCACCATCTTTGTGCAGTACGAAAATAGCCATAAAAATCCAGATTCTAAGCTAATCAAAAGGGCCATTTTCTGGCAGCATTTGGGAGGGAATAATGGTTAAGAATTTTGACACCTTGAAGGCACACAAAGCTGGAAAAATTTCAGTTCTATGTACAAAGGGAAATGAACCTAGCTAGAGTGAATTTTTAGAAAATTCACTAAGGAATTTAATTCACTTGAAATCTTTCCCCCTCATCCATTGTTTTGATCCATATGATGTCTTTTACTAAGATATTTTGAACCTTCAAAGCCATAACACATTGCTGGAATTTTTCTAGATTAAAATTAGCTTGAACACAATGAACAAACTAATGAATTGAGAATTAGGAAAAACTAAGGATCAAGAGGAAATGAATTCCCCTTAGAAATTTTGTGTAGAGCAAAAGAGTAGGATTTGAAGACTTCTATCATGTCTCTCATAGGACAACATCTCTACCATACTCCAGACACCACTAAGGTTGACAATGATACTTCCCAAGCAAAAATAAAATTTAATCATGCTATAGCTCTAATAATAGAATTTGAACCCAAGACCTCAAGAATCAATTCTAAGGCTCTAACCACTACACCACAACAACTCTTGTTCTTATTTCCCCTCTAAAAATATTTTCCTATTTATTTCCCAAGCTATCTCCATATTTTTACCTCAGGTAAAAATTACCATTTTGCCCTTCTCACTCAATAATCATAATCAAGCCCTCTAGACTATAAAACACAAATTCAATGCACATAAAATCATATAAAAATATATTTAAACATGTAATAAAATATGATATGCATCCCAACCCCCTTACTCTAAGGTTGGTTTTGGCTGGGGTTTCACATCCTCCCCTCCTTATAAGAATTTCGTCCCAAAATTCAGGCGTACTATTATTTCAGATCGAGATACTTCCACTTAACCCACTCTTCTAATTCCCATGTGGCATCTCACGTGCCCTAATGCTCCCATTAAACCTTTAGCATCGGTATCTGCTTGTTTTGGAGATTCTTAATACTGCGGTCTAATATTCGCACGGGCTTCTCCACATAGCTCAGATTGGGTTGCAACACCAACGGCTCATTATTCAGAACATGACCGAGATCGGCATTGTACTTCTTCGATTGTGACACATGAAACACATCGTGAATTCCCCTCAACCCATTCGGCAAATCGAGTCGGTATGCTACCAGTCCAATCATTTCCTTTATCGGGAACGGCCCCAATTACCACGAATTCAACTTTCCACCCTTCTGTCTAATACATCCTGAGCCACTTGAATCTCCTACACTTTTAGTCTGGCCATACCGACTTTTCTGTTCAGTGCATCAGCAACAATGTTGGCCTTCCCGGGTCTCCTACTTCTAGTTGGTAGGGCGCTTGTTGGATTGCTACCTCTGGAAAGGTCCTTGCAGTTGCCTTGGCTGCTGGAAAGGCCTCGTTGCCATTCTACTGCGGTCCTCATTTTCTGTCCGGGTAGTTGCGTCTACGGGCCCTGAATAGGTCGTTGGAGGAGAAGGTGTCAACGCCTTCATCAATTCCGGCCTCAATCCTTTAACAAACTGCCTTGTCCTATTCTGCTCGGTGTCCACTAATCTCTTGTAGTACTTCAATAGCTGGGTGAACCGTGCTACGTACTAGGCCACTGACATGCCTCCCTGCTTCAAATTCTGAAATTCATCATCTCGCTTTTCCACTATCCACTGAGGGATGTACTCAGCTCTGAAGGCTTCGATGAAAATGGACCACGTCCATTCCTGCTCGACCATTTCCTCGTCGTCTTGAATTTGCTACCACCATGCCCGAGCTGGGCCTCTCAAATGGAATGCTGCAAATTTAACCATCCGCTCCTCGATGTGTTGGAGCGTTGCAAATATATCCTCCATCTACTCAATCCATTGCTCAGCCTTCTGATCTTGCTCAACTTCACCCAAGAAGACTGCGGCTGAAACTTCAAAAATCGCTTTAATGCCTCATCTTCTCCCTTAGGGACCCTCCACTCTGTCAGGGTTTGCAGAACCTCCACCATCTTACTGAATGCCTGTCCCATCGACACATCATCCGGTGCTTCAGATCCCCATTTCGAATATGGCTCGTTCTCATCCCCCCAATTAGGTGACGGGATTTGAGTCATCTCATACTCCGGTGCAACAGGCTCTGCTTCCAAAACTCTTCTGTTGATGTGGTTACACGGTGCTCAGGTGCCATCCTCAGTCAAGCCCAGATGATGAGTTTATGCATGCAAGTTTAAAATATTTTGAGCATGCATTCATATTCAGGTTTAGGTAAAAGAAAATCATATGCAGGTTTTTGTAAAAAGAATTGCATAAAAAATTTTTTTTCTCAAATCTTAGAGTACTCTAGGTACTCCTATTTACATAAATTTTTAAATGAAAGTAGTAAATAGAAAGGAAATTCCTTAACACAGAAGTTTATGGAAAGTAATAAATAAGCATCCTAATCATATCAGCTCTTAGCATCTATAGTCCTCATCAGAATCTTCAAAGTCGACCTTATATAACCATTCCCCAGAGTTCTTAGAGAAATCTACCCAATCCTGCTAGCAAACCCCTCCATGGCTCCTTCCCGGGGTGTTTAGAACTCTCTCCGGGCTCGATTCGGGGGGGAGGAGAAATGAAGGAAGGAACGAAGGAAGGCCTAGGTAGAGACTCATAATCTATCTCCCCCGGGTCATCACTATCTGCTGATAAATCCACTATGGGACTAGAAGGGTGGGGAACATGCTCTACGACTATCTCCTCATCTTCACTATCAGATCTTATATCTATTACCAGGATTGGGGGTGGCTTAAGGATCTGGACCTCATCATCACTGCTATCCTCCATAGGAACAACTAGTTGAGGGGCAGGCTGGGGAACTGGAAGGTCCTCCAGGTATATAGAGATAGGCGGGTGCCACCGCTGCCCTTTCCCCATGGTCCTAAGCATTTTAACCATCCTACGACATCAACAAGATAGGTTAAATAAAGATTTAAACTTAAATAAAGAGCACATATACTATGAATAATTGCCTAAAGCAAGGCTCTGATACCACTTGTAACACCCCGTGCCCATGGACCCGAGAGCGCGACTATGGGCCTGGCAGCACCCACAGTCAACTACTTGGCCGCCGTCTTCGCTTGGCCAAAATGGATATCCCAAGTTGTCAATGGGTACTTAGGCCTATTCTTATATACTATTCATACTTCTCATCTCAATCCCATGTGGGATTGGGGCATCACAGTTATCAAATAACATCTTGAGTATATAATCCTTTATTGTGCGTAACCTATTAGGTTTCCCAGTCAATTGGTAAAGAACATGAATTAATCCAAACATCTTTGAGATTAATAATCCATAATTAATTAGAATTAATCCTAATAATTGTAATCAAAATTGGTTTATTAATTTATCAATTAATAAACCCATATTCTCAAATTATGAGCGGCATCTTGCAACACATCATGACTACCCAAGAGTCCAACAAGTCAAGTGGCTTGACATAAACCCTTCAATAACAAATTTCAGTGCAATTAAGTCCTTTCATCACACAATATCTCATTCATTATAGAGTACGAAATTAGTGCCAACTCCTTCCAAAATTAATTCTGGCATGAATACAATGTACTTGTACCAGGAACCTACTACTCTAGATGTGTATTAATTGGGACTATTTCCAATAGATAATCTCATTGGCCAAGGACTTCTCTAGTAGTAATTCCTACAAATGGTTGTGAGATATTCGCCCCTACTATTAGGAGTGGAGAATCCTTTATTGACCATCTCAATTACTTTTGTTTACCTCACAATGTACCCAATATCCATCCCATTGGCGGCCCTCGATCGAGCTCTGAAGATTGGAATTAAAGTACCATGCTCAGCAAACAAAGTACCTTAGAGATCTCAAGTCTAAGGATACTTGCACGTTTGCTATATTGAGATTATATCACTGGCACTAAATAGTTATCCATGTGATTATCTCAAAGCTAGATCATCTAATGAACTTGTTCTATTAACAAGCATCCACGTGTTAACTTTGAGTATCTCAATACTCATGGATACGAGAACCCCCGCCTTATCAAATCAGGAAGTCTAACACATGCTAGTCTTAACACGTTAATAATGTCATGTCTCATTAATACTATGGCTAGGGATTATTTAAGTACTAACACTATACAGTGTAGTAGGAATCTCATATCATGATCTGTATCATAATTTTCTTAACAGAGTGTTGTACTAGGGACTTTATCAAACAGTTATTTTACTTAAATGTAAAAAAAAAAAATTGTAAGATAAATAATGCTTTTATTAAAATAAAATGTGTCATATGCAATGTACAAGTAATTGCCTCTAGGGCACAACACTAACAAGAAGAAGAAGTTTCTATTGATTTAGTGCTATCGACAAAATTAATTTCAAGAACTTCTTATAAAATAGCACCTACAAAGTTATAGGAACTTAAGAAACAAGTATAGGAATTAACGGAGTAAGAATGTATTTGGCCTAGTACTTCATCTTGTAGAGTACCTGTATTATTTGTTAAAAGGAAAGACGAGTCACTATGGATGTGTATAGATTATCGAGGATGCAGTGACGGTAAAGATAAATATCCGTTGCCCATGGTTGATGAATTGTTTGACCAGTTACAGTGAGCAATATATTTTTTTTCGAAATTAGACTTGAGGCAAGGACATTACCATGTTCAGATTCGGGAAGAGGATATACTGAAAACTACATTTAACAAACGATATGGACATTTTAAGTTGTAGTAATGCCCCTTTGGAGTTTCTAAAGCCCCTGTTGTTTTCATGGACTAATGCACCGAACCTTTCGGCCTTACCTAGAGAGTTTTGTTGTTATAATTCATAGATGATATCTTGGTGTATTTTAAGAATCCTCAAGAGCATGAACAACATCTTCAGAAAGTATTGGGAAAGTAAGGGAGGCCAAACTATATGCAAAGTTCAGCAAGTGTGAGTTTTGGCTACAAAAAGTAGCATTCTTGGGACATGTAATATCCAAAGATGGGACTACAGTAGATCTATCAAAGTCAAAGCGGTGACGAAACAACTTGAGACTCCAATAGAAATATGAAGTTTTCTTAAAATTAGCAAGATATTATCGGAGATTTATTGAGGGATTTTCTACGATAGCATCACCTTTGACACGACTCACCCAAAAGAAAGTTTCTTATGTTTGGACCAAGAAGTATGAGAGAAGTTTCCAAGAACTGAACAAAAGGTTAAGTTTTGCTCTTGTTTTGGCATTACTAATGATGAACAAACCTTCTGAAGTATACATGGACGAGTTAAAAGAAGGATTGGGAGAAGTATTGATGCAGGAAAGAAAGGTGATAGCTTATATCTCTAGGAAAATGAAACCCCATGAGGAGCATAACCCTACCATGACTTGGAATTAGTAGCTATTGTCTTTGCCCTTAAGAAATGGAGACATTATTTGTACGGAGCTGAATTTAAAGTTTTCTCCGACCATAAAAGTTTGTAGCATGTTTTTACTCAGAAGGACTTGAACATGAGGCAACGTAGGTGGATGGAATTTTTGGACAAATTCTGGAGTCCAATAAAATATTATCCTGGAAATGCAAACACAGTAGCAGATGCCCTTAGTAGGAAGGCGAACTTATCAGCTATTTGGATGTTACAAATTCTAGAATTGGAAGTATTTGCAATAGACAGAGAAATAAGAATGAGTAGTATCTCTATTCAACCTACTTTCTTACAACAATTGAAGAGAGAGCAAGATAAAGATAAATGGTTGCAAAAGTTGGAACAAAAAGAGGTGAATAAAGGAGGAGATGAGTTTCGAAAGGACAATGATGGGATTATTTGTTACCAGGGTCAGTGTTATATTTCGAAATAATCTATGATAAGACAAGATGTTTCGTTAGAGGCACATCAAAATAAGTATACCATCCGTCTAGGAACACTAAAGATATATCATGACTTGAAATAGCATTATTGGTGGATTGGTATGAGAAAGAGCTTTTCAAACTTTGTAACCCGATGTTTAATTTATCAGCAAGTGAAAACTGATCAGTAATGGCCAAAAGGGCTATTATAGCCATTGCCTAACCCATCGTGAAAATGGGATAAAATTACTATAGATTGCACTACAGGATTACCCATGGCAATAGGACAGCAAGATACTATATAGGTGATAATGGATCGATTGACTAAGTCTGCTCATTTTATTCCCTTTATGGGTTACAGCTGTGGACCTTCTAGACATGGGTTACAGCTGCGGACCTTCTATACATCCTATGAAAGAACACAAAGAAATCGGAACCTAATCTCACTCACTAGAGTTCAACCACTTTTCAAGGAATCTTAATTCCTAAGGGTTAGGTACTGCCCAATAATATCATATGTCTAAACCTAGGCTCTGATATCACTTGCAACACCCCCCTACTACGTACCCTCAAAGGGCAGGGATGTCGCCCCGTCCAAAGGACAAGGGGTCTTTAAAACAAGGTACATAATATAAAGTTGAACCAAAGATGTCAAACTTAAACAAATAAAAGGAAACTCTTATTACATCAGAATCAAACTTGAGTAAGTCTAAACAGATGCATACATCGATTCTAAGAACATAAATAACATCTGTCTCTCAAACAACATAAATAATGCAACAAAAGCTCCAACTACTAGACATCTTACTTGCTCAGCAGTATCAATCTCCGGAAAACATGATATAAAAACAGTGTGAGATTAACATCTCAGTAAGTACTGTGTGTGAACATGGTACTTTGAACAATTCATGTATGCATAGCTGAAAACATTTGCAGAAATAACATCTTGAGTATATATAATCCTCTGATGTGTGTGACCTATTAGGTTTCCCAATCAATTGGTAGCGAATATGAATCAATCCAAACATCTTTAAGGTTAATAATCCATATTTATTTAGAATTAATCCTATTAATTCTAATTAGGATTGGTTTATTAATTCATCAATTAATAAAACCATATTCCCATATCATGAGTGGTATCTAGCAACACACCATGACCGTCCAAAAGTCCAAGAAGTCAAGTGGCTTGACAGGAACCCTTTAAAAACAAACTATAGTGCAATTAAATCCTTTCACCATACAATATCTCATTCGATTTGGAGTACATAATTAATGCCAACTCTCTCCAGAATATAATAGTACCGGTACAAGTAACCCACTACTCTAGATGTGTATCAATTGGAACTGTTTCCAATACACAGTCGCCTTGGCCAAGAACTTCTCGAGTAGTAATTCCTACAAGTGGCCGTGAGATATTCGCATTTACTATTAGGAGTGGTGAATCCTTTATTGACCCTCTTAACTACTTTCGTTTACCTCACAATGTACCCAATATCCATCCCATAGGCAGCCCTCGATCTAGCTCCCGAGATTGGAATCAAAGCACAGTGCTCAGCAAACAAAGTACCTTGGAGATATCAAGTCTAAGGATACTTGCACGATTGCTATATTGAGATTATATCACTAGCACTAAATGGTTATCCATGTGATTATCTCATACCTAGGTCATCCAATGAACTTGTTCCACTGAAAAGCATGCATGTGTTAACTTTGACAATCTCAATACTCACGGATATAAGAACCACTACCTGATCAAATCAGGAAGTCAAACATATGCTTGTCTTAACACATTAATGATGTCCAGTCTCTTTAATACTACGACGAGAGACTATTTAAGTACTAACACTATATAGTGTAGTTGGAATCTCATATCATTATCTCTATCATGATTTCCTTAATACAGTGATGTACTAGGGACTTTATCTAACAGTTATATTACACAAAAGTAAACAAAAAGACACTGTAAGATATATAACGCCTTTTATTAAAATAAAATGTGTCATATTATACATACAAGTGATTGCCTCGAGGGCATAACACTAACAAACTCCCATTTGCACTAGAGCTAATCATTCATGTATCTAATACCGAATTACTCAACATGCCTTTCATGTTTCTTTTCGGATAGTGCTTTTATAAGCAGGTCAGCTATGTTCTCATCTGTGAAAACGCTCTCTATCTTTACATCATTCCTATCTATGATCTCTCAGATTAGATGATAACATCAAAGTACATGCAATAGTCACTTATTTGGAACTTTTCCCACTCATTGCCTCTCTGCACCACGTAAACACGTAGCTGGATTGTGATTTGAAATCATCTTTATCAGATTGAGAACTGGTACCAGTATAACCGTTTATTTTCAAATTACCTTCTCCATATACTAAGAACACATCATTATGTTGCGTATCTCAAATAGTAATTGTTTATGTTTATGTTTGATCGTCTGAAGACCGAATTTTCTTTTTCAAGTTGAGGCGCAATCCAGCAATCCTTTTGATCCAACTTAATGAGAGTGGAATATCTCTCCACTATAATCACAGTGTGCGATTATCTCTTATAGTAATCCACACAGAAGAATACTCAAGCACCAAAATTTCCTGTGCTAGTAGAAAAAAGTGGCGGCTAGGACTGTTTCCTATTTTCAGCAAAACGAGAAAGAGAGAGAAGAACGTTGGTTGTATGTCTAGGGTTGGAGATTTCATATGCTATGTGTCAGCTAGGGTTTTGTGTCCCTTCTATATGTTACACGAAATACTTGCTGATAAATCCTCCATCCCAGAATTCTAAAACAGTTAGAATTCCCTAATTGTAATTAGAAACATCAAGTTCTCACAAGTATAATTTGGACCATAAATTATAATTAATTAAAATTTGTCCACAACAATTTTTTTTTCTCTCAAATAACCCCACTATATTATCCAATAACATCATGAGTATATAATCCTCTATTGTGTGTGACCTATTAGGTTTCCCAATCAATTAGTAGAGAACATGAATTAATCCAAACGTCTTTTTGAGATTAATAATCACTAATTAATTAGAATTAATCCTATTAATTTTAATCAGGATTGGTTTATTAATTTATCAATTAATAGACCCATATCCCCAGATCATGAGCGGTATCTAGCAATACATCATAACCACCCAAGAGTCTAGGAAGTCAAGTGGCTTGGCATGAACTCTTCAATTACAAACTTCAGTGCAATTTACTCCTTTCACTATACAATATCTCATTCAGTTTGGACTACGGAAGTAGTTCCAACTCCCTCAAGAATTAATTCTAGCACAAATACAATAGTACTTGTACCAAGAACCCACTACTCTAGATGTGTATTAATTGGAACTATTTCCAATACACATATGCCTTGGCTAAGGACTTCTCATGTAGTAATTCCTACAAGTGGCCGTGAGATATTCGCCCCTACTATTAGGAGTGGTGAATCCTTTATTGACCCTCTCAACTACTTTCGTTTAACACACAATGTAAGACCCCACTACCTAGCCCAACAGGGCCAGTGATGTTGCCCTACCTAAAGGACAAAAGGTCTTTATAACTAGGACACACAATCAACATAATGGAATAAAAATAATAATTTAAACTTAAATCTTATTACATCCTATGAATTCAAAAATAAATCCAGAATAAAATTATCCACTCTCAGCTCCCAATGCATTACACAAAATAAATAATAACATTTCTTCCAAGGCAGGCAATAACTAGCGACTCATCCTCACAGCAAGATCGACCTGAAATCATGGTAAAATGGGTGATGAGACAAAATCTCAGTAAGTCTGTGTGTGCTTTGAGTGTCCAGTGAAAGCAATTCATGAATGCAAAGTATAAAATATTCATAAGAGAAATACTGGCAAGTAATAAACAATAGTCAAAATCAAGAGTGGTGTTTTGGCTTTTCCAACCATAGAGATACAATAAAATCAACCACCCAAAAATGGTCAGGGGTTACCACACATTGGGTCCCATAACCAGTCAAAATGCCACACTTTATGTAGACTGACAAAAAGTAGGTGATCAGCCTACCGAGCAAGATACTCCTCCTTCTCTATACCCAAATAACAACCAGTTGTCGATTCCGGCAACACACAGTCACTTGACTGAAAAACTGCTAGCCCGGACCGACACGACTTACTGGACTGACATCCTATTCGGGAAGGACTTACCCCTCAGAGGTGGCCACCTACTAAGAGACTCACCCTAACCCTCGAAAGACTAGTCCTAGCAATCCACCCTTATTAAGTACTCAACGTAACTTACCCCACCTGGGGAAAAAAGAAACAAAATATAGTTCCACTTGAAAATGGCAATTAATGGTTTCCAAAGTCATTGTCAAAATAAGTTTTAGAAAGAGTTTGGAGTTTGAGTAAATCTACTTATTGATTTTCAAATAATTTGTTTGACAGAAATAAGACAGGAAACAATCCTCAATTGCCTTTACAGAAATGAGTGTCCATGCACTCTACATTTGGCTTGTCATAATAAACATTTTGCATCAAACAGGTTTTATACAGGAGCTTGCCTAATCCTTAGCTTGAGATAAAATAAAGGTCTTCAATATTTGACCTAACCCCGCCTGTGGTAAATAAAAACCATAATCAAACCCAAGCTAAAATTCACTTTCACAAATAAAACTAGCTTAACTTACTACAACCATGATCCTAGTGTCCCAAGCTTTAAGGCTAGTTAATAAATAATGGGTTTATAAGTTAAGTCTAATTTAAGAGTTAAACTAATTAGTGTTTTGGGAAATAGATACTAATAAGTTAAATTTTGCTAAAAATTAATTAGAGTTTATTTGTTGAAGGGTCCTAGGACCAAGATGTAATTATTTAAAATAGTAATCTATTGATAATTAATTGTTAGAAAATAATTGGTAACTGAAATTAGTTGTAAGTGAATTTTAATAGGTCTTGTTTAATAGATAATAATTGAAAGATAATAAATTTTAATGGTATTTATGAATATAAGGCTTACAAAATTAATATTTTACTTATTATGATTATTTATATAAAAAGCTTTATTTGATATTATTATTATATATAATATCTATATATTTTATTTCTTGAAATAAAACTATCATTTATTTAACTAAAATATCCTTATTATATATAATAATCCAAGTCTACCTTCCTAGGGTTTTTGAATTTACTAGCAAAAATTATAATATTAAATATTTTATTGATGAAATAAAATTAGCTTAGGGACAACTAGATCATGAACATATTTCTATTGCTAACCACAATCATGAACATATACTCCACTTCAATTCATCAAATCATCCAAATCATGAATAAAGGCATAGATCAAAATTTACCACGACATGATTCAACCTCTACTAGCATAAACATAATCATGGCTTTAATAATCATATGAAAATATAAATCCTATTCACCATAGGTGAAATAATCTCTAACATGCTGGATCACACAACCCATTCACAACATGGAGACATGCATTAAACCCTAAAAACACCATACAACCAACCAAGACAATCAACTCATGCATCAATCCCATCTCCATCATATACACATATTTATTCATGCTTCAATCTCAACTCATCACAACAATACATGCTCAACCCTCAAACATAATCCATCTCATTTCAATATCACCCTAAAGACATGAATGTAGAATTTAAAAAGAGAGTTGAAGGGGCTTACTTGATTGATGAGAACCTTGGAGGAGTTTTGAATGGATCTCAACTCCTAGGAGACTAGATTCGTCCAAGAGAGATGAAGAAAGCATGGCCATTGTTGAAGAAATCATTCGGCCAAGAAAGAGGGGTATTCGGCCAAGAGAGAGAGAGAGAGAGAGAGAAAAGAGAAGAAGAGAGTCCATTAGTGTGCTTATACACATATATATTCATTAGAGATTGAGGATACTTGGAGATGAAGTTGATTGAACAAGCTGACCTTGAAGGTGTTCTTGAGCCTTCACAAAATACTGGATTTTGATCCAAGAGAGAGAGTTGAATTTTGGAGTTTGATGTTAAAAGTGGTATGGATGGATTCATGGCAATGAGTAGATGAAATTTGGATTTTTTTTTTTTTGAAGAAGATTAAAGTGGTTTGGAGTGGTATTAGGCGTACGGAACTGGTTGGTGTTCTTGGTGTTCTATGTGTACTTGAATGTTGAAGAGAATAGAGAGATTTTGATTGAGGCTGCTGAAATTCTGTGGGATTGTAGTGGCCGAATTGTTGAGTGGTTTTGGTAGCTAGTTGTTGAAATCCTAAAAGAATATTTTTGGGAATCAAATTTGGAAACAAAATATGGCAAGAAGAACTTTGATCAATGGAGAGCTTTTTGGAAGCTGTAATGGCCGACTGTTGTGCAATGTTTTTGCTGGATGAAAGCTGGTTGAAGAAGCTTAATGCTAGCCAAAAAGAGGTGGTACAATGGTGAAGGAAGGTCTGGTTTTTTAAGGGATATTTTATGGAAGTTTACTAAATTAGGATTGCTGAAATTTTGGTCTTTAATCAAGGTTTGATTGGAGTAATTGTTGGAGATATTTTAGGGGCAGCCATGACTGGTTTTTTGAGAAGAAGGTTGGGGAAGACAATGGAGTTCAGTTCGTGGCTGTTCAAGAGAGGTTTGAATAGATAGATGAGGGAGTTTCGGTCAGGGCTGGAAAAGGAAAATAAGCTGGAAATTTCTATATAGAATTTCGCAAGCTGTTAGATTTTTCTGGGCAGCTTATGCTGCCATTTTTCAGTCAGTTTGCAAATGATTTGAAGTGGCATTCAGTGGTCTTTCAAGGCTGGTTTCCAGCCTTCTTTATGGAGGAAAAGCGTGGCTAAGGTGCTAGGAGAAAACTGGAAGAAAACAGCTTGGTTTAAGCTCACCTATGTTGCTATTTTGCCTAGAAAATTTTCTGGTTTTGCACAGCATTTGTGCAGTCCGAATTTGGCAAGAAAATTTCAGATTTCAAGCCGGTCAAGAGGACCATTTTCTGGCAGCATTTGGGAGGAAATGATGGCTGAAAAATTCAACATTTTAAATGCACAAGAAGCTGGAAAAATTCCAGATTACTTCATGAAGGAAAATGAACATAGCTAGAGTGGAGTTTTGAAGGTTTACTATGGAGATTAATTCTCTTGGGAACCTTCCCCAACTCTTACACAATATCGGTCCATAAGATGTCTTACACTTAGACATTTTGAACCTTCAAAGCCACAGCACTTTGCTGGAATTTTTTTTTTTTTTTTTAGAATGAAATTGGCTTGAATGAATTGAACAACTTAAGAAATTGAGAAGTAAGGAAAACTAAGGATCAAGAAGGGTATGAATTCCCTTAGAAATTTTTGTAGGGTATAAGAGTTGGTTTAGGGTACACCTATCATGTCTCCCCTAGGACATCACCTTTACCCTTCTCTACAGCACTCAAGGTTGAAAATACAACCTTCCCAAATAAAAGTAAAATTTAATCATGCTAAAACTCTAATGATGGAATTTGAACCTAAGATCTCAAGAATTAATTCTAAAGCTCTAGCCACTAAACCACAACAACTCTTGCTCTTAATTTCTCTCTAAAATATTTTTCCTATTTAATCCTCAAGCTATCTCTATATTTTCACCTCAGGTAAAAATTATCATTTTGCCCTTCTTACTCAATAAACATAATTATGCCCTCGAGACTATAAAACACCAATCTAAAGTACATAAAATCATATAAAAATATATTTAAACATGCAATAAAATATGATATACATCCCAACCCCCTTACTCTAAGGTTGGTTTTGATTGGGGTTCCACACATAATGTACCCAATATCCATCCCATAGGCGGCCCTCGATCGAGCTCCAGAGATTGGAATCAAAGTACAATGCTCAGCAAACAAAGTACCTTGGAGATCTCAAGTCTAAGGATACTTGCTCATTTGCTATATTGAGATTATATCACTGGCACTAAATAGTTATCCATATGATTGTCCCAAAGCTAGGTCATCCAATAAACTTGTTCCATTAACAAGCATCCATGTGTTAGGTTTGAGTATCTCAATACTCACGGATATGAGTACCACCGCCTAATCAATTCAAGAAGTTTAACACATACTAGTCTTAACGCATTAATGATGTCCTGTCTCATTAATATAATGACTAGGAACTGTTTAAGTAGTAACACTATACAGTGTAGTAGGAATCTCATATCATGATCTCTATCATGATTTCCTTAACATAGTGTTGTACTATGGACTTTATCGAACAGTTATATTACTTAAAAGTAAACAAAAGAAACTGTAAGATAAATAATGAATTTTCTTAAAATAAAATGTATCATATACAATGTACAAGTGATTGCCTCTAGAGCACAACACTAACACCTTAATCATTTGTAACTACTTAAGGATATTCTTTACAACCGCCCAATGACCCTTACCAGGGTCAGATTGGTATCTGCTCATCAAACTAAGAGCGTAAGATACATAAGGCTTTGTACATATCATAGCGTACATGATATATCCAACTGTCGAAGCATATGGAATCTTACTCATGTAATCCCTTTCAATTTATGTCTTGGGAGATTTCGACTTTGAAAGGCTTACACCATGTGACATAGATAAGAATCCCTTTTTGGATTCATCCATGATAAATCTTATCAACCTTTTAGATCTATCTCTATAGATCCTTATTCCAAGAATATAGGTTGTTTCTCCAAGATCTTTCATGAAGAATTGTTTGGACAACCAAACTTTAACCATTTGCAAGATTGGTATATCATTTCCTATTAGCAATATGTTATCTACATAAAGTAATAAGAAAACAATTGTGCTCCCACTGACCTTCTTGTATACACAATGCTCATCTATCTTTTGAATGAAACTAAACTCTTTGATTATTTCATCAAAACGAATGTTCCAACTCCTAGAAGCTTGCTTAAGTGCATAAATGGACCTTTGTAGCTTATACACCTTTGTACTATCACTGGATTTGAAACCCTCAGGTTGTGTCATATACACTTCCTCAGTCAGATTTCCGTTTAGGAAAGCTATTTTCACATCCATTTGTCAAATCTCATAATCATAGTGAGCACCAATAGCAAGGAGTATCCTAATAGATTTTAACATGGCTACTGGCGAGAAGGTTTCATCATAGTCAATACCATGTTGTTGACGATAACCCTTCGCCACTAGATGTGCTTTATAGGTAACTAAGTTACCATCTATGTCCATTTTCATCTTGAAAATCCATTTGCACTCAATAGTTTTAATTTCTTTAGGTGATTCAACCAAAATCCGTACTTGGTTGTCGTACATGAAATCCATCTCTGACTTCTTGGTCTCAAGCCATTTGCTAAATTCTGAACTGTTCAAAACATGCATGTTGGTAGTAGGCTCATCTTCTTCTATGAGCAATACGTCATTATGGTTACTAATGATAAATCCATAACTCTTAGGTACCACACGTATCCTATTAGATCTACGAGGATCTTGTGTAGTAGAAGGTTCATCTATTCTCTCAATAGACATGGGATCAGACGGTTGATCCTTGTTTGTTTAATTTTCTTAAACTTCACTACGTTCAATTTTACCCCTACTGTCCCATTTGAGCATGTGCTCATTCTCTACGAAGATGGCATGCTTCAAAACAAACACTTTGTTTTCGATAGGTAGGTAGATGTAATATCCAAAAGATTCTTTCAAATATCCCACAAACAAACACTTGTTAGACTTACTATCCAGTTTGTCTTGAAGGACAAAGACAGAAAAATCAAAGCACGCAGCGGAAGTGAAAACTAGAAAAACTAAAAAATAAGAAACACACAGGCTACAGCTGGCACCAGTCACAGCTTGGTAGGACTCTGAGGGAAAAATTTTTTTTACCTCTTTTTCTTGTTCTTAGAATTGGCTGCACCGAAATGTGTGAAACTGGGGTAGGTGCGCTGGTGGAAACCTCTAGTGTGATTTCTGCAAGCCACCTACTCCGTCTGTGCATGTATATGAACGCCAACCTCTTGATCTTCTAATATATGGCCTGCCTAATCCCATTTGGTGAACAACTCACTGACTAAGGAATTTTCTTGAAGAGAGAGAGAAGGCGTCTGGTTTTTTTTTTTTTTTTTCTCACACAAGAAGCATAAAAACTAACATTATTTTCTTAACCCTAAGAAGAGTAAAAACCACATCCTCTTTATCCTTCTGTTTAACCTAAATAGAACCTAGGTTAAACTAGATTAGCCCATTGGACTCTTAGTTTAGCCTTTTTGGACTAAATTAATTATTATAATTAGAACCAAATAAATGGCCCAATAAATAATTAAATTTTCAGCCCAAATAAACTAGTCCAATTAACAAGTCTATATTAGTTTAGTCCCAGGTCAATCTTTAATTTTTCAATCTGGGCCAAAGCTCTGAACAATTAATTAACCTACCAAATTAATTTAATTAATTCTCTCTCTCCGTAGACCTTTATTTTATTCTAGCCCAATAATTAAATCAGACTACTTAAATAAAATAAATTCTATTTAATTTAATTTAAGACCAATTCCTTAACCTGCATTTAATTAAGGACTCACGGTCTATACTGGGGACCCAAAGCTACATCGCCTTGGCTACTAAAATGACCAAAATACCCTTGCCATATAAATAGCTGTATTTTGCATTTTAAATATTTTCTAATATCACCATCAGGAAATATTGACCCCAAAGACAATGCTGCATTAGTAAAGTCTTTGACCTACAAGTGTAATAACTAACATACCCCTTTAAACATCGCCGTACATTTAGAAACGAAGAAATGTATTAACACCTCTCTAAATAACATCAACCATCCTTAGGCTTCTAGTCCAATGATCCATGACTTCTTGGGTTATTTCCTCTTTCCAAGGGAGTTACCCTAAAGTAAATATCCAAGCCATGCTTCCCAGGGCCTTAGATAGTTAGATTATTTAGACAACCACCAGGGCCAATATAGTATATAAACTATCTTGTACAAGTCTGTCTTAACTAACTAGTCACACATACCCAACAGGCAAGTATATTGGTCCTACAATAGAACCTCAACTATAGCATATCAAAGTACAAGCTTCCAGCTTCGTCAGACCACCAACTCATACTCAAGTCATAGAGTACTAGTCCACGCTATAGCAATAGTAGTCTAGGTTTCTACCATATAGTACTTTTAGAAACCACTACTGCTGGTCCTATTCTACGTATTCGAAATATACTTATATCATGAAGTGAGTAGACTACTCACTGGCTAAAGGTAAGCCATTCTCCATTTGGAATTCATAATATAATAATCTAGACATGATGAGATTCTCATTCTCATCAATCGATTAAGAATAAACATTTATGTGTTAAGTAACTCGTGATTTATAGCTTACTGTGAAAGACCACCATTCACATGGACCACTTACTTAAACACAATGGGTCTTTTTCAAACAAAATTGTGCACAAATAAAATTGAAATTTACAAATAATTTCTGAAAATAAATTATTTTATTAAAAAATTCGATATTTACATCAGAAACCTAGTCTAAGAGGGAATATTTCCCAACATGCCTGACTATGGCCTTTTGACGAAGGCAGGACAACCCCATACTCGCAAGTGAGATAACTTTGGTTTCTTACCAAAGAACATCTCAAATAGGGTAGAATCAACCGATTTTGTGAGAACTCTATTTAGTATATAAATATAAATCTCTAGTGCATATCCCCAAAACGATTTTGGTAGGTCTGTAGAAGCCATCATGGTCCATGCCATGTCTACAAAGGTTCGATTCCTTCTCTTAGATACACCGTTATGTTAAGGTGTATGTGGTGGAGTCTATTGAGATAATATCTTATTATCTCTAAGATAACTCAGAAACTCTTGGCTCAAGTATTCTCCTCCTCGATCAGATCTTAAAGTCTTAATATTTTTGCTAAGTTGTTTTTCTATTTCATTCTTTAAGTCTTTAAACTTATCAAAGGCTTCAGATTTGTATTTTATTAAATACAAATACCCGTATCGTGAGAAATCATCGATAAAGGTTATGAAATAGTTATAACCTACTCTTGCTTGTATTGACATTGGGCCACATACATCAGAATGTATGAGTTCTAAAAACTCCTTGGCCCGTTCTCCTTTTCCTGAAAATGGAGTTTTAGCCATTTTACCTAATAAACAAGACTCCCATGTGCCATATAATTCATAATCAAATGACCCTAAGTCACCAAGCTTGTGTAACTAAGAAACACGATTTTCATTTACATGGCCTAAATGACAATGCCATAAGTAAGAGGTGTTAGAGTTATCTATTTTAGGTTTCTTATTGTTTATATTGAGAATTGATTTATCCAAGTCTAGAACATATAAACCATTAACCAGAGTTGCTGAACCATAATGAATATCATTTAATGAAAAAGAATAACATTTACTCTTAAATATCAAATGAAATCCATTTAAGTTTAAACACACAACTGAGATAATGTTTTTCATTAAATTTGGTACATAATAACAGTTTTGTAATTCTAGAATTAATCCCGAAGGTAGGTTCAGCTCGTATGTCCCCTACAGCAAGTGCAGCAACCTTTGCCCCATTTGCAGTACGTAGGTCTATGTCGCCTTTCTCTAGCCTTCTACTGCTCTTTAGTCCCTGTAAGTTTTTGTACAAATGAGATCCACATATGGTATCTAATACCCATATCTTATTTCTAAAAGTAGTATTTATCTCAATCATAAACATACTCGAAATAGAAATAGAAGTGCTTGCAAGCTTCTCCTTCTGCTTCTTGTCCTTAACAGACTCCAAGTAGGCCTTGCAGTTGTGCCTCCAATGGCCCATCTTACCACAATGATGGCATGGGCCCTTAGTAGTAGCGTCCTTCTTCTTCACACCATATTTGGGCTTCATGGGAGGCTTCTTCTTCTTTTGAACTTTTTTCTTAGAAGAAGTAGATTCTACCATTAAAACTGCATTAGAATCCTTCTTCGTGGAGAACTCCCCAGTTTTGAGAAGATTGATCAACTCAGGAATGGTGGACTCAATCTTGTCCGTCTGATAGTTAATCACAAATTGTGAGAAACTATTAGGCAAAGACTGAAGAATTAAGTCAACACTTAAGTCATGATCCATTATGATCCGAGAGATCCAAGCTTCACTATTAAACCCAGCATCTTCAGCCCATGAGTGGCCACAAAAGAACCCTCTGTCATTTTGCAACGGAATAGTTACTTCGAGATCTCGTATCTCTCAGTTCTAGCTTGGGCGTCAAACAACTCCCGAAGATATAGTATAATTGATTGAGCATCCATATACCTGTACTGTTTTTACAGCTTGGGAGTCATGGATGCCAGCATAATACAGATGTTGTATCACTATCCTCCCTGTAGCTCAGAAAAATTTTATTTTACCGCTTCTAAACATATGAGATTTTTCCCTTTCAAAATTCTTTTTTTTTTTTTTTACTGGAACGTCAAAACAAAGTAGAACTGGCACCGATTTGGAGGCCAGAGCCGGCACTGACTATGGTCTAGTTTTAAGAAAAAAAATTCCAGAAATGATTTCTGGACGTTGCATAACAGCACAAAATCGGTACCGGTTGGGTGCCGGAGCCGGCGCCATCTGTAATCAGGAAGAGGCGGTGATTTTCAAAAAATTTTGCAGAAACAATTTCTGGGGCCCTTATTTTCTACAATTGTTTAGTAAGAACAATTCTCAGCAGAGTTTTTCTATTTTGGAGTTCAAAACAACAACCAATTTGTTAGTTTAAACAAAACAAAACAGAAAATAAGAATGAAACGAAAGGCAACAACCATGTTCGAGAAAACATTTTTCTACAAAAACCTTTTTGCACATAAAGAAAATATTTTTCAAAATATGCTGTAACTATTACACATGCATATTGTGCTATGGACCCAACCCATAATGCTCGAAATGATTTCGACTGGAGTAAAAATAATTTACACAATGAACACAAACATACACGATTACATGAAACAGTTTTCGCGCAAGAAACAATGTCTACAAATCACACATAGCAAGTCTCTGATACCACTATTGGGTATCTCTCATGCATATCATATATGGCGCAGCGAAAAAATAATAACGAGATACCATCCCAGGAACCGCATATGTGTGGAAAATAAGACATATAGAGAACAAATGTAACAGCTTTACTGTTCTTTGAGCATCTAAAAAATAAAATTTTCTTCTTCAAGTTTGAGGCGCGATCTAGTAATCCTTTTGATCAAACACTATGAGAGTTGAATATCCAACCACAATAATCACAATGTGTGATTATCTCTAACAGAAATCCACATGGAGGATCACACTCAAGCATTAAGATTTTATGTGCTAGCAGAAAACTATGTGGCTGCTAGGGTTCCTCTTATTTTTTAGCAAAAACGAGAGAGAGAGAGAAGAGAGAAATAAGTCATGTGTTCGAGATCGTGTATCCCCTAAGGTTTTAGAAATTATTTTCGTTTATTACACAACTAGGAATGTCATACACATATGCCATATATATAATGAAAAATCTTGCTGAAAATACTCCAACCAAGAAATCTAAACCACTTAGAATTCTCTAATTGTAATTGGAAACATCAAGTTCTCACAATTATAATTTGGCCCATAAATTGTAACTACTTATAATTTGGCCACAACAACTTCTCTTTCTCACAATTAACCCTACTATGTTATCAAATAACATCTTAAGTATATATAATCCTCTATTGTGTGTGACCTATTAGGCTTCCCAGTCAATTGGTAGCGAATATGAATCAATCCAAATGTCTTTGAAATTAATAATCCATAATTAATTACAATTATTCGTATTACTTCTAATAAGGATTGGTCTATTAATTTATCAATTAATAAATCTATATTCCTATATCATGAATGATATCTAGCAACATATCATGACCACCCAAAAGACCAGGAAGTCAAGTAGCTTGACATGAACCCTTCAATAACAAACTACACTGCAATTAACTCATTTCACTGTACAATATCTCATTCGGTTTGGAGTATGGAAATAGTACCAACTCACTCCCGCTATGTATCAATTGGAACTGTTTCCAATACACAGTTGCCTTGGCCAAGGACTTCTGAAGTAGTAATTCCAACAAGTGGCCGTGAGATATTCACCCATACTATTAGGAATGCTGAATCCTTTATTGACCCTCTCAACTACTTTCGTTTACCTTATAATGTACCCAATATCCATCCCATAGGCGGCCCTCAATCTGCCTCCAGAGATTGGAATCATAGCACAATACTCAGAAAACAAAGTACCTTGGAGATCTCAAGTCTAATGATACTTACACGTTTGCTATATTGAGATTATATCACTACCACTAAATAGTTATCCATGTGATTATCTCATAGCTAGGTCATCCAATGAACTTGTTCCTTTAACAAGCATCAACGCGTTAACCTTGAGTATCTCAATGCTCAAAGACATGAGAACCACCACCTGATCAAATCAGGAAGTCTAACACATGCTAGTCTTAACGCATTAATGATGTCCAGTGTCATTAATACTACGACTAGGGACTATTTAATTACAAACACTATACAATGTAGTAGGAATCTCATATCATGGTCTCTATCATAATTTTCTTAACACAGTATTGTACTAGGGACTTTATCTAACAATTATATTACACAAAAGTAAATAAAAGACACTATATGATAAATAACGCCTTTTATTAAAATAAAATGTGTCATCTACAGCGTACAAGTGATAGCCTCTAGGGTATAACACTAACACATCAACCTCTTTTCCAAGCAAGTTAATAGAGAGAAGCAACAAATTAATCTTGTAATCAACATAAGTAATTAAATACCAAGAATAATAGTAAATTAATCAAAAGATCAAAATAACTCTAAAAATCAAGAATTCCTAAAACAATGTCAACTTACAATAAAACAATTAATACATCATTGTTCAAGAAAAAAAAAACAAAGTTAAAAGAAAGCACTCATAGACAAGCCTCATTCATCTTCCTTCGTAGAGTCTCTTGTATAATTTTCCTTGAATTGATGAAATCCTCCTTGATTGTGAGTGATTTTTTATTTTTATCTTTGAATTCATCCCCATGACTTGTGTTTTTTCCTCTAGTTATTAGCTTTAGAAGTCCTAAATTCATCCTTCTAGGGTTTCAGGCCGAATAGAAGTAGGAAAACACTAAAACTCTGCAAATTGCCAAAAAATGAGCACTAAAATCGAGACACCGCCTTTGGACCAGTGCACAACCGGTGCCGCCTGTCCTACCTAAGGCCAGTGCCAGTTGTGTCCTATTTCTCCGTCCATTCATCAATTGTTCTTGATTTTTGCGCCAACTCTTCTAGACTGTAGCCGGCGCTGCCTCTAGCCTCCTAGCCGGCACTGATTTTGTACTATTCCGCGATCATTTTATCTTATTTTACCCCTAAAATCTAAAATAATGTACAAAATACCTTTCCAAAGGTAAAATCTCAATTATGAAGGAATATGATCAGTTATTGTACAAAGTATATCACAAAATGGTCTCAAATAACTAGAAAATATATGACTAATTTATAACCTATCAGTTGTAGTTGGAGGATTTCTAGGATTCTTGAAAGATGGACTATAGAAGCTTTTGAGGTTGTTCTAACTATCAGGAACATGATCTAACTAGACACAATAAGGCTATTGCACATGTTAATGTAGACAAATGGCTAGTAGCAATGGATGTTGAGATTAATGTTAGTGTTGTACACTAGAGGCTATCACTTGTACATTGTATATGATATATTTTATTTTAATAAAAGGCGTTATTTATCATACAGTGTCTTTTGTATACTCTAAGTAATATAACTGTTTGATAAAGTCCATAGTACAACACTGTGTTAAGAAAATCATGATAGAGATCATGATATGAGATTCCTACTACACTGGATGGTGTTAGTACTTAAATAGTCCCTAGTCATAGTATTAATGAGATAGAACATTATTAATGCCTTAAGACTAACATGTGTTAGACTTCTTGATTTGATAAGGCAGTGGTTCTCATAACCGTGAGTATTCAGATACTCAAAGTTAATACATGGATACTTGTTAATGTAACAAGTTCATTGGATGACCTAGCTTTGAGATAATCACATGGATAACTATTTAGTGCCATTGATATAATCTCAATATAGCAAACGTGTAACTATTCTTAGAGTTGAGATCTCCAAGGTACTTTGTTTGCTGAGCTTTGTACTTTGATTCTAATCTTCGGAGCTTGATCGAAGGCTGCCTATGGGATGGATATTGGGTACATTGTGAGGCAAATGAAAGTAGTTGAAAAGGTCAATAAAGGGTTCACCACTCCTAATAGTAGGGGCGAATATCTCAGGGCCATATGTAGGAATTACTACTCGAGAAGTCCTTGGCCAAGGCGATTGTGTATTGGAAACAGTTCCAATTGATACACATCTAGAGTAGTGGGTTCCTGGTACAAGTACTATTGTATTTGGGCCAGAATTAATTTTGGAGGGAGTTGGCACTAATTCCGTAATCCAAACCGAATGAGATATTGTATGATGAAAAGAGTTAATTGCACTGAAGTTTGTTATTGAAGGGTTCATGTCAAGCCACTTGACTTCCTAGACTCTTGGGTGATTATGATGTGTTGCTAGCTACCACTCATGATCTGGGAATATGGATTTAGTAATTGATGAATTAATAAACCAATCCTAATTAGAACTAATAGGATTAATTCTAATTAATTGTGAATTATTAATCTCAAAGACGTTTGGATTAATTCATGCTCACTACTAATTGACTAGGAAACCTAATAGGTCACACACAATAGAGGATTATATACTCAAGATGTTATTTAATAACATAGTGGGGTTAATTAAGTGAAAGAGAAGTTATTGTGGACAAATTATAATTAGTTATAATTTGTGGTCCGAGTTATAATTGGGAGAACATGATGTTTCCATTTACATTTAGGAAATTCTAATAGGATTAGAATTCTTAGTTTTGGGAAGGAAAATTTCGTGTGACATATTAACAAGACACACGAAACCCTAGCTGAAAAACGACACACGAAAAACTAGCAACATTCGACCTTCTCGTCTCTATATCTCTCTCAATTATCTTGAGAAACAACCCTAGCCGCCATCTTGTTTTTGCTAGCATAGGAAAGTTTGGTGCTTGAGTATTCCTCTGTGTGGATTACTATTAGAGATAATCATACAATGTAATTATAGTGGTTAGACGTTGAACTCACATGGTGGTTGATCACGACGATTGCTGGATCGTGCCTCAACTTGAAGAAGAAATTTTATTTTCCGGACGATCAAACAAAGGTAAAAAGTTGCTACCTTTATTATCTTTATATCTTGTTTTCTACACATAGGCAGGTCCTAGGATTGTATCTCATTTATTTTCCGCTACGCCGTATAGGATACGAGCCTGAGATACCCAACAATTGAGTCTATGTATCTCAATTAAGTCTAGGATCTTATCACTGCACCTGAAGGGATTAAATCTGTAGGGTGTAAATGGGTACACAAGAGAAAGAGAGATGCAGATGAAAATGTGGAAACCTTTAAAGTAAGGTTGGTAGCAAAAGGTTATTGATAGGGGCTAAATTCATCACTATTTTCCAAGACATTTGAGGTTAATTTGAGATACTTTTGATGCAATTCATAGGCATATTCTGTTCTATTTGATCTCTTGCTTGTGGAAAGTATTTTTGATGAATTTGTGCAAAATTAAGTAGATTTTGAAAAAATAAAAAATTTCAGATTGTACCTGGCGCCAAGTCTAGCTAAGGCACCAGGCGCCAGGTCGGTTCTGAAAAAGAGTAATTTTGGGTAGAAACCAAAATGGATCCGGTGCTAGGTAGGTCGAAGTGACCCAGCACCAAGTCCACTCTTTGCAGAGGCAGCAAATATTCTTTTTCAGATTAGATTTTCAAAATTTCAATTTGGTTCTTTTAGGAACTCTTTCAACCATAGAAAAGGACTCTTGTACACACTTTTTGGTAAATAGAACTCCTATATATACAAGAGAATAACACTGTACAATAGAGTTTTCATAGTTTTCCAATCTTCAATGTAATATCTTAAGAAAACTCCTAGAGAAACACTAAGATTTAGGAGGATCTAGGAAAATTCTTGGAGAAGAAGAGGAGGTTGCTCATGAAGGTTTCAAGAAAAAGGAAGAAGGCTTACTTATCTATTAGTGGTTTCTTTTCCTCTTTTTTTTTTAATTTATTAACAATTTGATATTAATGTTTTATTTGCCTTTAAAGGATATTCTTTTAGATTTATGATTTTGTATTGATTTTAGTTCTTTGATCAATTTATTGCTATTCTTGGTATTTGATTACTTGAGCATAATATCTTGTTAGATTGATTAGTTCTCTTCTAATTAACTTGCAAAATGATGTTAGGAGATAATGGCCAACTAATTAATTCAACACTGGTTATTTTTAACTTGTTTGAAAAAGATGTTAAGGGTAAATAATTATTAATCAAAGATTGGTTGATGATTGTTGGAATATAGATTCATTGGCTAATTTCAAAATTTAAACCACCTAGAATGTAGGGATTTGTGTGACGATTGATTTTAATGCATGTTTAAGATAAATTGGTTTAGAAAGCATATGTTTACTAATTTAACTAGAAGATAGTGATTCCATGGATTGCAAATGAAGTAGGTCTATTTGAATTCCTTCATGATGCTAAGATGATAATTAATTGTGATAAGTGCTAATCAATCATCATTAGGTCTTTGAGGATTTCTATCTATTTACATGTCCTTTCTCCTTGTTCTCACTCCTTGAGTATCCTTGTGACTTTTCTTATGTGACTTAATTTTCTCTAATGTATAGGTTAGTAGTTTATTTACTTATATTTCTCTATTTTATTGGCTAAACAATAAAGATTTCGGTAACGTAAGGTGGGAACTTAAGTTCTCGTGGATTTGATACTTGCGATTCCCTATACTATACGATGGGTATACTTGCCCGTATGTGTGGTTTTAGTGGTTGGTATTTTAATTAAAATTTGATTAATTGTGTAATTTATTGGTATTATTTTTTACACTAAAAAACACCTATCTATTATACTCAGAAAGAAGGGATCGATTATAAGGATACCTTTTCATCTGTTGCCATAATTAAGTCCGTACGTATTCTCTTGGCCATCGTTTATCATTATGACTATAACATATGACAAATAAATGTTATGACAACCTTTCATAAAAGCTATCTTAGCGAAGACAGCTATATGACCCAGGCTGAAGGCTTTGTTACGAAAGGCCAAGAGCATATAGTCTACAAGCTTTAAGAATTTTTGGACTTAAGTAAGCATCATGAGCATGGAACATACGTTTTGATGAGACTATAAAGTCTTATGGCCTTATACAAAATGTAGATGAACCATGCATGTATAGGAAAATGGATGGCAAAAATGAGTCTTTTATGGTACTTTATATAGATGATATTCTACTCGTTGGGAATAATGCAGGGACATTATCATTTATAAAGGTTTACCTATCAAGTTAATTTAGCATGAAAGATATAGGAGAAGCTAGCTACATTCTTGGAATAAAGCTTCTTAGAGATAGGAAGCAAAAAGTATTAGGCTTATGCTAATTTTCTTACATTAACAAGATATTGGCCAGGTTTAGCACATATTAGTGTAAAAAGGTAATAGTGCCCTTTAGACATGGATTGATCTTCTAAGTAATGTCCTAAGGAATAGAAAGAAAAGGAAAGAATGACTAGGATTCCCTATGCATCGGCAGTAGAAAGTCTCATGTCTGCTATGCTTTGCATAAGGACGGATATCTACTTTGCAGTAGGCATGGTTAGCAGATATCAATTGATAAGGGCTAAATTAGTCAAACTTTGCTAGTTATTTGAGGCTCTTTTATAAGACATTTTGTGCAATAACTAGTTATATTCTTTCAGATTTGAGATTTTACCCTTGGAAAGGTATTTTGTTCATTATTTCAGATTTTTGGGTAAAACGAAGCAAAACCGTCGCGAAACAGAGCAGAGGCGGCACCGGCTGTAAGGTTGGAACCGGCGCTGGCTGAATTCTTGAACTTATGCACAGAATTTGGAGAACAATCAGTGAACATGTGGAGAAACAGAGCACAGGCAGCGCCGGCTCCGAAGGACCAAGGCGGCGCCAGCTGTGTTCTGTCCTTGAGGCGGTGCTGCGATTTTTCCACGCATTTTTGGAAACCTAAGGACTTTTAGTGTCTTCCAACTTCTACTCAGCCAAAAACTTTGTACCTATGAGTTTAGGTACTTCTTAAGCTTATAAATAGATGGAAAACAAATGGGAAAAGGGGAGAATTGATTATTTATTATAAAAAATCACTCAATCTAAGGAGGAATTCTTCAATTCAATGAGGGTTGTACAAGAAGGTCTTCAAAGGAAGAAGAAGGAGGCTTGTCTATGAGTGCTTTCTTTTACTTTGTTTTCTTTTCTTGAAAATGATGTTTAAATTATTTTATTGTAATTTGACATTAGTTTAGACGTTCATGGTATTTAGAGTTATTTGATCTTTTGATTAACTGATTGTTATTCATGGTATTCAATTACTTGGGTTGATGGTTTAAATTGATTGATTTCATATTTGTTGCCTTTTAACTTTCCTGAAAATGGGGTTAATTGCAAGAACAGAGTAATTAAAGGGTAATTGATATATGCCAAAATATGGATTCAATTGGTTCATTTCATGGGTTAAGTTTGCCTGAGAATGGGACTTGATCAAAGAATTGTGTTTAATGCATCTTTTGGGTAAGACTGGTTGAGACAGAGTATGTGATACTAAGTTACCTAGAAGATAGGGATTCATGGATTGAGAAAGAAGTGAGTCTATTTTAATTCTTCATGATGCCAAGAGAATAATTAGTTATGATAGAGGTTGGGTACTTTAAGATCATGGTTGTCTAATCAATGGTTTGAATTACAAAAATCTACATCCTTGACATGTATATATTTTTTTTTATTTCAGTTTTGTTTTATCGAGTCGGTTAAACAATGAAAGAAAGGTAATTAATGTCTACCCATTCCTTGAGGATCGACACTCGTTTGAACCCTATGCTGAGTTAATGATGAGTACGCTTGCTCATATGTGTGATTTGGGCTTAACATTTTAATTTATACTTTATTGGGAATATGTTTAGTTTTTGTATGATTTTTATACCCAAGTCCGGACACATCAAGTTTTTGGCGCCGTTGCCGGGGAACAATAGCATGAAAGCTTGGATTTTGTTGATTTAACCATGTAAATCTGTAAATATGTATACTTTTTCTTCCCATAAAATGGTGCTATCTTTTGTATTTCGTGTATTCTTGTATAACCTTGTAACCTAACTTAACCAACTAACTTGGACTGTGTTTGAATTACTAACTTTGTAACCTTGTAGTTTTGTTATTTTTTGTTTAACCATTAATTATATATCTAACTTGCTTCTTCTTTTCTTAGGTGTTACCCTTGGTACATGACCTGAAAATCCAACGGCGAGATAGTCGATTTTGACCCTGAAATCGAGAGGACGTTATCAAAAATTCGGTGGACAATTCAAAGGAATCTGATTGTCGAGATGGATGGTGCTCAACAGAACAATGCTGGGAATGACAGGAGGGTTATGGACGACTTTGTGAAACCCGAAATCTTGGGCATAGGCTCGATTATCACTAGACTTAGGATAGATGCAAACAATTTAGAAATAAAGCCCAACATTATCCAAATGGTGCAAAATATGGTTCAATTTGATGGGCTACCAGAAGAGGATCCTAATGCTCACTTAGCCAGTTTTCTTGAGATTTGTGATACCTTCAAGATGAATGGTGTTTCTGAAGATACCATTAAATTAAGACTTTTTTCCTTTTTCCTTGAGAGATAGAGCTAAATCATGGTTAAAGTCTTTACCTACAGGTTCCATCACAACTTGGAATGGCCTAGCTGAAAAATTTTTGGCCAAATATTTTCCTCCAGCTAGGATAGCCAAACATAGGAATGAAATATTCACCTTCTAACAACTAGATTCTGAGACCTTATATGAGAGTTACGAGAGATTTAAGGAAATGTTAAGAAAATGCCCACACCACGGATTCGAGTTGGGAATGCAAATGCTTATCTTCTTGAATGACCTCACGTTCGCAACACAGCAAGTGGTGGACTCTTCTGCAGGGGGTTCCATCAACCATAAGACCCCGGAAGAGCTATTTGAGCTTATTGAAAATTTGGCTTCTAATAACTATTCTTAGGGAAGTGCAAGGTTGAAGGCTCGTGTTCAAGGAGTGCACAAAGTGGATGTCGTGGCAGCATTAGAGGCTAAGGTAGACGCCTTAACTCAAAAGATGGAACGGTTGGTGATGTCTCAATGCCAAGTTTGAAACGTCAACTGCGACTTCTACAGAGAAGAACACCCCAATCATGAATGCCAAAAGATGAGGTCACTCCAAGAAACTTCGGAGCAAGCGGCCTTCGCAGGTAATGTCCGGCCAGGTAACAATCCATATAGCTCTACCTATAATCCTAGCTAGAGAAATCACCCTAATTTCTCGTGGAGTAATAGTAATCCACCTAGGCAAAGTTCTTTCAATTTTGGAGGTAACCAAAGGAATCCAAACCCCATTAACACTACGGCAGCACCTAAAAAACCACCATTAGAAGAATTGATTGGCCAATTGGTAACTACCACGGAGACTAAGTTCCAAGGAGTCGATGCGACAACAAGGAACCTAGAGGGTTTCATGCGCAACTTGGAGAACCAAATTGGTCAACTAGCTAAACTCTTGGGAGATCATCAAGCAGGGACACTACCAGGGAATACGGAGGAAAATCCACGGGATCACAACCGTAGAAAACCTAGAAGCATTTCTTTTCTCTTTTCTTAACTTTTCGTCTTTGTGATAGGGACAATTTTTTATTTATATTATTTTCATTCTAGTGCATTATTAAGCATTCGTGTGTTTTTCTGCATTCTTGTTAGAAAAAAGAAAAAAGAAAAGGAGAACTGGATAAAACAGAGTTAGCACCAGTTCCTGTCGGGTGGAGCAATTAAAGGACTAATTTGGCCACTTTTTCTTCAAAATCTCCATTCTCCTTCTCAAATTCTCTCAAGCCCGCGCTGGCTTCATATCCCTTATCTCCTAAATTTTAATTTTTCAACTCCTAAACATCTCCATAACATCTATTAACTTCTTTTTTGTTGATGCTACGGATCAATAACCTCAAAAGCTGTGATTTTGCACAATAAAACCACATTCAATCCACAAGCAAAGAGCTTAGATTTTCCCAAAAAACTTGCATCTTTTACTTGCCCATGCATACAAGAACATAAAGGTATGATTTTTCTTTCATTCCTATGGTTAAAATAATGAAGCCGATTTTTCTAATTCTAGGGACATTTTTTGCTAAAATTGCGGATTATGTATGCTATAATTTAATTATGCATTACTCCTGCATGCATTGGATTACATTCAGCCTTAATGAGCTTTTGATACTTGATTCATGCTTTGATCAGTCGAGACTTCATGTAGCTAAGGCTAGAATCATGGCTATTAGTGATACTTGAATATATGGAACATGCATTGTGGATCACATAATACCATAATAACTACCTTCATTCATGTTCACTGGCATGCTTTGAGGATATCAATATATTATGCTTTACAGTCAACTTCACACATATTTTGTAGGGTGTGTTGTATAGAGCGTAGGTGATTAAATTGATGGATTAGAGGTGATATATCGACGGAGTTTAGTTTTTGTGAAGTGTGAGCTGGTTAAGGGTTGTGAGTGATTTGAGGAATATCTGTGTAGGGGTTGCTATCCTGTTGTCAACCTTGAGCTTACCTGTTCTCTCTTCTTATTGCACCCACTCCTTACTTAACCATGTCTAGAACAAGAGGGCAATCTTCTAAAAGGGCGAGAACCTCTTCTTCCTTAGCCCCTTCAACTGTTGATCCTTTGTTCCTTAGACCTACTGAGTTTATAGATGCCTCTTGTGAGGAATAGTACAGTAGGAGAGCATCTAATAAGATTATTGTCGAGCGTACTTTCTCACCCACCTTAGACCGTGCACTCAAATTAGGAATGATGTTTAGACGGCTAGGATAGGGGTCGATCATACAATTGAAAAGAAAGTATTGTCCAGTTCTCGTAAAGGAATTTTATGCTAATATGGTAGATAAAGGCAATAAACATCTTTCCCACACTGAAACAAGAGTTAAAGGAGTACCCATTGTCATCACCCAAAATCAGTTAGCTAATCTCCTCCAGGTTTTTTATGATGAGACGTGGCAAGGGATAGATGTCATTAATCAAAAGATTCTTTCAAACCCAAATTGGGATGTTCGAAGGACTAGAGCTACCCTAGGACTACACAAGCACAATGCCTTTCAAGCTAATAGTTTCTATTCCAACAATGATTTGGCAGCCAACTTTTGCGCTCTAATCTACATGTTTGGGTTTAATGTTATGCCCCGTGCTAGTGGTTTCAATGAGACTAGACTTATTGATACTTATATTTTGCATCGGACAATGAACACATTACCTATCCCTCTCACCCCTTTGATCATCCAATCGACTAGGGAGGTTGTTCATCACCGTCTCACCACAAAAGCCTTTGTTTTTCCCTTGGTTATAATGAAAATTTTAAAAGATTTTGGTGTGAGTCTTGAGGGAGAACTTATGGAGGTCACCACGGTGTACGATATGGTCACTGATTACACTCTTATAAGTTGTGGGTACAAATACAGCCAAGAGGTGAAGAAGTGGCTTACTCATTTCGAGGTCAAACATCCCGGGCAGGTTTGGCTAGCCACAGTGGAGGAAGAGCAACCACCACCACCAACACGTGCACGAGCTAGCAGTTCTTAGTCCCACTCCCGGACTGACTTTGAGACAACCGTGCTGGGACGCCTCAACCAGCAAACGGATGTGCTTTTATGCTTGCAGGGCACGATGGATGACTTGGTAAGTTGGCAAGCTACTATGGAGCCACAGTTGGCCGAGTTGAGGCAGCATTTTTCTGGGTCACAAGGTGGTACGGGTACCTCTGCCCCGGCAAATGATAATGAGGATGATGATGATGCGGAGGACTGCTGACGCTTATCTTTATTTTCTCGATCACTCTTGCTTTTCTTTTCTCTTCTCTTGTTTTTTTTTTTAGTTCGTTTTGTTTGTCTTGTACTATTTTCTTTCTCTTATTTAAGCTTTATTTTCTTTTATAGTTTTTCTGCTTTGGTGTTTTCTTTTGTATTTTTCTTTTTAGGTACCTTGATGATGCCTCAGTCTTCAAGCATTCAGTTCTTGTACGACACAGTGCGTAATGAATGGAAGTTTATTTTTCTTATCTCTTCTCCTTTCTATGTTTGGTCCCATGGTATTGTTTTTTTTTGTTGCATTTATTTGGCCATTGAGGACAATGTCCAGTTTAAGTGTGGGGGAAGGATTTGATTGACAAGTCATCTATACATATTCGTTAGCCTTCTTGTCAGCAAAATTTTAAAAAATTTTCAAAATTTTTCTGACTTTCTTTGAGATTTCAAACTATATTTTTAATGCATGTCTTTATGGTGGATTATAGAGCATGTGTCCTATCAACTACCACCCCAGGAAAGCCAACGTCGTTGCTGATGCCCTGAGTCGAAAAGTTAGAATGGCCAGGCTAAAGGTACAGGAGGTCCAAGTAGTTCAGGATGTGTTGGATAGAAGAGCAGAAGTGCAAGAAGAGAAGATTATTATTAATAACCTGAGGTTGATACCAAATCTAAGACAGGAGATTATTGAGGCCCAGCAAAGTAATGCGGAATTTCAGCTTTTCAAGGACAAGGAGCTTAAACGGCAAGGCAGTGAATTCCGATAGGACGGAGCGGGAGTGTTGTACTTCCGAGATCGTTTGTGTGTACCCGAGGAGCACCAGTTGAGGAACATAATTTTAGAAGAAGCGCATAAGAGCAAGTACACCATTCATCCGGGAGAGGTCAAGATGCATCAAGATCTGGAAAAGTCTTATTGGTGGCCCGGGATGAAGCGGAACGTGGTTAAGTATGTCTTAACGTGTTTAACCTGTCAGAAGGTCAAAGCAGAGCACAAAAAGGAGGCAGGATTATTACAACCGTTGCCAGTACTGGAATGGAAATGGGAAGAGGTGACCATGAACTTCGTTACCGGACTCCCTATGGCAAGGAACCAAAAGGACGCCATATGGGTAGTGGTAGATCGATTGACCAAGTCGGCGCATTTCATACCTATGAATGTAAGGGATTCAATGGAAAAATTGGCTCAGACCTACGTGCAGGAAATAGTCAAATTACACGGAGTGCCTTCAAGTATTGTGTCCGACCGTGATCCGAGATTTACATCCCGATTTTGGTGCAAGTTTCAAGAATCGATGGGTTCTAGTCTGAAGTTCAGTACGACAGCGCATCCGCAGACCGATAGACAGTCGGAAATGGTTATTTAGATACTGGAGGATATGCTGAGAGCCTGTGTATTGGATTTCGGGGATAAGTGGATCGAAAGTATGCCGTATGCCGAATTGTCATACAATAACAGTTATCAAGCTTCGATTGGAATGGCTCCGTATGAAGCTCTATATGGTCGTAAGTGTCAAGTACCGTTATACTAGAACTGGTCAGAGGATGGACAAATAAGCAAATCGGGAGAAGTCTATGTTCAAGAAATGTTGGATAAGGTCAAATTAATTAGGGAAAGGTTGAAGGCAGCTCAAAGCCGACAAAAGAGTTATGCAGATAATAGGCGAAGAGAGCTAGAATTTCAGGTGGGAGACAGTGTATTCCTAAAACTGACACCAAATAGGGGAATCCTGAAACATCCGAAAGGGGGAAAGCTGAATCCGAGGTACTTGGGACCGTTTCCAATAAAAGAGAGAATTGGGCCTGTGGCGTATCGATTGGATTTGCCAGATGGGTTGATGGGAATTCACGATGTATTCCATGTTTCGCAGTTGAGGAAGTACAACGCCGATCCCGGACATGTGTTGAATGATGAGCCGTTAGTGCTACAACCCGACCTGAGCTATGTGGAGAAACCCGTAAAGATATTAGACCGAAGTATCAAGACTTTCCGGAACAAGTAGATTCCGATGGTAAAAGTGCAGTGGGAGCATCATGGCACGTGAGATGCCACATGGGAAACAGAAGAATGGGTAAAGCGGAAGTATACTGATCTGAGATAAATGTGTGTCTGAATTTCGAGACGAAATTCTCCTAAGGAGGGGAGGATGTGAAACCCCACCTAAAGCCAACCCTAGAGTAAGGGGGTCGGGATGCATATCATATTATTTTGCATGAATATATTTATGTTTTTGAATGATTTTATGTGCTTTAGAATTGTGGCTTATAGGTTAAAATGCTTAGTTATGCTTATTGAGTAGGAGGGGTAAAATGGTAATTTTGCTTGAGGTCAAAATAGGAAGATAGCTTGGGGATTTCATAAGAAGAATATGTGGTTGAGAAAATAAGAACAAGAGTTAGTGTGGTTTAGTGGTTAGAGCTTGGTGAATTAATTTCTAAGGTTATGAGTTCAAATCCCATCATTTAAGTTTTTGTCATGATTATCTTAACTAAGTTTGAATTTTTGTTTTCTTGCATTCCATGAAAATAGGAATGTTGTCTTAGGGGAGACAAGAAGAGAATGTCCTAATCTTATCCTCATGTCCTAAAAAGAATTCTAGAGGAATTCTTGTCCTTTTTTATTACCTCTAGCTTGTCCTAACATCTTTATAATTTAAATTCATTAAATCTCTTCTTTTGAACTCCAAAATTCTGTGATATTTCTTCACCTTGAATTTCGAAAATCTGCTGTGGAGGATGGGGAGTTGGCCAAAAATAGGAGGGGAAATAGGAAGGGGTTCCAAAAGAAATTAAACACCATGAAAGAACCTTCAAAAATTCACCTTCAGGTTGTTCATGTTTTAGTGAAGGGAAATCTGGAAAATTTTCCAGAATTTTTGCAGACCATCTCTTCGAAAATTCAGCCAGTAAACCTCTTCATTTGGTACCAAGAAAATGGTCATTTCATGTGGCTTGAAGGCTGGAAAATCTGTGCAATTTTCGGACTGCACAAACTGTGCAAAACAAGAAAAAAATTCTGGACATTTTCACAGCTTTCAACCAAGGAAATGAAGCTGTTTTAGTCCATCTTCAAGCTAGAAAAAATCCTCTGTATTTCTCTAGGAAGAAGGCTAGAAAACTACCTTAGAAAGACCTTCAAACCCTCTCAAGAATCAGCTGCAAATCGGGTTGAAGGAGTGCAGAAATTCTGCACAAACCTTCGAAACATTCGACAGCTTGAAACCAGAATTTCCCAGCTTTGCTACCTTCAAGCCTAGGCCAAAAACCACCCTTCAACTTCTGCAACATTGATCCTTGATCAGCCATGGACTGAACACCATTAACCCCACACTTACCTTGAACTCTTGGACTCCATAACCACACCTCAAAACACTCCTAAGATCACTCCATTCAAACTCTTTTTGAACTTCAAAAAAATTCCAGCATTTCACTCCATTAAACCACTCTTGCATTAGGCTAACTAACCAGAATTTCCTCTGCCTTCATAGACCAAATTTCGGTCAGCTCTATAGCCTGCACAAGCTCCATTCATTCCATCAAAATCACCTTGTTCAGCCGGCACCATTGAAGAGTGAAGAAACCTTCCTTGATCAAACACCATAGCTAACCACCTACCTTAACCAATTCCACAACTTTCTCCATTTGAATTTCAAATAAAATCTGATCAACCTCTCTCCTTCTTGCTAAAAACCAAAACTTCCATTCACCTTAGACCATTCGGCCAGCTTTCTACCAGATTTCGTGCAGCTTTCTCCCACACTCTCTCCATTTTCACAAAGAACACACACTAAACTTCTTCAAGTCTAACCCTACTCTAAACACCTCCAATCACTCTCAAATACTCTAGATCACTTCTATTTAATCCCTAAACATCTTTTCTGGGATTTATAACACAAAACCTCGCAAACAAGAATTTTCAAACGGATCGAAATTAGCCTTTTCCCTTGAAGGTCTCAAGAACATCAACAAGGTAAATCAAGAACAACCTTCTTGTTCATCCTTTTTCCATTCAATTCTTAATATACCCTTCTAATGCTCTCTCTCTCTCTCTCTCTCTCTCTCTCTCTCTCTCTCTCTCTCTCTCTCTTCCTCTACCGAAATGGTTGATCAACCATGGCCGTTTTTTCCGGTGGATCACTCAAGGCTCTCTATCGCGCGTGGACCTTCTTTTGTCTTCATCAAAGCAATCGACAATCAAGTATCTATTCTTAAATCCTTTCTTTTTAAATTCTAAAATAGTGTCTCCTAGGTGTTGATAGGGAGATAGAGTATGAATGGAGATTGGGTATACGCATATGGATTAAGGGGATGGAGTTAAGATATGATGATGGTTGTATATGGCTAGGTTGTATGTGTTTTCTTTTTGAATCATTGTATGTTCTTCGTGCTTAATGAATTTCATGGATGTTTGAAGCATGTTAGAGATCATGACACCAAATGTGATTAGGCTCTCATGTTTCTATTTTCCATTGAAGCCATTAATGATGATTATGCCTAGAAGGAAGTTAGCCTTGTGATACTATGTGTGAAGTCAAGCATGTGTTCATGAATGGATTGGTTTATTATTTGATGTTGGAGAATGTGTTTATGAATCTTTTCTAGCGATAGGAAAATCATGGTGAAAGAGTTTTTCCTTGTTAAGTCTAGGTTATTTTTATTAACAAAATTTTATTACTTTAAATGGAATTACTACTATATTTTTCTCTATGAAATTTGAAACTCTAGGAAGATTTGGAGTGGTTTTTCAATTAAAATATTAATATTTTCTTTATCAAATAAATGAGATCTTTTGTTAAAAATATTAGAATTAATTGATGACCTTAGTTCAAACTTTTACCTATATTCGTAAATATTATTTATATTAAAATCTATTTGTTATTTATTAATTTAAAATTTAAAATAATTCATTTATTATTAATTTTATTTATTACTAATTAATTATTATCTAAAAAATAAAAAAATAAAAAAATAATATATTTGTGATTTATTATTTACTAATAATAAAGCTATTTTTAAATTACCATTTGTTAATATTGTTAGACTTAATATTATTTAAAATTCAAACCTTCTTTTATTTATTAATAGCACACAAGAATTATTAAATGAGTCTATAATTTATTAGCAACTATTTTAGAACCCCAAGTTATTTTAACTTATTAAACTAGACTTATTTTATAAAGTTCTTTTTTTTAGCTGGCCTTAAAGCTTAGAGCGTTAGGGTCGTGATGGTAATGGGTTGAACTAGGATTATTTTGTGTAAGTGAGTTTAGCTTGAATGTAACCTTATGTTTTGTGTTTACCCCAGGCGGGCTTAGCTCAGCCTTGGAAGACTGTTGAGTTTGAGCAAGCTAAGAATCAGGTAAGCTCCTGCATGAAATTTTGGGAAGACAAAAAAAAAAAAAAAAAAATTACTGTGGCAAGCCAAATGCGATGTGTATGGACATTTATTTTGTGAAGGCAATTAAGGACTGTTTTTCCTTTTTTATTCCGGACAAACAAATTATTTGAAAAATTAAAAAAGAGGTTTTACACAAAATGCTAAACTCTTTCTAAAACCCAACTTTGATAAGATTTTTAGAAACCCTTAATTGCTATTTCCAAATAAAGCAGATTATGACCAATTTTCTCCCAAGTGGGACAATCAACGTTGAGTACTCAATTAGGGTAGACCACCAGGACTAGTCTTTGAAGGGTTAGGGTAAGTCTCTCAATAGGTGGCCACCTCTGGGGGGTAAATCCTTCCTGGATGGGATGCTAGTCCGGTAGGGCATGCCGGTCCGAGTTAGCAAGTTTCAGTCCTGTGGACTGTGTGTTCCGGAATGGACAATCGGTAAATTTGGGTGTAGAGATGGAGGAGTATCTCACCCGGTAGGTCATACACCTACCCTTTTGTCAGCTTGCCCAAAATGTGGCATTCTGACCGTTATTTAGTCATGGGGCCCAATGTGTGGTAACCCATGGCTACCCATTTGAGTGGTTGTTTTTATTGTGCATATGTATGGTTTGAAAAGGGAAACACCACTCTTTATTTTTAACACTTATTTATTGCTTGCCAGCACTTTTTGTAACACCCCGAAGCCTAGGCCTGCCAGGGCCGGGGATGTCGCCCCGTCCAAAGGACAAGGGGTCTTTATAACTAGGTCACACAACCAAATTGCGGAATAAAAATAATATTTAACTTAAAAGTTATTACAACCCAAAGAAAACTTCAAGAATAAATCCATGAATTTCAAAACAAAACCATAAATAAAATTATCCACTCTTGTCTCTCTAAAACAATACATAGAATTGAATGACAACAATCTCTTCCAAAGCAAACACTACTAGCTACTCATCCCCACAGCATGATCAACCTGAAATCATGATAAAAAGGTGATGAGACAGAAATCTCAGTAAGTCCGTGTGTGCTTTGGGTGTTTAGTGAAAACAGTTCGTGGGTGCAAAGTGTGAAACTTTTATAAGAGAAACATTGGTAAGCAATAAACATTAGTCAAAAGCAAGAGTGGCATTTTGGCTTATCTAGCCGTACACAAGTAATGAAATCAACCACTCGAAAGAAAGGGATATGGGTTACCACACGTTGGGCCCCATAACCGGTCAGAATGCCGACACTTTGTGCAGTCTGACAAAAGTAGGCGATCGGCCTACTGGGCAAGATACTCCTCCTTCTCTATACCCAAACAACAACTGGGTGTCCATTCTGGCAAAACACAGTCGCTTGACTGAAAACAAACTGCTAGCTCGGACCGGCATGACTCACTAGACTGACATCTTATCCAGGAAGGACTCACCCCTCAGAGGTGGCCACCTGCTGAGAGACTTACCCTAACCCTTCAAAGACTTATCCTAGTAGTCCACCCTTATTGAGTACTCAACGACGTTTCCCACTTGGGATAAAATGAACAAAGCATTTCTCTACATGAAAATAGCAATTTGAGGGTTTCCAAAGTTTTGGGAGAAATCAGTTTTAGAAAGAGTTTTAAGTTTCGAAAATCTACTCATTAACTTTTAAATAATTTAAGTGTTGGAAATAAGAACGAATTCAACCCTCAATTGCATTCAAATAAACGAGTGTCCATACACTCCATATTTGGCTTGCCATAAGGAAAACATTTCACATCAATCAGGTTTTATGCAGGAGCTTACCTGATTCTTGCTCACAACAACAAGGTCTCGAACAACTGACCTAACCCCACATGGGTAAATACAAATCTTAATCAAATTCAAGATACAATATACTTCCTCAATTTTAAATCAACTCAATTCACTACTACCATGATCCTAGTGTCCCAAGCTTTAAGGCAGGACACTAATTAAATAGGTTTATAAGCTAAGTTTAATTTGTTATTTAAAATAATTAATGGTTTGGGAAATAAATTCTAATAAGTTGAAAGTTTACATCTTGTTAAGAAAAATATAGAGTTTATTTGATCAAGAGTCATAGGAGGTACTAGGTAAAATAGTGATTTAATGATAGTTTAGTTGTTAGAAAATAATTGATAGCTAAAACTAGCTGAGATTAGATTGAATAAGCCTTTCTTGGAAAATAATAAGTAAATCCTTAATGGTTTTGATTTAGTAAATATTTTACTAAGCATAAATCCTTTTCATAAAGGCTTAAATTGATTTCTTTATTTTAAATAATATTTATTTATTTTACTTTCTAGCAAAATTACTATTTATTTAGCTAAAATATCCTTTATGAATATAAGAATCTAAATCTACCCTTCCTAGGGTTTTCAAAAATACTAGGAAATTATTTTATTGAGTATTTTAGTCATGGAGTGAAAATTACTTTTACGGACAACTAGATCATGGTCAATTTCTATGGCCAACCTCAATCAAGAACATGCACAATCCTCCAATTCATCAAATCAACCAAATCTTGTATCTAGGCATAGATCTAAATTTATTAAGACATGCTTTAACCTCTACTAGCATAAATATGAACATGGCTTAAACAATCCTATATGAATAAAAATCATATTCACCAACGGTGGCATAATCTCTAGCATACTTTATCACAAAATACTACCTATGACATGCATCAAACCTCAAATCAACATACAATCAACCAAGATAAACCTTTCATGGATAAACCCCGTGTTCTTCACAATCATACAATTGCTCATGCTTCAATCTCAACAATAAATATATACTCAAATCCTACCACCATCCACATTTTAACAGTGACATCCTTGAGACATGATTCTAGAGTTTAAAAGAAGGATTGAAGATACTTACTTGGTTGATGAATGCTTTGAAAGAGTTTAAAATAGATCTCAACTCCTAGTTGGCTAATCTTGTCCAAGAGAGGTGGCGAAAGCATGGTCATGGAAAAAAAGACCATTCGGCCAAGAGAGGGAATTTCGGGCCATGAGAGAGAGAGAGAGAGAGAGAGAGAGAGGAGAAGAGATCATTAGTATGTTCATTCACATAAGTTCTCATTGGAGATCAAGTTTGAAGAAGATGAAGTTGATAGAATAAGTTTACCTTGAAGATGTTCTTGACCTTCACAAAAATTTCTGGTTTTGATCCAAAGTAGCAAGATGATTTGTGGAGTTTGATGTTAATAATGGAATTGATGGATTCACAGCAAAGACCAGATCAAATCTGGAGATTTTCGTGAGGGTTTGAAGTGGTTTGAAGGTGTATTAGGTGAAAGAAGGTAGTAGGTGTTCTTGGTATAGTGTGTGTGTTCTTGGTGTCTAAAGAAAATAGAGAGAGAGAGGTTGGGAGCAGCTGCTGATTTTCTGTGGAATTAGGGCTACCGAAATTCTGTAGGGTTTAGGATAATGTTTTCTCTGATTTGAGAGGGAAAAGGAAAGGTTAGTTGTTACAATCCTTGAGGAATATTTTTGGGAAGTGAATTTGGAAACTAAATATTCTAAGAATATCTTGATTGTTTGGACAGCTTTGAAGTCTCCTATGGCCGACTGGTTGTGTGGCCTTTCTGAGCAATTAAAGCTGGTTCTATAAGGCTTATGATGGCCAAAACTAAGGGGTACAATGATGAAGAATAATTCTGGTCAATTGAGCAAGATATCATGGAAGGTTGCTAAATAAGATGGCTGGAATTTTGGAAAGTAATCAAGCTAAATTGCATGGATTTGTTGGAGAGATTTTCTGACAGCCATTGCTGCTTTTCGTCCAGAAGTTTGAGGGAAACAATGGAGCTCTGTTAATGGTGGTTTAAGGGAGGTTTTGACAGAAGTAGGTTGGCATTTTCGGCTGGAGGAGAAATAGGAAGCAAGTTGGAAAATTTCCAGCACAACAATTTCGCTACACAAGAATTTTCTGGCAGAATTTCGTCCGCCACTTCCAGCTGAGATGCAGTGAGTTTGAAGGGGGGTTTCAGGGGTATTCAAGGCTGGTTTCCATCCTTCTTCATTGAGGAAAAACATGGCTAAGATGCTGCACAAAATCTGGAAGAAAACAGCTTAGTTTTAAGCCTCCAAGGTAGCGATTTGCCCAGAATTTTTCACTGGTTCTGCTCCGTCTTTGTGCAGTCCGAAAATGACAGAAATAATTCATGTTTCAAGCTGAACTTAAGGCCATTTTTCTGGAAGCATTTGGAAGGGAATGTTAGCTAAGAAGTTCGACATTTTTAAGGTACACAAGCTGGAAAATTTCAGCTCATTCCAAGAAGGAAGGTGAACTAGCGATAGAGTGAAATTTCAGCAAGCTTACTAGAGGGATTTTCTTCTTGGAATTTCCCACAATTCATCCACATTTTTCAGACCATGAGAAGCCTTTTACTAGGACTTTTTGATCCTATATGACCTCAGCACTTTACTGAATTTTTCTGGAAATAAAATGGCTAGAACATCTTGATCAAACTAAGGAGTTGAAAATTAAGAAAAACTAAAAATCAAAGGGAGAATGAATTCCCTTTAAGAATTTCGAGTAGAGCAAAGGAGTGAAATGAGAATTCTCCTAACATGTCTCTCTTAGGTCATTATCACCACCTTGCTCTAGGCCCTTAAGGCCGAAACTAATCCTCCCTAAGCAAAAATAAAATTTTAATCAAACTAAAGCTTCTATGATAGAATTCGAACCCAAGACCTCAAGAATTAATTCCAAAGCTTTAACCACTAAACCACAACAACTCTTATTGCTATTTCCACTAGAAAAATTATTTTCTATTCAATCCAAAACCTATCTCCCTATTTTCACCTAGGGAAAAAATTACCATTTTGCCCCTCTCACACAATACTCACCAACAAGACTTCAAGACAATAAAAATCAAATCCAAAGCACATAAAAATCATATGAAAATGTATTTAATCATGAAATAAAGCATAATATGCATCCCAACCCTCTTACTCTAAGGTTGGTTTTGACTGGGGTTTCACACTTTTCCTTATGAAACTTTTACAACTTGCATACATGAATTATTTTATCTGAAACACTCAAAGTAGACACGGGCTTACTGAGATTTTTATCTCACCACCTTTTATGCCATGTTTTCAGGAAGATCCTGCTGTGGAGGTCATTAGCTAGATTGTTGCCTATACTTTGAAGACTCATGTTATTTCCTTTTTGTGGTGTTTTGAGAGATTGTTGCGAACAATTTATTTCGGATTTGTTCCAGTATTCATCTTTTGGGTTGTAATAAGTTTAAATTTTAAAGTCTTCATTTTATTTTATTCTATGTGACCTAGTTATAAAGGCTCCTTGTCCTCTGGACAGGGCGACATCCCCGGCCCTGATGGGCCTAGGTAGTGGGGTGTTACATGACGGTAATAGGCCTTTTTTGGATAGTTTTAGCTTTTCAAGCCTACCTATTTTCATAATATCTCTAGTGCCTATTTTTTTAGCCTAAATTGTTGATTACTTTCATTAAAACCCATCACAATATTTTGGCCATTGTTTGTGCTGAGTGTTTGCATAATTTTCCAAATCTTTATACTCTTGAATGATGAAAGTATATGTATGATGAGAAAGAATTCAGGGATAAAGATCATGACTTGTTACTTTCAGTCATGGATCAATTACGAGTGGAGCTGGGAAAAGAAAGGAAGTAGAATGGAAGAAAGAAGTTTAAAAAAAAAATTGAGGAAGAAAGAAAAAAAAAAATTTGAGCTGAAAAATGAGAAAGAACAGCAGTAGTGAAAACAAAAAAGGAGTAAAAGAAAAGAGAATTGAATTGAAAAAAAAAAGGAGGAAAAAAAAGGAAAGAAAAGATCACAAAAAAGATGGTGATTGAACTGCGAAAGTTAAGTTCATATAAAACACTTGACAGCATTGCTGGAAAATTGAGTGATCTTGTGAGAAAAAGAGTTAATGACAAGAAGAGTGGAAAGAAAAGAAGAACAATGCAGGATTAGCTTGAAGTGCATAAGGTTTGTCATATAAGGTCATGGTTTGATTGATTCTTGGAATACGAGAGCAAGAAGAGTTGAAAATTATAGATTTATTTTGGTTACCCTTTTCTTGCTAACTCTCAGTTTTTCTTTGATGTTTGATTTTCCTATATCCTTCGTTTGCTAAGCCACATTACAAGCCTTTAGCCTTACATTACAAGCTTAAAAGTCCTACCTGATCTAAGTAGAATCAGGATATGTCTTGGATTAGTGGAGAGAGTATATGAAAAGTAAGCGTATGGAATGCATATTCTTTTTCAACTAACTTCTTTCTAATGGTTTGAGAATATTGTGAAGTATTGAGATGGTTTTACTAAGTCATTTATCACTACACAAGTCTTGCATTGGTTGTGAAAGATTTAGTATCATATGTTTTATGTTCATGAATGAAGAAAGCAATGAAGATATGGTTTTGGATTTGATTAAGTGACTTGATTGAAAACCATGTGTTTTTCCTACTTGTTCTTAATACTTTGCTTGAGGACAAGCAAAGAGTTAAGTGTGGGGAAATATGATAGGGGCTAAATTAGTCATACTTTGCAAGTTATTTGAGGCTCTTTTATAAGACATTTTGTGCAATAACTAGTCATATTCTTTTAGATTTGAGATTTTACCCTTGGAAAGGTATTTTGTTCATTATTTCAGATTTTTGGATAAAACGAAGCAAAACCGTTGCGAAATAGAGCAGAGGCGGTGCCGGCTGTAAGGTTGGAATCGGCGCCGGCTGAGTTTTGGAACTTATGCGCAAAATTTGAAGAAAAATCGACGAACATATGGGAAATAGAGCACAGGCAGCGCCAGCTTCGAAGGACCAAGGCGGCGCTGATTGTGTTCTGTCCTTGAGGCGGTGCTACGATTTTTCCACGCGTTTTTGGAAACCTGAGAAGTTTTAGTATCTTCCAACTTCTACTCAGCCAAGAACTTTGTACCTACGAGTTTAGGTACTTCTTAAGCTTATAAATAGATTAAAAAAAACACACATGGGAAAAGGGGAGAATTCATTATTCATTATAGAAAAGCACTCAATCCAAAGAAGAATTCTTCAATTCAAGGAGGGTTGTGCAAGAAGGTCTTCAAAGGAAGAAGAATGAGGCTTGTCTATGAGTGCTTTCTTTTACTTTGTTTTCTTTTCTTGACAATGATGTTTAAATTTTTTTATTGTAATTTGACATTGGTTTAGACGTTCATGGTATTTAGAGTTATTTGATCTTTTGATTAACTGATTGTTATTCTTGGTATTCAATTACTTGGGTTGATTGCGAAATTAATTGATTTTGTCGTTAACTTGCTTGAGAATAGTGTTGATGGTTTAAATTGGTTGATTTCATATTTGTTACCTTTTAACTTTCCTGAAAATAGGGTTAATTGCAAGAACAGAGTAATTAAAGGGTAATTGATATATGCCAAAATATGGATTCAATTGGTTAATTTCATGGGTTAAGTTTGCCTGAGAATGGGACTTGATCAAAGAATTGTGTTTAATGCATCTTTTGGGTAAGACTGGTTGAGACAGAGTATGTGATACTAAGTTACCTAGAAGATAGGGATTCATGGATTGAGAAAGAAGTAAGTCTATTTTAATTCTTCATGATGCCAAGAGAATAATTAGTTATGATAGAGGTTGGGTACTTTAAGATCATGGTTGTCTAATCAATGGTTTGAATTACATAAATCTACATCCTTGACATGTATATATATATATTTTTATTTTCTTTTATTTTTTTATTTCGATTTTATTTTATCTAGTCAGTTAAACAATGAAAGAAACGTAATTAATGTTTACTTGTTCCTTGAGGATTGACACTCGTTTGAACCATATGCTCAGTTAATGATGAGTATGCTTGCTCATATGTGTGGTTTGGGCTTAACGTTTTAATTTAAACTTGATTGGGAATGCGCTTTGTTTTTGTATGATTTTTATACCCAAGTCCGAACACAACATTAGTCAAACCCCAAGAAAGAATATTGGTAAGCTGTAAAGTATATTCTCAAGTACCTATAGAGAATGAGAGATTATATGCTTTTTTATAGGGCTGATGATTTAGTCCCTTCCAGTTACACAGACTCAGACTTCCACAAGAGTAAATAATGAAAGGAAATCCACTAGTAGTTAAGTTTTCACTTTGTCTGGAGGGGCTATTTCAAAGGGGAGTGTTAATCAATCTTGCATTCCTGATTCTACTATGGAAGCTGAGTATATGATAGCTTCAAAAGCTTCAAAATAAGAGGCTTGGCTCCAAAAGTTCCTTGCAGAACTTGGAATTGTGCTACAAATGGACTTTCACATTCTATTGAGTGCAAATGGAAGATTATTAGAATATATGCCTAAAATAGACTATGTATTTATGTATTTTGAAAATTAATAAAAGTTTCATTCATTAATGGTTGTTTGTTTGCATATATTGCACATTAATGTCTAAATGTGTTAGTAAGTAATCTGCATGATTGGATGTACTTTTATAGTAAGGTTTAGATTATGAACTACTAACACATAAGAGAAAATTTTTTCTTGATCGATTGATGGAGTCGGGCACTTCATTAAGGTTTAGATCACTACATTATGGTTTCTAAATGGGTAATAATTTACCTTTAACTGGTGAGTAGTCCACTCACAATAATAGTACAGGAGTATTTGGAATATGTACAATTGGACCATGCGATAATAATCTTTATAAAAGTACTAAAATAAATAAAGATTGGTTTAACGTAGCTATTGTGTGGATGAGTACCCTAAAACTTGAGTATAAATTGTTTGTCTGGTGAAGCTGGATTTATGCACTTTAATGTATGTTGGTGAGGTCTTATTGCAAGGCTAGTAACCTTGTGGGTTAGGTGTATAATGGTAGTTAATTAAGATAAACTAATATAATAACGTTTTTATGCTTCATTACGTGAAAAAATCACCTCTTTGTGATAGTCCAAGATAACTAAATAACCCAGGGTCCTGGGAAACATGACTATGTATGGAAGTCGCGGATTATCGAACTATCTATCAAAGTATGGTAGATACCATTAAGAAAGATGTTAGTGCATTTTTCCTATCTCAAATGATGGGTGTTAAGTAGAGAGGTATTTTTGTCATTACACCTATAGGTCGAAGACACTGCACTGGCAAAATTATTCTCGGGGTGAAAATTTTCATATGGGGATAAATGAAATATTTAAAATGATAAAAATACTGCTATTTGTTAGCAGGGGTATTTTGATCTTTTTAGTAGTCAAGAATAATATGTCTTTTGGCCCCTAGAAAGAGATTAATAAATGTCCAAAAAATTGACAATACCCACTTGTACTTTTTCTTTCAAATTTACAACCTGCGTAATATGCGTTCGTGTATCCTATAAGATCAAATATTTAGTTCGAATATGCTATAGACCATAATCATATGTCCCAAGTAAGTATCTAAAAATACATTTTACAGCACATAAGTGTGACTCTTTTGGAAAAGATTAGAATTTTACACAAAAGCAAAGTGAAAATGTGATATAAGGATGCTTAGCAGAGAGATATAGAAGATTTCCAATTATACCTCGATATTTCGATTCTTCTACCTTCTTACCCTTTTTCATCTTTGTTAAGCTTCAATGAAGGGTTGATAGGTGTATTGATTTCCTTTAGTTGGTTCATTTCACACATTTTGAGCAATTCTTCAACATGCTTAGATTGATTTAGAAAGATCCTATCCTTGGTTTGCTTAATTTGTATGCCAAGAAAGAAGTTAAGTTCTCTTATCATACTCATTTTAAATGCTTGCTGCATAGTCTTTGAAAACTTCATACATAAAGATTCATTAGTTGTTCCGAAGATAATGTCATCAATACATATTTGAACAATTAAGAGGTCATTAGACTTTTTAGCTTTGATGAACAATGTACTGTCAATCACACCTCTTCAAAAACCTTTTGAAAAGAGAAAGCCACTAAGTATTTCATATAAAGCACGAGGAGCTTGATTTAAACCATGAAGAGATTTGGAAAGCTTGAAGATATGAATTGAAAAATGTTCATGAATAAAACTATGAGGCTGCTCTACATATACTTCCTCTTCATAAAAACCATTTAAAAAGGCACTTTTAACATTCATTTGATAGAGCATGAAAATTTGAAAGATGTAAAATCAAGCAACATTCTAATAGATTCTAGTTTAGCAACGGGTGCAAATGTCTCATCATAATTAATGCCTTTCTCTTGATTGAATCCATGGGTAACAAGTCTAGCCTTGTTCCTAATAACAACACCATACTCATCAAGTTTATTTCGAAATGCCCACCTGGTACCAATCACGGGATAGTTGTACCCAACCATGGGATGGTTAAGTTGTTTAGGAATAAGTTTCCAAACTAGATTTCTTTTGAATTGATTCAATTCTTCTTGCATGGCCATAATCCAAAAATCATCGCACAAAGCCACATTAATACAATCAAGTTCAATACTTGAAAGTAAGGCAAAATTGTCAATAAAGTACCATCTGGTTTTGACACCACAGCTTAGATCTTCGATATTTGTTCTTTTGGATGTCCGATTTTATAGTTCCATTCTTTTGGCAAGCTTTGATCAACATGATCTTCAGTTCTTTGCTCACTATCTTCAGCTTCTTGTTCTTTCAATTCTTCTTCTTTAGTGTGGTTGTTAGGTGATGGAGCTTCGTGATGTTCAATGACATTTTCCATTGAAGTAACTACATCATCATCACCTTTTCTAGAGGAATATATATTAGATTCCTCAAATACAGCATGAACGGATTCTTCCACATATAGAGTTCTTTTATTGTACACTCTATATGCTTTTTTGATCGAAGAGTATCCAAGAAATATAGCCTCATCTGATTTGCTATCAAATTTTCCAAGAGTGCCTCGAGTATTGAGAACAAAACATTTGCATCAAAAAACTTTGAAATATAAAATGGATGGGACTTTGTCAAATATAAGTTGGAAGTGTGTTTTCTTAAGAAAATGCCTTACCATCACTCAGTTCACAACATAGCATGTAGTATTTATAATTTTTGTCCAAAAATATTTTGGAAGGGAATTTTCACAAAGCATTGATCTTGCCATTTCTTGCAAAGTGCTATTTTTCTTCTCAACTACACCATTTTGTTGAGGAGTTTTTGCAGCTGAAAAATTATGAAAAACACCATTCTCATCACAAAATTTTGTAGACTCATAGTTGTAAAATTCTCCACCATTATCACTTCTAATTGAAATCAATTTGCATCTAAGAAAAATTTAAACACAGTTGAGAAACTTTGAAAATTCATAAAATGCTTCATTATTTTGTGCAAGAAAAAAAAAATCTAAGTAAATCTCAAAAAGTCATCTACTAATACATAAACATACCTCTTACCGCCAAGGCTAGTGGTTCTCATAAGTCCAAATAAATCAATATGTATAAGTTTAAGAGGTTTTGAGGTTGAAATCATGTTCTTGGGTTCAAAGGATGTTTTGGTTTGTTTTCCAAATTGGTAAGCATCACACAATCAGTATTTTTCAAATTTCATTTTGGGCAATCATTTAACAAGCTCTTTTGAAGATAATCTATTTAGTAAGTCAATAGATACATGGCATAATCTTCTATGCCAAAGATAGGCATCATCATTATTCATGGAAAATCATTTTATATCATGAGCAATAAGAACATCAAGATATAATACATAGACATTACCAATACAGTTTGCAACAAAAAAATGATTTTATTACTAAAATTATCAATGATAGTGCATGGATATTTTTCCAATTTAACTTTACAACTATTGTCATGTAATTGGCTAATACTAAGCAAGTTGTACTTCAATCCATCAATCAACAATACTTGATTAATAATGGTGGAGAACCTCTTACCAATATTACCTATGCCATTATTTTTCCTTTTTTCTTGTCTCCAAAGGTGACAAAACCATCATTTGTGGCTTGAATATCCTCTATTAGAGTTTCATTTCCTGTCATGTGTCTAGAGCATCCATTATCTAAGAACCTCTTTGTGGAGCTCATCTTTGTTGCAGGTATACATATACAAAAGATGGAAGAGTGACTTTTGGTACTCGTTCTTTCTTAGGTCCACAGCGGTTAATAATAGTTCCTTTAATTCTCCATAATGTTTTCACACCGGATTCCACTTTCTCCCTAACATGCCACATAGATGTGTTGTGCCCATTTTTGCCATAATATGTACAACAAGTATGAGTTGTATATAAAGGACTAGCTTTCACAAAAAGTGATTTTTAATTTCCAACATTGTTCACATGCTTATATTCGAGACCATTTCTATTTCCAGCTACACGTTATATTCCAAGCAATCTATCTAGATTATTTTTGTCATTGGTGAACTTCTCAATGCATGTAGAAAGATCATCAACTCTCTTTTTCATGTCATCAAAATCACTAAGCACAATTTTAAGAGAAATTACTTTATCATATAGGCATTTGTTCTCAAGTGACTTACAATGCAAAGAAGTTGAGATATCATCCTTCTTAATATTTAAACATCTTAAATGGAACAAATGTCCCCTTTTCAATTAAATTCCATAACATCTTAAATGGAATCAAGTAGAGCTTTGTTCTCACTTAACATCTTAGAATTTTCATCTAACAAAGAATCAATATTCATTTTCATTTCCTTGTTTCTTCTAGATAGCGTTTTGAGTTCATGAAACATATCAAAAACAAGCTCGTTTGGATCATCAGAATTTTCACAAGAAAAATCATGTAATTTAGATACAAAAATAGGAGTAAGATTTACCTTTTTTTCCCATGTCCATGAAGTATAAGTTGGCTATCACAGTTTTAGTTTCACAATTTTCTTCAGTTTCGAATCCATCTTGGCCACAAGTCCCGATCAGTCCTTTTTCTTTCTTTACTTTAATGTCCTTTTTTTCCTTTTTGTTTTGCATGACCTTCCTTTCTTTAGCTATTAGATAGTTAGTAATGAAATATTCCATACTTTTACACTTATAACTTTGAGATTTAAAGGATGAACTTTGTCCCTTTTTCTGATAGATATCTTGCCTTTTTTGAAGCTGCTTTTTCTGAACATCTTCCTAAATTTTCTAGCAACCATGGCCAATTCTTCGGTGCCTAAATCTGTGACATAGTTACTTTCGAATTGTTTACTGTTAACTTCATCAACAGCACATTTTAAGGCAGTTTCTCTTTTGCCTTTATCATCATCATCATCATCATCATGTTCTGAAAACCTTTTAAGTTTTATTTCATGAGTCAAGAGAGATCCAATTAGTTCTTTAGTTGGTAGATTATTTAAGTCCTTAGATTCTTTCACAGCCAAGGTCTTAGGCTGTCAGCTTTTTGGTAAGGCATCAAGTATTTTTCTATTTTACTTTCCAAGGGAATAGATTTTCCCACATACCTTTAATCCATTCATAATGTTTTTGAATCTAGTGAACATATCTATTATGTTCTTATTTGGTTTTATGGTAAACAATGCATAGTAACAGAACAATAGACTTAATTTTGATTCCTTTACTTGATTTGTCCCATCATGGATGACTTCAAGTAATTTTCACATTTCATATGCTGAATCACAACTACAAACCCAGTTATATTCATTGGCATTAAGGGCACATCACAGTATATTCATTGCCAGAAAATTCAAGGTCATGTTTTAAGTATCCTCACCGTTATATCCATTAGTCAGTTTAGGGACTTTTTTGCCTTCGACAATTTTAAATGGAACAAATGGCCCCTTTTCAATCAGATTCCATAGATCAAAATTGATTGAGCATACATAGATTTTCATTCTATTTTTCTAGAAGGTATAGTTGCTTCCATTGAATAATGGTGGTTTGTTTGTTCAAGACCATTTAATGTACGGTCGAGATGAAGTGTTTGCCATCTAGATCTTTCTTGCAAGGCTGTTAGGTCAAAAAAAATGTAGATCAATGCTCTAATACCAATTGATAAACCTTAGAGGGGATGAATAAGGTTTCTGGCAAACAAATATTAATTTTCAAAGACTTTGAATATCCAGAAAGAAATCGAAAATGGGTATGTTTTAATAAATGAGCTTTCCTATGCAGATTTAAATGCAGTCAGTCTTTCAAAGTTCTACTCAATGATGAGGAAATGGACTATGTCAAAAAAAGACAGATAGTGAATCATCAACCAGTTCACTCTTCAACATAAAAATCTATAACAAAATCAGTAAATGCAATAGGAATGCTAGGTTTTCTATTTAGATGAACAGTAAAATTTCAGTCATAGGATTTGAAATAAATGCAATAGAATGAACCCAAAGATTTATAGTGGTTCGATCCTCAAATAATCCATATCCACTACCTTAAGCATTCACTAAAGGATTTTAACCCAGTCACTAAACATTTTTATCAAATCAATGGTGGTGGTTAACAACAATCTCATAATAGAGGGTCACCACACTTGGTTTTACTCCCAACCTCTATAAACCCAACAATCAAGGCTCACCCCAACTGGGTTTTACTTCTTAAACCTTGTCACGATTTAGATTAAAGAGAGAACATAGAAATAGCTTATAGATTGAGCAAATATACACCAACTAAAGTAGCTTTATCTTTTTACCTTTACAACAATAGATCTCACTTAGAAGTATAATGTAGATGAGTGATTTTTATTTTTGAAGAGTCTTAGGATGTTTCTAAAAGTGTTAGTATGAATCTCTAATGAAAATCACCCTTAAATGGCTTTTATAGGGGTAAAAATCAAAGTTACAATGACTAGTAACGGCTAGTTACTAAGGTTAGGTTTTGCAGGTGAAAAATTATATGTTCGAAAGGCGGGTCCAAAACAACACTTTATGCCAAGAAGTATATTTTGAACAACTTTAGTTTTATGCACTTTGGAAATAGACTTTGGAAGGGCGTTATGGATTCAAATATCTGTTCAAAACAACTCAACTAAGTTTATATAAAATAAAAAAAAATTCTAAAATTCTTTTTATGGCCAAAACCTGAATTAAAAACCCTTATTTTTTAAATGAATTTGAGTCATTAGACTTGAAATAAATTGAACTTAAGATAATGAGACATAGGAAATACAAGTTATACCTTGACCATAATTTCCTATTCTATTATTATTCAAAAATTTTCATGGTACGCAACTCCTTCAGGTAGGATCTTCACTTGATCATTCTTTTATCCCTTCATTAACTATGAGTTGCTTTACAATCCTATTTTTGAGACTTGAAGAACTGTGGATGAACATTCCATAATCCAAAAATCCTATCACATACAAATAACACATGTTAGTCTATATCAATGTTTGTTATTTATCAAAACACAGGAGAAACCTTTTTGGATGACAATCCTCATTTTGAGTGAAATCATAAGACTTTAAAGTCTCATAAAAATGAATGCTCCATGCTATATATGCTTGCTTAAGTCCATAAATGGACTTTTTAAGCTTACAAATTATATGTTCCTGGCCTTTAGCAGTAAAGGCCTCTAGTTGGGAAATATAGATGTCTTCGCTAAGATGGCCATTATTAAAGGCTGTCTTGATATCCATCTGCCATATCTCAGAGTCATAGTGATATATGATGCCAAGGAGTATACAGATGGACTTAGGCATGGCTACTAGGGAAAAGATTTCCTAATAGTCGATACCTTTTTTTTAGTATACCCTTTCACTACAAGCTTAACTTTGAAGGTTTCCACCTTTCCATCTGCTCCTCGCTTCCCCATGTATACCCACTTACACCCAATGGGATTTATCCCTTCAGGTAGAGCTACAAGATCTCAAACCTAATTGAAGTACATATACTCAATCTCGATTTTCATTGCTTCATGCCATAGGTCTGCATCGGTATTAGTAATACCCTTTTCATATCTAGTAGGATTTTGTTCCTAATGGTTCGAGACTAAGTTAAAAATCTCACCAGTCCATCTTTCTAGAACCCTAGATAACCTCTTAAACTGACAAGTCTGCTTTGTACCGGTTCCTAAAGTTGTGCCTCTTCTTATTCCATAATTATGTCAGAAGAAGTTGATTCAAAAGATAACTTTCTCTCGGGTTCCATCCTAGTTGAACCTTTTGTGGATGTACTTTGATCATCCTCCAAATATCTAGCATTAGTACTTATCAAAACTTTCTGCTCATTGGAATGATTAAAATAACCATCATTTGTTTCTTTTGGATCGCCAACAAAGTAGCATAATTCTAACCTTAGTTCCAATTTGTCTCTCTTGATTAGTACATAAGTTGGACAACTCCATATCCTGAGTGGTTCAGACTTGGCTTATGCCCAGTCCACAGCTCATAGGGAATCTTAAGTAAGTAATTAATTTATGTCCTATTCCAGGGCATATCCCCAAAAAGAATCTGAAAGACAACATGAGACATCATGTTACATACAATTTCCATCAATGTTCTGTTCTTTCTCTTAGATACTCCATTCTACTGGGGTGTCCCTATCGCAGAGAACTGAAATACTATCCCATGATGTACTATATAATCCTTTAATTTTCCTAGAAGGTATTCTCCACTACGATTCGATCATAAGTTTTTTTTTTTTTTTTTTTTATCAGTTTACTTGTTTAACGCTCCACTTAAGCCTTAAACTCTTTGAACTTGTCACAAAAGTCAGATTTGTGCCTCATCAAGTAAACATAACCGTAACTTGTATAATTATCAGTAAAACTGATGAAGTACAAAAACCCTCATCTCGCTAGTGTAGATAATGGACTATACATATCAGTGTAAATAAGACTCACTATCTTCTTATCTCTATCTACCTTTTGGGTAAAAAACCTTTTAGTCATCTTCTCCCTAAGGCAAGATTCACTATAATGCTAACTTTCCAATCTTATTAAGCCCAAAGGCGTATCATGGATTAACCATTAAATCCTAGTTGAGTTAATGTAACAAAACGTTAGATGCCACAGATAAGAGTTATAGACATTGATTTTTTTTTCTTCCTTTTTAAAGGTTCACTTTGAGTGTTATTTGTTTGATTGTTAATAGGGCTTATGAAGAATAAATTTCATACATGTGCCCAGTATATAAAATTTCTCCTTTTCTACAAGTAGAAATACCAGAATAGAAGGAAACAGAATAACCATGATTTATTAGTCTTGCAATTGAAATTAAATTCTGTCTAAAACCTGATACATATAAAATATGCTTTAATACTACTATTCTATTATAGTCAAATTTAAGTTCGAGCCCTCCCACTACATAGGCCCACACTTGCGCTCCGTTCCCTACTTGGAGTCCATGTTCGCCCTTTTAATGTCTTCTTATCTTCCTAAATCCCTGCAAGAAGTTATAGATATGATCAGTGGCTCCAAAATCAACAATACACGTAGAAGTTGATCCAAAAATAGATATAGACTGTAGATAATAAACATTACTGGTGGGGTTTCTCTTAGTTTGAAGATTTGGACACTCCATCTACACTAATATCCCTTCTTGCCATACTTGAAGCACTCACCTCTGGGTTTATTTTTGGGGTCTGACATGGGCTAGGCTGCTGCGTTTCCTTTCTTCTTCTTGAACTTTTTGGGCTTAGGTCCAGTTCTAGAAGAAGAAACCTTAGCAATTATGGCCTTTAATTATGGCTTCATAACCATCTCTGCCACCTGGAGCTTCTTCATCAACTCTATTAAACTCATATTTAACTAGTTTCGTTGTAATTCAACATAAACTGAGTGAAAGAGCCCTGTAAAGATTTGAGATCCATATCCACGTAGCTCTTGGGGTCCATAACAGCTCCCAAGACATTTGCTTCCTCAAAAGCAGCAATCATTTTGAGTATATGCTCCCTGACTGATGCTCCCATAGCCATCTTAGTGTTAATGATCATTCTAAGAGCCTCCTGCCCTGTAGGCTAACTTTTATTAGCAAACATAATGGCCAATGACGTGCTAATGTCGTATGGACTAGCCATGTCCTCGTGTTTTAACTAGAGCTCATTAGATATGGATGCCAATATATAGCAATGAGCCATCTCATTAGCCTGCTTCCATCTGCCTCACGCTTCTTAGAAATGGAACTTACCCCGGTAATAGAGCATGTTTTGTATAGCACATACTTGTACTTCTTAGCAGAGAGCATTATATCTCGCTTCCTTTTCTAGTCTATGTAATTTGGACCTATTAGCTTATTCTCCATGAGAATAATGACCAAATGACTAATACTGACCATTTCTAAAAATAAAAAATAAAATAAAATTCTCAATTTGTGAAAAATAAGCAATATGTGTACTTTATCCTTATATTAAAACTACTAATAGTTAACCCCATCATTATTATCTTTAATATGATCAGTTTAGCTCTTAAGAGAACTGAAATGCCTTCTTGGGAAGATTAACAATTTCCAAAGCTAAGTATGTTGACCACCACAAATGGATTGCCCTTCTAGGAAATGATCCAGAAGATAACTCCTTCGAGGGGCTGGAGATTTCTTTTTGTATCTCCTATGGACAATTCTCGCACAATGACCTCCAACGTAGGCTAGACGATCACAATACGTGTCCCGGGCATCAATCATGTCCATCCATTAGATTTAGATATTTGTGGAATCCCTATCCTAAACGGGTTCACTCCTAGGGTGATGCAAGGGGAACCATAATCTCTAATGAGGACTGTGATGAAAGCCGTAGGGCTATTAGAATCCCTCTCTCACTTAGTCTTTTAAAAACAATGGTTTTTCAGAAAATATCCTTTTGAAAATATCCCATTAAGTATCCCTTAACACTTGTAAAATATCTAAATCCATAAATCTCTATGTCAAGGTAAAATCCTTTAAGAGATTTTTTATAGATTAATTTTACCTTGTTAAGAACTTAATGATTTAAAAATTTTCCTTTTAAAACTTCTTTGAGACTTTGGTCTCAAGTTTTATTTGGCAAAAATATTTTCCTCATCAAAACAAATAAAAATGGTTTATCTTTTTAACTTACAATGATCTCTAAATTCAAAATTTTCTCTCTATCAAGGATAAAATTCTTTAAGAGAATTACCAAGGATTAATTTTTTCTTTAAGATAAAATAACCATTTAATTAAAGAAAATGTTTTTCCATTGTCAAAAATTCCCAAGGCTTTGGTCAAGAGAAAATGTTCACATAGGTTTACAAAAGAAAATAGTATACCAGAAAACTATAAAAGTTTTCATGCATTTCTATTCTTTTAACCTACGTGTCCAAATAATAGAATTAAACATATTAATTGATTAATTCATGGTTTTGTTTCATCCTAAATCCCTTACTGTTATTTTTCATGAAAAATATTCCACGAATATTGACTATACAAAAAATAATGACTTCGCCTGGTATTGGACCTAAAATGAAAAAGAAAAATGCAAGAAATTACAACAAAAAAAAGAAAAATCTTCCTTCTTCTTCATGCACCCACCACACTGGGTCACAGCGACCTGAACCAAATCGACCTAAACCGCGAACCAAAACATGAATCGGGCGGCGGCTAGGTGCAAAAGCACCTTGGGCCGCCTAGGGCCTTTTCCCCTAGGCAACTTTGGGATTCTCCCCTGGGCAGGCAACTCTCTGAAGGTTTGGTTTTCATTGTCTTCTTTATACAGCTATTGGAATATATGCCACTAACATTGTATTTCTGATATAATTTTGATTAAATTAATAAAAAAATTATTCTCATAAATTTTTTTATATTTTTGCATTTTAATTTATGCACAATTTCTACAGAAAAGACCCATTGTGTTTAAGTAAATAATCTATGTGAATTGAGGTCTTTCACAGTAAAGTATGAATCACGGGTTCCTTAGCACATAAACTGTTGTTCTTAACCAGATGATGAGATTAGGTATCTAATCTTGATAAGGTTATTATGTTATGAATTCAAGGCATGAAATGGCTTACCTTTAGCCAGTGAGCAGTCCTCTTGCTTCATAACATAAACGCATTCCGAATGCGTAAAACTGGACCTATAGCAGTGGCTTCTAAAAATACTATACTGTAGAAACCTAGCCTACTACTCCTATAGCATGGACTTAAACCCTACGGCTTAAGTATCGGTTTGTGGTCTGATAAAGCTAGAAACATATGCTTTGATATACTATAGTTAAGGTTCTATCATAGGACCAATATACAAGTATGTTGGATATAAGTGACTACTAAGTTAAGATAGGCTCATACAAGATAGCTTCTACACTATATTGCCCCTTAAGACTATTTAAATGATCTAATAATCCAGGTCTCTGGTGAACATGACTATGATATTAGCTTTATGGTAGCTCCCATAGAAAGCAGAAACATTGTAGGAAGTCATGGATCACTGGACTAGAGATTTAAGGATGGTAGATGTTATTTAGGGAAGTGTTAGTACACTTTTCCTCTCTGAATGTATAGCGTATGTAGAGGGTTATATTTGTCAAAATACCTATAGGTCGGAGACTTTGCTACACGCAACATTGTCCTTGGTTCAATATTTTTTTATTGTGATATTATAAAATATTTGAAATGAAACTATATCTATTTCTATAAAAGGGGCATTTTGGTTATTTTAGTAGCTAAGGCGATATGTCTTTTAGTCCTCGGAATAGCCCATAAGCCCAGATGGATTTGGGTTAAGGAATTAGTCTTAGTTATTTATAGGGCTAAGTTGGTCATGTTTTTTCTAGTTATTTGAGGCTCTTTTGTGATACATTTTGTTCAATAACTAGTCATATTCCTTCATATTTGAGATTTTACTCTTAGAAAGGTATTTTGTTCATTATTTCAAATATTAGGGGTAAAATGAAGCAAAAACGTCACAAAATAGAACAACAGCAGTGTCGACTGGGACAGTGGAACCGGTGCCAGCCATGTGCTAATGACACGAACTTCGTGGCAATAACAAATTGTTGAAATAGGAAAAATAGAATTGAACCAGCACCGAGTCTAGTAGCCAAGGCGGCTCAGGCTGCACTCTGGACAACATTGCGTGGAAATCAAGAAAAAATAGGCGAACAAAGAAAGAAACAGAAAACAACCGGCGCCAGCTCCGACAGCCAAGGCGGCGCTGGCTGTTGTGAAACCCCGATCAAAACCAACCTTCGAGTAAGGGGGTTGGGATGCATATCATATTTTATTTCATGGTTAAATATATTTTTATATGATTTTTATGTGTTTTGGATTCGGGTTTTATTGTCTTGAAGTGTTGTTGGTGAGTATTGTGTAAGAGGGGCAAGATGGTAATTTTTGCCCGAGGTGAAAATAGGGAGATAGCCTGTGGATTGAATAGAAAATAATTTTCTAGTGAAAATATCAATAAGAGTTGTTGTGGTGTAGTGGTTAGAGCTTTGGAATTAATTCTTGAGGTCTTGGGTTCAAATTCTATCATAGAAGCTTTAGCTAGATTAAATTTTATTTTTGCTTAGTGGAGGAAATTTCGGTCTTAGGAGCTTAGAGTAAGGTAGGGATGATGTCCTAAGAGATACATGCTAGGAGTATTCTCATTCCACTCTTTTGCCCTACTCGAATTTCCTAAAGGGAATTCTTGTTCCCTTGATCTTTGGTTTTCCTTAGGTTTCAACTTCTTAGTTTGATCAAGATGTTATATCCATTTTCTTTTTAGAAATTTCAGTAAAATACTGTGATCTTGTGGGATCAAAATGCCCTAGTAAAAGGCTTCTCATGGTCTGAAAAATGTGTAAGAATGGTGAGAAATTCCAAGGGGAAAAATCCCTCTAGTAAGCTTGCTGAAATTTCACTCTAGACTAGTTCATCTTCCTTCATGGCATGAGCTGAAATTTTCCAGCTTTTGTACCTTCAAAATGTCAAAAATTTTAGCTAACATTCCCTCCCAAATGCTGCCAGAAAAATGATCTTTATGATCTGTTTAAAACCTGAAAATTCTTGACCAATTTCGGATTGCTCAAAGCTGGAGCAAAACAGGAAAAAATTCCTGTACGAAAAATAGTTTTGAGAGTCCAAAAGCAAGCTGTTTTCTTCCAGATCTTATTCAGTACCTTAGCCACGTTTTTCTTTCATGATGAAGGCTGGAAACCAGCCTTGAATACCCCTGAAATTCCCTTCAAAACTCGCTACAAATTGGCTGGAAGTGGTAGCCGAAAATCTGCCCAGAAAAATTCCTGTTCAGCGAAATGCTAGGCAGTCCAAATTTCCAGCTTTGTTTCCTATTTTTCTTCTGGCCGAAACACCAACCTTAATCTGTCAAAACCTTCCTTAAACCTCCATTAATAGAGCTCCATTGTTTCCCTCAAGCTTCTGCATGAAATTCAGCAATGTCTGTCCAAAAATCTCTCCAACAAATCCCTGCAATTTATTTTGATTGGTTTCCAAAATTCCAGCCATCCTTATTTAGCAACCTTTCCATAATATCTTACTCAAATGACCAGACATCTTCTTCATCATTGTGCACCTTAGTTTCGGCCACCATAAGCCACCTTGAATCAGCTCTAATTCCTCAGAAAAGCTGCTCAACCAGTCGGCCATAGGAGACCTTCAAAGCTCTCCAAATTATCAAGATATCCTAGAATATTTAGTTTCCAAATTTACTTCCTACAAATATTCTCCAAGGATTGTGACAACTAACCCTTCCTTTTGTCTTCCAAATTAAAGAAACAACTCCCTAAACCCTACAGAAATTCGGCCAGCCCTATCCCTCACAAAAATTCGGCAGCTGCACAAGAACCACCTCTCGAAATCTCGAAATCTCCAAGAACACACACACTACACCAAGAACACCTACCTCTTCCTTACACTTAATACCCCTCCAAACCATCTCAAATCCTCTCAAAAACTTCCAAATTTGACCTACTCACTGCTGTGAGTCCATCAACACCATTATTAACATCAAATTCCTCAAATCATCTTGCTACTTCGGATCAAAAGCAGAAATTTCTGTGAAGGACAAGAACATCTTCAAGGTAAATTTACTCTATCAACTTCATCTTCTCCAAACATGATCTCTAGTGAAAAACTATGTGAATAAACATACTAATGATCTCTTCTTCTTCTTCTTCTTCTTCTCTCTCTCTCTCTCTCTCACGGCCGAAACTCCTCTCCCTTGGCCGGATGACTTCTTCTCCATAATCATGCTCTCGCCATCTCCTTTGGACAAAGTTAGACACCTGGGAGTTGAGATCTACTCTAAACTCCTTCAAGGCGTTCATCAACCAAGTAAGTACCATGAATCATTCTTTTAAACTCTAGAAGCATGTCTCTAGGGTGATAATGATAATAGGTGGATGGTGATAGGATTTGAGTATATATATTGTTGAGATTGAAGTATGAATATATGTATGATTGTGAAGGAGATGGGATTTATGCATGGAAGGATTGTCTTGGATGATTTTATGATGATTTGAGGTTGATGCATGTCATAAGTAGTATATGTGATGAAGTATGCTAGAGATTATGTCACCTTTAGTGAATAGGGTTTATATTCATGATGGAATAATATTGAAGCCATGATCATATTTATGCTAGTAGGGGTTAGATCATGTGTTGATAAATTGAGATCTATGCTTGTATGTATGATTTGGATGATTTGATGAATTAAAGGATTGTGTATGTATTGATTGTGGTTAGCCATAAGAATTTGATCATGATCTAGTTGTCCCTAAACAAATTTTTACTTCATGAATGAAATATTCAATAAAATAATTTCTCTTAGTATTTTCCAAAAAAAAAAAAACCCTAGGAAGGGTAGATTTGGATTGTCATATATATAAAGGATATTTTAGTCAAACAAATAATGATTTTTGCTAGAAAAATAATATATATATATATATGTATATATTATTTAATATAATGAGATCAATTAAAGCCTTTATGAAAATAATTACAATTAGTAGAATATACATTACTAAAAATTTAACTATTATCTTATAATCAAAACTCCTTAAGAATTTATTTAATATTGTTCAAGTGAGACTCATTAAATTTATTTTCAACTAATTTTAGCTATCAATTATTTTCTAACAACTAAATTAATAATAAATCAATATTTTATTTAATACTACCTAGAACTCTTGATCAAATAAACTCTAAATTTTTCCTAACAAGATTTAAGCTTTCAACTTATTAAATTAATTTCCCAAACCATTAATTATTTTAAATAATTGTGCTAGGCTCAACTCTTAAACCTATTTACTTATTGTTTAACCTTAAAGCTTGGGACACTAGGATCATGATAGTAATAAGTTAAGTCGATTTAAAATTAAGGAAGTAGTTTGTGGCTTGAAATTGATTGTGATTTGTATTTGCCCATGTGGGATTAGGTCTGCCGTTGGAGACCTTGTTATTGTGAGCAAGAATCAGGTAAGCTCCTGCATAAAACCTGTTTGATGTAAAATGTTTATTATGGCAAGCCAAGTGTAGAGTGCATGGACACTCATTTATGTAAAGGCAATTGAGGGTTAAATCCTTTCTTATTTCAAACATTTGAATTATTTAAAAGCCAATGAGCAGATTTACTCAAACTCAAATTGTTTCTAAAACTGATTTTGTTAAAGACTTTGGAAAACCCATAAATTGGCATTTTCATGTGGAACAGTGTCTTGTTCATTTTATCCCAAGTGGGAAACGTCATTGAGTACTCAATAAGGGTGTACTACTAGGACTAGTCGTTGAAGGGTTAGGGTAAGTCTCTCAGTAGGTGGCCACCTCTGAGAGGTGAGTCCTCCCGGATATGATGTCAGTCCAGTGAGTCGTGCCGGTCCGAGCTAGCAGTTTGTTTTCAGTCAAGTGACTGTGGTTTACCGGAATGGACACCCGGTTGTTGTTTGGGTATAGAGAAGGAGGAGTATCTTGCCCAGTAGGTCGATCACCTACTTTTGTCAGTCTGCACAAAGTGTCGGCATTCTGACCAGTTATGGGGCCCAACGTGTGATAGCCCATATCCCTTTCTTTCGAGTAGTTGATTTTATTACTTATGTATGACTGGAAAAGCCAAAACGCCACTCTTGTTTTTGACTAATGTTATTGCTTGCCAGTATTTCTCTTATAAAGGTTTCACACTTTGCATCCACGAACTGTTTTCACTAAACACCCGAAGCACACACGGACTTACTGAGATTTCTGTCTCACCACCATTTTATCATGATTTCAGGTCCATCCTGCTGTGGGCATGAGTAGCTATATATTGTCTGCTTTGGAAGAATTTTCTGAGGATTTATTTTGTGTAATGTTGGGAGAGTAGAGAGCGGATGAATTTTTATTATGGATTTGTTTTGAGTATTCTTTGATTTATTATTATTTCTTTTGGGTTGTAATAAATTTTAAGTTGAAGTATCATTTTATTTCCACTATTATATTTGTGTGTCCTAGTTATAAAGACCCCTTGTCCTTTGGACGGGGGGACATCCCTAGCCCTGGCGGGCCTAGGTAGCGGGGTGTTACAGCTGTGCCTTGAGGAAAAGATGGGATCTTGATTTTTGGACGCTGTTTTTGGTAATCCGTGGAGTTTTAGTACTTTCCTACTTCTACTTGGTTAAGAACATTACACCAATAAGTTTAGGCACTTCCTAAACCTATAAATAGATGGAAAACACAAGAGAAAAATGGGAGAATTCATTGATCGTCATAGAAAATCACTCAAATCAAATGAGGAATTCTTCAATTCAAGGAGGGTTGTACAAAAAGGTCTTCAGAGGAAGAATAAGGAGGCTTGTCTATGAGTGCTTTCTTTTACTTTGTTTTCTTTTTCTTGACAATGATATATTAATTTTTTTATTGTAATTTGACATTATTTTAGATATTCATGATTTTTAGAATTGTTTGATCTTTTGATTAATTAATTGTTATTTTTGGTATTTGATTACTTGTACTTATTATGAGATTAATTGGTTAGTTCTTTCCATTAACTTGCTTTGGCAAAAGAGTTGATGTGGTTTCAATTTGTTAGTTTCAAATTTGTTGGCTCTTAACTTGCTGGGACAAAGGGGTTAAGAGTAGGGATAAAGTAGTTCAAGATTAATTGATGTCTGCCAAGATATAGATTCAATGGTTAATTTCATGTGTAGTGTGCCAGGAATGGGAATTAAATCAAGGATTGTGGTTAATGCATCTTTTAGGTGAATTAGTTGAGACAGGATATGTGATGTTAATTTATCTAGAAGATAGGGATTCATGGATTGGACAGAGAAGTGAATCAACCTTAATCCTTCATAATGCCAAGAGAATAATTAGTTATAATAATGATTAGGTAATTTAAGATCATGATTGTCAAAATAATTATTTGAGTTACATACTTCTCCATCCTTGAAATGTATATATTTTTGTTTTATTTTATTTTTATTTTTATTTCTTTTTACTTTATTGAGGCGGTTAAACAATAAAAGAAAGGTAATTAATGCATACTTGTTCCTCGAGGATCGACACTCATTTGAACCCTATGCTATGTTAATGATGAGTACGCTTGCTCATATGTGTAATTTGGGGTTAATGTTTTAATTTAAACTTGATTGGGAATATGTTTATTTTTATATGATTTTTTATATCCAAATCCAGACACATTAGTTATGATGGGTTTTTATTTTATTTAAGTAGCCTACTTCATTTATTGGGCTAGAATAATGTAAAAGGTCCATTAGAGAGAATAAAATAAATTTTTAGTTTAGCTGGTTAATTAATTATTCAGAACGTAGGCCCAGATTGAATAATTAAAAGTAACCTAGGCTAAAACTAATTGGAAAAATGTTCAAGAAATTATTTTAGTCCATCTAGGTTTATTTATTTATTTATTTATGGGTTTTTATTGGTCCACGAATAAATAAATAATTTAAAGTTGAACCCGAGAGGATGGACTAGGGTCCAAGCAGTAAACCCATGCTCAGTTAGGCTAGGGTTGCTAGCTAGGCAGTTGCCTAACTACATTGTCGAGCTTTATGCATATTCTATAGGGATTTTGTAATCCCAAAAAAATAGGATATATGTGAAAGAAAAGGCTTTGACGCAGTGATATACTCTGTAAGTTGCTTTGGTTATGATTAGAATATATACTGATTGGAATCAAACTAGCCAATTAGTTGAATCTCAAGAAGGGGGAACAATCTTGTAAGGATCAATAACAAGATCAAGGACCAAGATGTTCCAAGGTGATATCCAATTGTTCCTATGACCATGTTTGAGGATGGAAGAGATTTGGAAGGATGATGAAGGTAGCTAAGAGCTCATTTTGATGGCTATCCAAAAAGAACCCCAACAACAACTCAAGCCTGTGCTGAATGAGGGAGAAAATGCTGAAAGCTAGCGAACCAGTGCCAACCTAGTGATAGGTCCAGCCAGCTGAGCCAGTGTCAGGTGTGTTCTGCCGATGAAAACATTTGATTCCAGTGTAGACCTTGTGCTAGAGCCAGTGCCGAGTTATGTCAGCCCCAACCCCTATTTTTGCTATTTGTTTTTTTTTTATTTCCTTTGATTTCTTTCTACTTTAAACTATATGTAAAAACTTTTTAAGGCCTTATTTTGTCTGAGATCCTTAGTAATCACTTAGTTAGGGTTATGGTAGTATAAATACATCCTTTTGGTGATTTGACAAGACAATCGATCTACTTTATTCAAATTTGAAAGAGAGTCTTGAGAGGTCTTTACCTCCTTGTTTATCTTGTTCAAGACCATGCTTAGGGTATAGTGAGCCCTCTGAATAAGTCACAAAATCATGTGGATAATGCAATGTGGTTTCTCTTGAATGGGTCTTACTTGTTTTATTCTTCTAAAGTTTATCTTGAATTACATTAATTGGGTGCCTATAGTTCTACTTCTTCTGTTCTTAATCACCTTTGTTGTTTCAAGGATATTTGGGTGAATTTATAGTAGATATTACAACTATTCTTTTGGGACTTTGATGCTTAGTTCTTCAAGGGTTTGCTAGAGTGTAGATAGATAGTTATTTTCCTTCATTTAGGTCACAAACTTCTACTGTTTGGGTTTTACTATTTGAGCTAAGGTTTTTCCCCATTTTTGCCAATTGTTCCATTAATTTAACCACTCAAGATCATGTCAAATATTTGGGTATTAGAGAAAAGAAAGCTTTAATTCCAATGAAAGCTTGAAATTAAGAAAAAGAGCCCCACAAAGTTGAAGAAAAATAGCAGAAATCTCGTAACTCAAAATAATGCCCCAAAAAGGTCATGATATCTTTGTCATTTCTCGATTTTTGCTTGAAATAGTTACTCTTTAATGTTATTACAATGCTTGGGAACAAATTTATCTTGTGTTTGTGGTGAAAATAGGCTTGGGTATGGGTGAAAATGTTAGTGTTGTGCCCTAGAGGCAATCACTTGTTCTTTGTATATGACACATTTATTTTATAATACAAGACACTATTTATCTTTTAGTTTGTCTTCTTTACATTCATGTAAACTAACTATTAGAGAAAGTCCCTAGTATAATACGTTGTTAAGAAAATCATGATAGAAATCATTATATGAGATTCCTAATACACTGTATTATGTTAGTACTTAAATAATCCCTAGTTGTAGTATTAATGAGATAGGTCATCATTAATGTGTTAAGACTAGCACGTGTTAGACTTTCTAATCTGATCAGGCGGTGGGTCTCACATCCATGAGTATTGTAATATTAAAAGCTAACACGTGGATGCTTGTTCATAAGTATTGTAATAAGTACATTAGATGACCTGGCTATGAGATAATTACATGGATAACTATTTAATACCAGTAATAGAATATCGTTATAACAAACGTGCAAGTATCCTTAGACTTGAGATCTGTAAGGTACTTTTGTTTGTTATGCATTATACTTTGATTCCAATCTCTAGATCCAAATCGAGGGCCGTCTATATGATGGATATTTGCTACAATATGAGGTGACCAAAAGTAGTTAAGAAAATCGATAAAGGATTCATCACTCTTAATAGTACGGGTGAATATCTCATGGCCACTTGTTGGAATTACTACTCGTGGGTGATTGTGTATTGGAAACAGTTCTAATTGATACACGTGTAGAGTAATGAATTCTTGGTACAAGTACTATTATATTCGGGACAGAATTTATAAATATTTTGTAAAAATTAGCACTAATTCCGTATTATAAATCGAATAAGATATTGTATGGTGAAAGGAGCTTATTGCACTGTAGTTTGTTATTGAAGGATTCATGTCAAGACACTTAACTTCCTACACTCTTGGGTGGTCATCATATATTTCTAGATGCTGTTCATGATCTACTGAATATGGGTCTATTAATTGATGAATTAATAAACTAATCCTTATTAGAATTAATAGGTCTATTCTAAATTATTAAGGATTATTAATTTCAAAGACGTTTGGATTAATTCATATTCATTACCAATAGACTGTGAAACATAATAGGTCACACATAATCAAGGATTAAGTACTCATGATATTATTTGATAAAGTTGTGGGGTTACTTGTGAGAAATAGAAGTAATCATGGTCAAATTATAGTGAGTTATAATTTTGAGCCAAATTGTGATTGCTAAAGCTTATGGTTTCCAATTGCAAATTGTGAATTCTAATTTGATTAAAATTCATAGAAACATGTTTCTCCATAATTTTGGGGAAAACACCGGAGTTAGAGGTGGATATATTTTTTGATATATCATGAGAATTGTTCTCTCGGCTTTAATAGGCGAAACACAGGATACACACACGATTCTTCTCTCTCACATTCTTCTGTTCTTAGAAAACAATAACCCTGGTCACATTCTTTCTCTGCTAGCACGGAGATTGTATTTTGGCATTCTTAAGTAAGCATCATCGGTGTGGATATTGCTATACGAAGTCTTACACTTAGACTCCAGTGGTGAAGACATGTAGCTCTAGAGGTGCTGGATTGCGCCTTCAGCAGTTGAAGAAGTTTGAATGATAGAGACATCCGTTAAGGTATTCTACTTTTTTTTCTCTGATCTGTTTCTCACACACTAATGGATTCTAGGATTGGTATATCTATTTTTTCCGCTACGTAAACATGTTTTTTTGCATATGATACCTACAGTGGTATCAGAGCTTGGTTAGTGTGTGATTTACGAATCATTATTTTGCCATTAAACTATTTCATTGGAGTCTCTATTTTCTTCAGTGAAAATTGTTTCACACGAGGATGATGTCTCTAAGTTGTTTCGGCTTGGTTCTCCAGGTTGTTTCAAGAATTTTGGGTCTCTGTTGTGTTTTCAAGGAAAAACGTTTTCTAAAATTACAGTTTTGTTTCGGTACAAAAAATATGTTCTGTGATTTAAATTAAGCGATTTTTTTTTTTCCCGTCTACTATGGTTCTGGAAAAACAAAATGTCTCTCTGATGTTAACTTGATCACAGATGGAAATTGTTGCATCTGCTCTTTATTTAAGGTTTATGAATACAGTTTAGATGATGAAAAAAATGTCTATTCATCGAACTTCATTACAGAAGGCCGAAGAAGAAACATCCAGAAATTGTTTCTGGAAGTGGCGAAAAAAAAAAATGTTTTGGCCCTAAGCCACGGCTCATTAGGAGGTAAGCCGTGGCTTGAGGCATAAGAACTCCAAGCCCCGGCTTGGAGCCGTGGCTCACATGGTTTGGCTCCCTCAGTGGGCACTTAGGCCCATGATGATAGTTGTGCATCATGGGCAGGATGTGTATGCAATTTCATATTATATATTACAAAAGTTCTTTTTCCTTTGTTAAGTTTGACTTTTGGTTTTGTCTTCAATTGGCCCACGAGATGGTTTTTTCCCCTTTTTCCACTTACGCCCAAAACTTCCGAAAAATTCTTATTTTGGGACTAACCAAGATTAATTTCTACAATTGGTTTTGGAAATTAATATATATTATCTAAAATATTGATTTTTGATATTTAAAAATTATTTTTTTTTATTAATTCTCATTTTGAGAATTAAATCTAAATATGATTACTTTGTAAATGGGACCCATGATTTTGTATAGAATTATGTTTTGGAAATTAATATATTTTCTAAAATATTGATTTTAGATTATATATTATTATTTAATTCCTAAAATATGATTTTAGCAATTAATAAATTTTCTAAAATATTGATTTTATATTTTTTTCCTAATTGAATTTCTAGAATATGGTTTTAGAAATTAAATAATAAATATTGATTTTAGATTGTATCTTAATTTAATTTTTAGAATTTGATTTTAGAAGTTAAATCTAAAATATTGATTTTAGAATTTGTTTTATTTTTCTAAAATAGTGATTTAGGAATAATAAAATTATATGTTTAATTTTTGCTTAAGCATAATTAATGGCATGGTGCATGGTTATGGACTAAATCTAAATTATATCTGTTCATGCACTATTTACTGCTTGGGTTTTATTAAATAGGACCTGCGAGTCCTGCCTTCTCTAAAATTCTTGTGTAATTATCTTCTCAATTACCTCCCTTTAAATGTAACTTAAGGTTTCTCTATTTAGGAAATTTATGTAATTAGATTACATAGGTTATATAGGGATAGAATTACTTTAATTTTGGAGATGGCGACCAAAACAAGGCAAGAGGGTAAGACCTTCTACTTAAATCATGCATGAACACATAGGGTTAACCATGTTAATTTCCATTTTGGCTCGAGAAAATTAATTTAGGGAAGGTCCATAACCATACCACGTAATCGCTTTATTGCCATTATTATAAATTTATGTGATTTATTGATATATTTGTGCATGTCATGAAATCACTAAAAGAAATAAATCCCTCAATTAATCATAAACCTAATTCCTTCCGTTAATATAGTATGAATAAGAGTCCTTTTCCGAGACGCGATTGCTGGGCTAACCAAAGCCTACTTGACATCAAGCATGTTCAAGCTATGGAATTAAATTCCTGATTAATTGGTCGGTTAAACTAAATTCTTTATCCCAGTTGGACTAACTTAAGCATAAAGAAATTTAGAGAAAATATTGGGGTAGCCTAGAAGGTTTTAAGATTAAAAGATGTTAATCACCCAATGACCCGATAATTACATACGATGTAATTGATATTGTATACCTATCATTGAACTTAAGGGTGGCTTGTTGGGCAAACCTAAGGTTATTCTTGAGAAATTTGGATAGCGGTCCACTAAGAAAGCTTCCAATGGGCTTTCCCAAATTAATAGTGGGGGCCATTGGTTTGAGAAAAATAGTGGAGTAATAATGCCTTTAATTAAAGGCCTAATTATTTGCATTACATGTGCATAAAAAGTAAGCCAATGTTCTCTATCTTTACAACTAGGTCATGTGCATCATGTCAACCAACCTAAACTTACGTAGCATCTTGGACACCAACAAACTAACTAAGTCAATCTATCTCGACTGGTATAGAAACTTGAGAATCGTTCTCAAGTCAGAAAAGTTACTCTACGTGTTAGATGCTTCTATTCCACCACCACTAGCTCAAGATACTTATGCTGATGAACATGCTATCCACAAGAAGCACAAGGAGGATAGTGACATGACATCTTGTATGATGCTGGTGTTAATGGCTCCTGACCTGCAAAAACAACACGAGCATATGGATGCTCAATGGATGATTCTCCATCTTCGAGAATTGTTTGATGCCTATGCCAGAATAGAGAGATATGAGATGTCGAAGCAACTATTGCATTGCAAAATAGCTAAGGGTGCTTCTGTGGCCACTCATACATTGAAGATGTTGGGATTGATTGAGAAGCTTGAGTCTCTTGCGTTTGTTATAGACCATGAATTATGTCTTGACTTAATTTTACAATATTTCCCTAATAGTTTTTCATAATTTGTGATTAACTATCAGGCGAACAAGATCGAGTCCACCATTCTTAAGTTAATTAATCTTCTCAAGACTACAGAGTCCTCTATGAATAAGATTGTTATCTTGACGGTAGAATCTTCTTCTTCTACGAAGAAAGTTTAAAGAAAGAAGACGAAGAAGGCTCCCACTAATCCCAAAGGTAGTGTGAAGAAGAAGGATATATCCACCAAAGGCTCATGACATCATTGTGGCAAAATAGGCCATTTGAGGTGCAACTGCAAAGCATACTTAGAGACTGTTAAGGAAAAGAAGCAGAAGATGATGCTTGCGGGCATTTGTACTTCTACTCCTACTCCTGGTATGTTTATGATTGAGGTTAATACTACCTTTAGAAATAAGATATGTGTATTAGATACCAGATGTGGATCTCATTTATGCAATAACTTGCAGGGACTAAAGGACAATAGAAGGCTAGAGATAGGCGACATGGACTTGCATCCTGTGAATGGAGCAAAGGTTGTTGCACTTGTTGTGGGGACATACTAGCTGAACCTATCCTCGGGATTAGTTTTAGAGCTACAAAACTGTTATTTTGTACCAATTTTTTTGAAAAATAATATCTCAATTACGTGTTAAGACGTATGTGGATTTCATTTAATATTTAAGAATAAATGTTGTTCATTTTCATTGAATGACATTCATTATGGTTTTGCAACTTTGGTTAATGGTTTATACGTTCTAGACATGGATAATCCAATCCTCAATATAAATAATAAGAAACCAATGATAAATAATTTAGCCTCATATTATTTTTAGCATTATCGATTAGGCCATGTATACGTGAATCGCATTTCTAAGTTACATAAGTTAGGTGACCTAGGGTCATTTGATTATGAATCATATGGCACATACAAACCTTGTTTACTTGGTAAAATGGCTAAAACTCCTTTTTCTGGAAAAGGAGAAAGGGCTAAAGAGTCATTAGCACTTATATATTTTTATGTATATGGCCCAATGTCAATACAATCAAGAGGAGGTTAACACTACTTCATAACCTTCATTGATGATTATTCACGATATGTGTATTTATATTTAATGAAATACAAATCTAAAGCTTTTGAAAAGTTTAAAGACTTCAAGAATGAAGTAGAGAAACTGCTTAGGAAAAATATTAAAACTCTAAGATCTAATTGAGAAGATGAATACTTAAGCTAAGAGTTTCAGGGTTATCTTAGAGATAATGGGATATTATCTTAATGGACTCCACCATATACACTTCAACATAACGGTGTATCGAGAGAAGGAATCGAATCCTTCTAGACATGGTACGGATGATGATGGCTTCTGCAGACTTGCCAAAATCGTTTTGGTGGTACGTACTAGTGACTTCTATTTATATTCTAAATAGAGTTCCATCAAAAACTATCGATACTACACCATTTGAGATGTTCTTTAGCAAGAAACCAAAGTTATCTTACTAGAGAGTATGGGGTTGCCCTGTTTTTGTCAAAAGGCTACAGTCAGACAAACTTCACAATAAGTTTGACAAGTATTTATTTGTGGGATATCCAAAAGAACTTTTTGGGTATTACTTCTATCTCTTCACCGAAAATAAAGTGTTTATTTCATAGAATGCTGTCTTCTTAGAGAATGAGCACATGCTTAAAGAGGACAGTGAGAGAAAATCTGAACATAGTAAAGTTCAAGAAGAACAAGGATCAATCATCTGATCATACATATATTGAGACAATAGATGAACCTGTTAGTATTGTGCCCAAGCAATCACTTATACTTTGTAAACGACACATTTCTTTTATAATACAAGGCATTATTTATCTTTCAATTTGTTTTCTTTATTTTCATGTAAAATAACTGTTATATAAAGTCCCTAGTACAATACTGTGTTAGGAAAATCATGATTGAGATCATGATATGAGATTCCTACTACACTATATAGTGTTATTACATAAATAATCCCTAGTCATAGTATTAATGAAACAGGACTTCATTAATGCATTAAGATGAGCACGTGTTAGACTTCCTGATTTGATCATGTGGTGCTTCTCACATCTGTGAGTATTGTGATACTTAAAGTTGATACGTGGATATTTATTAATAGAACAAGTACATTAATGACCTAACTATGAGATAATCACATGGATAACTATTTAGTACTAATGATAGAATCCCGCTATAGCAAACGTGCAAGTATTCTTATACTTGAGATCTCCAAGGTACTTTGTTTGCTTAGCATTGTACTTTGATTCCAATCTCTGGAGTTCGATCGATGGCTGCCTATAGGGTGGATATTAGGTACAATATGAGCTAAACAAGAGTGGTTGAAAGAGTCAATAAAGAATTCACTACTTCTATTAGTAGGAGCGAATATCTCACGGCTACTTGTTGGAATTACTACTAATAAAATCCTTGGCCAAGGTGATTGTGTATTATAAACAGTTCCAATTGATACACATGTAGAGTAGTGGATTTTTGGTGCAAGTACTATTATATTCGGGCTAGAATTAATTTATGTTCTCGAGTGAGTTGGCACTAATTCCGTACTCCAAACTGAATGAGATATTATATAATGAAAGAATTTATTGCACTGTAGTTTGTTATTAAAGGGCACTTGTCAAGCCACTTAACTTCCTAAACGTTTAGGTGGTCATGATGTATTGGTAGATAATACTCATGATCTGTTGAATATGGGTTTATTATTTGATGAATTAATAGGTTAATTCTAAATTGTTAAGGACTATTATTCTCAAAGATGTTTGGATTAATTAGTATTTTTCTACCAATAAACTAGAAAACCTAATAGGTCACACACAATTGAGGATTATGTACTCGAGATGTTATTTAATAACATTATGGGGTCAACTATGAGAAGTAGAAGTTTTTTGGGCCAAATTAAAATTAGTTATAATTTTTTGGACAAATTGTAATTGTGAAAACTTGTAGGTTTCAGTTACAATTAAAAAATTCTAATTGTTTTAAAATTCAGAAGACGTGTGATACGTGATTTTTCTAGGATTGTTCCCGAAGAATAGGTTGTGGATGTTTCGTAAAAATTACACAGAGAAAATATGTTCTCTCTAATTTTGATACACACGACACTCTTCTTCTCCTCTCTGTGAGTCAGCCTAGCCGCCAAGAAATTCTCCTAGTAGAGAATTTTTTGTTTCACTGAGAGCATACCTCGTGTGGATATTGTTAGAGGGAGTCTTACACTTACTCTAGTGGCGATGACGAGGAGCTCTGGTATTACTGGATCGTGCCACGGACATAAGAAGGAAAATTTTCATTCTTAGAGGCAACGTAAGGTATATTTTTCCCTCAAGTTTCAATTCCTTTCCGCATAAATGAGATAATCGGTTGGAATTCTTTGTGTTACTTCGCTGCACAACTGTATTTACATGTGATCACAACTGCATTTTTCCTTCGTGTCTGAAGGCGTGATCCAACAATAACCCTCGTGACTTATATTGGCTAACCAGAGAAGAA